>NTHP01000012.1:853580-872452 GCA_003416845.1 Oplegnathus fasciatus | reverse complement strand
TGTGTGTGAAGTAGGAGCTTGTTATATTATTGTTAGTGGAGACAAAGTGAGAGATGGGAATCATCAATCAGCAGCACTCAGAATCACACTTGTTTCAGGTCTGATTTGAATGTGAAAAGAAGCAAAAGAGAAAAGAGTAAAAGTCTGTGTGTTTGCTTTGAGGGTATTTTAACTTGCTGCTTTCAAACTTCATGGCAGAAATCTGATCTTTTACATCTAAAATGCAAGAAAAAGTCTTCAGTCTGCCTGAAGTCAAAAAGCTTTCGTGAAAACATCAGAACCTTCACCAAGTTTCAAATCTCATCCTCAGGTTGTCGATGTTGCCTCATTTTGCATTCACCCAATTACTTGTCGGCACTACAAAGGATAAAATCACATTTCATAAATTCATCGTGAACATTTGGAGCTTTTACACACAGAGAACGTAAAGACTGATTTTAAAAATGATCAAACTCATCTTGAAATGAGAAATAACTTCTTGGCACAAATATTGGTTGTCAGATTTTTCTTTTGATGTTGTTTTAGAGTGAAATAGCTGCTGGCTCAGGAGGAGATCTGTGCTGTCACATCAGGCAGACCTGCTCTGCTCATTAACAACCTTGCCCTTACTGCAACCTTCCTCTCCTACGTCGTTTGCTTATATAACATCACCATTTAACTAGGGCCCTGCACTGCAGGAGGACTGGCAGACCGGTCCAACTCTGACCATTACAGAAGACAGAGGAACACACATTAGAAACCACAACTGCAAGAGGATGCCATTTTTATTTTGTATTGTTAAATTGGTGACAGTGATTGAGGCAACCTCCTAACTACTACCCAGCATTTGTGAGACAGGATGCCCGAGCAAACTGTAAGTGAAAGCACTAATTTGTCACCAGAATGCAGGTTGTTAAAGTGATTTTTTTATCACTGTATAAATATTGTGCATGACTTCCATCCAGCCACCCACACACAAGCGGGCGCACAAAAGTTTGCACTGCTATACTGAAGAGGACCTTCACTGACATGATGCATTTACCTCCATGTGGTTTACCTTCGGGTTTTGAGATATCTGTCTCTGAGATTTCTACCTCTACCCCAATACAATGGAGGTGAATGGAATTTGGTTTGTGGTGCTCACAGCGATGAAAAGTTACATAAAAAATTCAACATTAACACGTCTTTCCAGAAATAGTGTCCCTGTTACCCAGAGACATCACTGTTTTCAGAGGGACTATTTCTTTGGGTAAAAATAACGCCTTTGAAATAGTGTCCAAGTGAGAAACTTTTTTTTTCAATTTGGGGAAACCAACTCTTTAATCATCACAACTACATCATGTATTACATGGCTTACCCCAACCCTTACCCTACCTTTATCATTAGAAAAGTTTTATATTGAAAGTTACTTGTGCCCGACCCTCTCTTACCCTAACCTTAAAGGATAGGTTCACAATTTTTCAAGCCTGTCTTAAAGCAATAGTCGGGTGCTCATATGAACATTGAAACAGTTTTGGCTTGGTGTAATCATTCCTCTTGTTTGTACTAGCCATTGAAAGATCCCTTCCAAATGCACTTTTAATGTATGCAATGGGAACAAAATCCACTATTTTGGGGGCTTTTTATGCCTTTATGAGAGCATCATGAGGGGAGAGAGAGAATGGGAATGACATGCATCAACTCAAAATGGGGATGTTGCAGTTCGTGGTCGGTGCCTTAAAGGAAAATTCTGGTTCAATACAATATTGTAAAGAAAGGGCTTTTCACTGCACAGAACCCATAAATAGATAGATCTCAGGCATAAGACTACGCTGCAGGGGAAATGTTTCCTTCTTCAGCCTGGATGTAGTCCAGAATTACATTAGTGGAGAGAGGACCGACCACGATCAGAATTTTAATTTGCTTATTTTCTTTCTTTTTGTTATCATTGGTTTATATCAAATAAAATAACTGATAAATTCAACTATTCATCATTTTGCTTGTAATCCCAGATCTGCAGTGTAAAACGAGATGCGCAAGAAGCATCACAGACTCTGTCATTTAAAGCCATATTCCATTATCCCATCCATTTAACAAATAAGCATTAGCATTCACACTGACAGTGGCCATTTGGCAGTCACTCAGTCTTTACCAGTCAGCTGTACACTGATGCGTGTTTGCACTGAGATCTTCTTCTCTCTAAATGAATTGTGTCGAGGGAGAGAAAAAAAAATCTAAGAAATAAAACGAGTTAATGGAGTGAATCAATGAGATTCCATTAGCCAATCCACCACACAGGGATACCCAAACACACACATTCACACAGAGTCATGGACTGACCACTTAGTGTAATAGCTAAAGGCCTGACGTAGATGCTGGCTAATCAGGCTAATGCCGTCCAGCTCGTGAACAACAGCAGAAATGAAAGTGCAAGAAGGACACTGGAGCATTTGTGGGAGTACATTTCAGTTTATATGTATTTGATAATGGCTTTCTTTGGAAGCCAAGCTCTTCGTATTTCTTTTGAGACTCTTCAAGGGCATCATGTACCGGTGTGTTGAGCTAAGAAGCACAGCTCAGTCTGCCTTGATCCTGAGCAACATGTCTCAACAACTACTGGCCAGATTGTCATTAAATTTGCAGTGAATATTCACGGCCCCCAGTGGGCGCTCTTAAAACATTCTAGCGACCCTCTAAAAGTTTGGAGATTAAAGATATTTGGGGAAATTTTGGAAAGCTAGGGCCTAACATAAAGTATCAAAACTTATTGGGTAGATTACCATGAAATTTAGGAGATGAACTCTTTTAATTTTGGACACTTCATGAGCTGTCTTCTTGCACCAACATCAGGCCAACATGTCATTTGTTTACTCTATTTTTGGGGCATTTTGTACCTTTATGAGAGCATCACCAGTAGAGAGATGACAGGAAATGAGGGGAAAGAGACAAATACAGGGAAAAGTCATCTTTATACATCAGATAGTCATACTCTAATCAGCATATTACTATGAAATCTCCCAAACACATTCGTGAGTCCAAGTAGATTTTGATTTCAGCCACCTTTTCTCTAGCCTCACCTCAGGACAAACATTGAATTTTTAGTCTCTAAGAAAAGTGAAATAGGCAATGTTTGCTCCATCATGCAATTTTGTAAAATGAACATTGCAGCCTCGAGAGGGTTTACACTTATACCATAGCTGCAGGATTTTCTAATCTAGAGGATGATATAATGATACTTTGGGGAAAACTGAAATAAAGCCTCAACATCTGTTTCATCTACACGTCCTGTCTCTTTCCTCCCACTCTGCAGATTTCAGTCCATCTGAAGGAGGGCCCGGGTACAGACGGTCTGGCCACCTTGAAGAACAAGCCTCAGCTCCACAGCCTCGTGGCCAAGCAGCTCTGCCAGAACATCTCTGGCAAGAACACCATCATCTTCACCGGGCCGTCCATCACGAGCCTCAGCCTCTTCACCGAATTCAGCAAACAAGGTGCACAAACAAGTTGCAGCAGCAGATATTGTATCTATCGGTCTGTCTCCTGCCATCTCTTGTCCTCTCCCTCCACCCTCGTTTTCTGCTTTGATGTGGAGATTGTAATCTCTCTACTCCTCTCATCTCCCATTTTGCATTTTTTATTTGTTTATTTATTTTTAATTATGGCGTGATGATAGCGTCCGCGGGCTAAACAGCAAAGAGAGGAAGACAGTCTGTTGCATTTCACCTTCAAATGAGACTTTGCAGCACTGCAGTGTGCAGTTAGAATGATTCATTTTATTTTCTTCATCTGTCCTTACACCCCAAGTGTGTAAAAGCACAAATTCTCCTCTGTCATACTTCACTTATAAGTCAATGAAAACATAGGCCGGTGGACTGTACTTGTATTTGTCATGTCATCTCCTACTAGCCTTTTTTCTCAGCTAGGAAATCAAACGTTTCTAAAATAAGATAAAATGTATTAAAGAAAGAAACTTGACGTAAATAGAGAAAGTAAAAAACAAGGTATATAAAACTGGAATAAGAATTGAAGTAAAATAGAAACTATACAAGAGCAATTAAAGACAAAGTCACAAGGTTAAGTGACAGTGGTGTGATTATTAGCAGCGAGTCAGCCAGTCTAGTAAAAGTAAACAGCATACACCAGAATAATACAATGTGATTAATATAGCAACATAATAGAAATATAGTAATATTAATAATATGATAATATAGTATATACTGTATATATACAAATATATTAATGTGCAAAGCTGACTTATTCTGTCAGGCTTCCAAATATTCACATTCATGAGTCAGTTCCTGAAACAAGGAGAAATTACATTGAATAGAAGTGGAATTGCATCAGTAGATGTTTTCTTCTTTTAAGAAAATTGCATCTTGACAAATCTTAAACTAAGTGATTGTGTTGAGATGGATGTTTTTTTGCTCATCAGCCAACATCAACCATAACAGCCCCACGATGCACTGCAATAGACTGTTGCACAATAAATCATGGAAGATTCAGCAGGGAGCTTTGTCACCGCTCAAAGAATCAATAGGTAAACTGGACACTTTAGTGGACACTTCAGTGAAAACGCCACTTAACATCTGACATGTAGAAATTCTGAATCCAAACAGGTTTTTTTGTCTCTCTGTTAATGGCTTACAAATACCCCACATTCTCAATATGAGACATTTTATCAGAAGGTGTAGGCAGAAAATTGTTTAGAAGGAACTTATGACTTTTTATGCTGATAATCCATCTTTGAAGCAGATGCAGCTCTGATTTTCATGCTCATTATACCAAAGGCATCTTTTAATATAAAAGCATAATCCTGTTGGTTGGGTGAGTCACATTTGAATTCCCCTCAGTGACCTGTGTTCTTCTTTCGTAATAACAGCAGATGTAGGACAATGTCATCATGACGTAAAGCGCTAAAAAGGAGTGAATCAGTGAAGGCGGAGAACAAATATTCAGCAAAACACATGAGGCTCCTTTGACGATATCATCAGCGCCGCTTGGAAATTGAAAAGTTTTTACTCTCCCGTTATCAGGAATACTCTTTCACTAAACAATAACAGAAGAGCAATTTAAAACTCAACCGGGCAGAGCTGCAGTACGCCTAGTAAAGAAAAACAAGTCTGGAGATATAATCAATATTTTGTCATCCTAATTGGGTAAAGCTACCACAAGGCATTCAGCCGAAAAAAAATTCAGTTCTGAGCTTGTGAAGGCATTGTCCGACATTATTCTTTCAAATTTATCATGCTGGATTAATTAGCAGAGTTAATTACCCTGCACTACTCCGCAGCACTTACTGTGGTAACACACACACACACACACACACACACACACACACACTCACATGCACTACACAGATAGAAATCATTCTCCAAATTGAGAACATTAACAATCAGCAGCAGTCAGCCACATGATTGTTTGGCCGCTGTTCACCCAAGTAAGAAATAAAGACATGAAATGGGTGGAAAGACGGAAAAAGCAAAAGACAGAGATGGCATCTGAAGAAAAGAAGAAGTGGTACAGCTGTGAGAGAGATACACAGTCCACAGTAGTTTGTTCTGTCAGCTTTGGTTCACATCAGAAGCAGAGGGCATGAAAAGTACAATAAATGTGCAGGAGTTACTGCAGGATGAAACTAGGGCTGCAACTAACACTTATTTTTGTGATTAATCGATTAATCCCACATGTATTTAATTGACAATCACATAAGATAAAGAAAATCAACAAATACTCACATTTGAGATGCTGGAACCAGGGAATTTTTGGCATTTTTGTTTTTAATTAAACCAGAATCAAAATAATTGTTTACTTTATAAATGTATTCTTTTTATGTCAATTAACTAATCGATTAAGTGACTTACAGTTTCAGCTCTAGATAAAAACTCATCATTCATGTTGGTTGGGCGGCAAATATTTATATTTGAGAAGCAGCAACCAGGAAGTCTTTGCATTTTTTACTTTAAAAAATGACTTGAATGAATAACTAATTATCAAAATAGTTGCCAATTAATTTTCTGTTGATTGACAAATCAATTAACCTACTAATTATTTCATTTTCAGTTAGTATCGTTATTGGTATTGGTATGGTATTCTGTCTACAGTAAATAAGTGCATCTGCAGTATATTTCTCACATCTGTGTATATACTAGCAGAATGTCTTTGTATTTATCCTTCTCCAGATATCTACTGTTGTGGTCTGCTGAGCACCAGGAAGAGCGACTGCACAGGCTTACCACAAAACATGTTGGTCTGCGGCTCCACGCCAGCGCAGCGCGGCCAATCACGAGTGATGATGAAAGGCAGCATGTCGCTGATCAGCTGGTACAACAAGGGACACTTCAGGTTCCTCGCCAACGGTTATTCCCCAACAAAACAAGGTAAACCCACAACTAAAACTCTAAAGGTAGCCTATATTTACAACTCAATATGCATTGGGGAACAAAATGCATGTATTTATAATTGTGGGAAACCACATATGTGCCATATTTGAAAAGTGTTTGGGCTGCCATTAACCTGAGAGTTTTTCAGTGAAAATAAGATTAGCTGTGCTGTCGTTTCTGGATGCAAGTTACCATTGTTAAGCATTCATGTCAGGGAAAATCAATGAGAGCTTGTAATCCATGATAATCCATTTCCAGGAGGCGACGGGATCATGATATTTTCCTCCTCTTATAGCATAATCCACTCTCGCTTAAACCGTTTTGTTGGTTTTAAACCTACGGTAGTAAGAGAGTGGAAGTGAAGCCCCACATCAGTTAAACTGTTACTATGCAATATTGATTTTCTTTCCCCTCCGTGTGTGCGTGGGTATGTGTGTGTTTGTGTGCAAGTGTTTTTCACTCTGTACAAAAAGAAGAACAAAATTAGTTGCCAATCCCATCAATAACCATAATATTTATTTCTTATTATGATCAAATAAAACCATATAAAAGATTAGTGATTGTTATGTTGTGTTGTAATTAACTGACAAAAGGTCTGCATGATGATGCATCTGCTAAATTAACCTGTGTATAAACAACGTTGTATAACAGCGTTTTAATTTCATTTTTATCTCCTACCATTAAGCATTGCATGAGTAGAAATATTGCTATTAATAAAATCTGTAGTTTTAATAACACTCACACAGACTGCACTCTGAGAGTTTGGTTTGGAAACATCCTCTTTAGCCTGGTCAGATACATTCAGGTCAATCAACAAGCATTTGTATGATAACAGGATTTAGTTCACAGCTATTTGTACGAGGTGTTGTAGATAGAAAATGAAGCATAATTCTGTAACTGCATGGTGTATTTCTCTTTAGATACTTATGGAAAAATTTAAGGTTCCCAGAACAGCAGAGATGTTTTTAAAAATCGGAAGCAAAAACCAGAGACAGTTCAGAAAGTGGAGCATTCAACCAGTCATGCAGGAAATGTTATTAGTTACACACGTGTAATGACTAACATTAATAATGGCTGCCTTCCATTTACATGCACCAGTTCAAGGACCCTGATATTGTGCGTGCTGGCTCACCGTCATGGCTTACTGGGACATAAATGGAACGGAGCCATCTTTAATGTTATTAGTTACACGTGTGCATTTCCTGCTGTGACAAGTCTGAATGTTCGCTGTGAAAAAGGCCTTTTAAACAAAGCAGCCGTCCAGAGACCAGCTAAAAACATAAACAGTAACGAGGCGCACCTGTGCAGCCTCCCTCATGTAAAGGAGCGCTTCTTTTCCTCTCCCTTGTCTCCCTTGCTGTTGGCCGGGCGACCACAGAGTCTGGAGAACATGAGTCCCTTCACTGGGATCTCATCTCTCTACTGTATGTCTCTCTATGTTTGTGGCAGGTATGATCATTAAGAGGAAAAGTGGGGAGATCCCATGTCCCTTGGCTGTCGAGGCCTTTGCGGCACACCTCAGCTACATCTGCAAATACGACGACAAGTACAGCAAGTATGTACAACAGTTTACAAAATGATGACCTATAATCTTTGACCTGCTTTCTTGCAGTGGGTTCATGGAGACTAGAAGCCTGAATCGCTCCTATTTTGACATGACATACTCTGCCTTTAAAGCAAGACTGTGTAACATTTGAAATAAGAAATACACACTCATTTTCTTACAAATGAAAAGTTTGATTCATAAGCAATAAAACCTTACTAAACCTTACAACCTTACTCATTTCAATAAACAAGGGTTTTGTAGATACATCTTTACTTGGTCTGGTATGACCACTGACTAATGTTTAGAGACTCCATGTAGAGAAATATCCTGTATTCGAACAAAAATTCTGGATACCATTCACTCCCATTTGATTATTTCTCGACCATTCAAGCTAGAGCTGAAATGATTAGTCAGTTAAACGATTATTTTGATTAAAGATTTATCGTTTAAGTCATCTTTCAAGCAAAAATACCATGATGATTTGTTGCTTTTCTCTGTTTCTCTTGTGGACTGCTGGTCAGACAAAACAATTTCAAAACATCATTTTTTGCTTTTGTGCTTTTTCACTGTTTTCTGGCATTTTATAGCCTAAATGATTAATTGTGTAATACTGTTAGTTAATGTTAGAAAACTTGCTGTGTAACTGACATTGCTCTGTTGCTTATTAGTCAGTTGCTGACTTAATAACTAAAAGTGTAGTGTAACCACTGTTACACTACACTTTTAGTACTTTCAGTTACGTACTGTCACTTTAAGGCATATTATTTATAGTGGGGTGTTTACTTTATTCATTAATTTAATTATAAACCTTTGAATAGAAATCCTGGATTTTTTTCCCACAGGTACTTCATCTTCCATAAGCCCAACAAGACCTGGCAGCAGGTGTTCTGGTTGAGCATCAGCATCGCCATCAATAACGCATACATCCTCTACAAGATGTCTGACGCCTACACGGTTAAACGCTACAGCCGAGCGCAGTTCGGAGAGAGACTGGTCAGAGAGCTGCTGGATTTAGATGACTGCTCCCCCACACAGTGAGGAGGAGGAGGAGGACAGCAGGAGCGCACAACAAAAACACACACACACACACACACACACACACACAATCCCCACACATAAATTTACACTCTTCATTACAGTTGTACAGACTCTTCAGTCTGTGTCTGTGTGATGATACTGAAGCAGTGCCAAGCCTATGTCTCTCTTCCTCTAGTTGTTTTCCGTGGTACTGTAAATATTCATTAATACACGACTGCACACTACTCAGTAGAAAATCACGAGCCATGGGACAGTTCACATGCCTCAACTGTAACTTTAAACCACACAGATTTACTAAGGATTTGTCAGCAGGAGCTATTTCACAAGCAGAGATGCAGGCGGGAGCGATGAAACCGGGACGAATTCACCCTTACATGATGTCAGCTTCAGGTTTTAACTCTTATCAAAGAGTGAAATTATTGATATGAGCCTGAATCTCCCGTGTGAGTCAGACATGTCAGGCTAAAAGGCTACATGTAGCTTGATATTTACGCTCTGCAGAAACACCTGTGACCCTGTAACAAAAGCTTAGTAAACCAGGACTATGGTGTGTTCACACGCTGCATGCATAAAGAATCTGGATTGTGATGTTCTCTTGTTCAGTGTGAAAATGATTTCTGCTCCAGGTGGGTTTTTGAAACTTTTTTTTTTTTTGGTGTGTGTGTATGTATTTAGCAAGTGGAACTGCCAATTGTGTGCGCGATGTTGAGCCTGAGGATGTATATGTACGGCTATTGTGACCCAGATGCGTCGTGTTGCTGCATACTGTACTTGCTAGAGGAAGACTGTCAGGTGACATTAAGCCACACCCAGCAGTGTGCCACCAATTCACAGCCTCCCACTCCATAAGAGCCCAGAAAAAATTAACCCTAACACAAATACATACATGTGTTATGTGAAATAACAAAAACTTTGGCAGAAAATGTTGCACTCACGTAGGATCACATCGCTCATAGTAAGAAGCGGACTGAGAAAATAGGTTTTCGGGGTCTTAAACAAAACAATCTAACAATAGATGCCATCAAATCTGCAGTGCACTTCTGTTCCAACACTTTTAACAGCAGATAAACTCATTTTATTTGTCTTTTTTATTACTTATGTAATGAACTGTACTTTGGCTTTGCTTGATTGAACGTTCAGTAAGCCAGTGTTGCTAAGCAACGAGTACAATCTTGGCCGGTGGGCAGGGGTTTGGATAATATTACATGGCAAGATTTAAATCCAGGAAGTAAAAACTGACTCACTGGTGGCTTATAAGATGTCCCAGAAAACCAAATGTTGCAGCGAATCTTAATGTAGATGAAAGGCTTTTTTATTTGGTGCCCAAATCTCATCAGGATCTCCAGAAGTAAACTGACATCAGTTAGCTTTACAAAAGGGACACATGATTTTATAACCGTATAGTTACTATTTCTGAGAATATTTGCCAATAATAGTACCTGTTATATACCGTCTTCAGAAAAATCAATTTAATCCAATACTTTCTGGTCTGAAATGGAAGCATGGATACATTTTACTGTCTTCTAGTGGCACATTTCATGCCAAGTAACAGATTTAGACCTGCCATCTCGTGTCCAGCCAATGGAAGTGTGAGTGGAGAAAGGCGAGCGTTTATCTGATTAAAATACACTTACTGTCTTCAGATCATATAACTATCCCACACTGCTGTCTGTAGCTTTAATGAGGACTCTGCAGTCCACTTTCGTTTTGCTTACCATGTTATGCAGTCAACATGTTACTGTCATGCTGGAATCATGTTATGAAGATTTTAAGTGAAAGGTTTTTTTGATGTGTGCTTGCTCAATCAGCATGGTTCGATGTGTGAATACATATTACAGTAAGATGACAGTCTTTTAACGCTGGTAGAGCAGAGGTGTCGAGTGAATCGCTGGCAGGACTCATGCACTTTCCCCCATCACAGTCTTGCACTTTGAGGAGAGTTGTAAAGTTAGCAACATGTGAATAGATAATCCTTTTAGTTTTGATTTGAACCCAATGATAGTATGCACTGCTCTCAGAAAAATATGGAAAATATGAATAGATAACTTCTGTAAATATACGTAGATAAATGAAATGGACTATATGAAAAAAAAACGCCAATGAAATAAGACTGAAAATTACTGACTATAACCAAAACAGAAAAGATTTCCACTGTAGATTTAGAGTACAAGGTACAGTATGTATGTGTATATTTTGTTTACAAATTACTGAGTGTATGTCCATAATCACTCTGTCACTGAGACTCAAGATTGTGATTTTTTTAACTTTTTCACTAATCCAAAGCATCGTTGTTGTCATTGTTGCTCCTGTGTGCGTGAACCACTGAATGTTGTCGTCATGTGTCCAATCACTGTTCACCTTGAAGTAACACTGGTAATCGTAGGAGGCACCCCTGTCGTGTCACGTAGCTGTCAACTCATGATTTTAATACAATGTTTGATATCGACAAATTACACACACGTTTAGTATGAAATTGATTGGGTCATATTATTGAGATGAAGTACAGCTGTAGCCATTCTATAAATCCATCCTGACCATTAGACTGAATATGTCCTATATCGGTGATTAAAGGAAAAATCCACACTACTGAAAAACTCTTATAACAGTGTAAAGAGTAACTTGATACCCTCCTGATGGTTAAAATTGTCAAGTCTGTTGCACCTCTGATGCTGGGTGTGGTCCAAAGTGTGCTCTGCTGCACCTGTAAACACGCCCACCAGTGATGTCACAATGTACTGACACACCCTGGAGTACACTTCTACATCACTGCAGCAAGGTGAGAAGTTAACCCACTGAGAAAACACAATTTTAAGATGGTGTTAGGTCGCTCTTCACAGCAAAACGGCTTGATATCATACCCTGGAATTCTTGTTTAATGGTGTATTTTGTATTCCTATGAATAACTGGCTAATTGTGGACAGTGGGATGTTGCACCAACATATTTTCAGTGCAAATTAAGTGATATTTGATATAGGAAAGATGTAAAATCAGTCCTGAATCAAAAAGCCGCCAATTTACATCTTACAGAGGAGAAAAATCCATCATATAAAGGGCAGAGAAACCAATTTCTCTGCCGAGACTAACCTCAGAAGGCCTTAATGCATGCGTGTGTACCTGCAAGGCATGTTGTAGTCTGAGTAAGGGGCCTGGATGCAATCATCACTAACTGAGGCAGAAATAGACAAGGCAGGTTGGGGAAGAGTGAATACACCAGGAAAATAAAATCCAGCTCTTCAAAGCAAAATAACCCCCGGGCTGCATCACAAAAATGGTGAAACACATAAAAAAGTATCCTAGCGTGAATTTTGCCTTTACAGTGTGTCACGCGTGTATAAGAATGAGCCTCTATGATGACTGCATTTGTAAATGGGCATTTAATCTGCAGCTCACAGTGGACAGACACACACACATACCTTAAGCTGGCACTCGCCAAGGTTGTGTGTGACGTCCGCAGAGGTTTTCTGTAGTTCTGCTCAGCTCAGGCCACAAATGAGAAGAAATTATGCACCGGGGACTCTGCAAGGCTACGGTTACTTGGCAACAAATTATATATGAGTGTGAGAGAGAGAAGAAGGGGGTAGTATTTGAAGTTTTTCTGCCCATATGGGAATATTGTTATCACCCCAATTGCAGACTGAGAGCTGAGCGGCTTCATGTCGTCTCCTTTTTATCATGTATCAGAAGAGAAGGGCCGAGGATCCTTTTGTCCCTTCAGTTCAGAGGAGGGTTAGCCCATGTAGATCAAAAACATGGCTTCATTTTAAATTCTCAGGTTGATCTCTGAAGTGATTTTAGAAGGGGAAAAAAATCTCTTATAATTATTCTGTCCAGCCGGCTCTATTGATCAGTGATGAATCAGATATTTCTATAGTGCCTTTTCCGCTCATTTTTTTTCCTCTCATTGCAAGTGGTTTAGTGTTGTTGATGTCCTGAAATGGAGTTGATGTGAATGACCAGAACAGATTAGATTTTAGAAAATAGCTTCTAACAAAATGAATATAGTAAAATCCTGTCCTGCATGGTGTTAATAATAGAGTACCTCTGCTGTAGAGTTTGTTTTATGCAGCCTCATGCCCTTGTCCTATTGCTGTAATGACTCACCTCAAGTAATATTTCACAGAAGTGGTGCCACTGGAGTCAACACTACATCCTTTAATATGAGTTTTTAACACATCTCAAAAACATGAATAGGTCCAAATAAAACTTCTTTGTACACTGAGTCATTTTACAATACCTGTTCATAAAAAATGATAATAGAAAATAGAAAATAGAAAATATGGCAGCGGATCCCAGTGATGGATGTTAGTTTTGTTTTTGTTTACATGGGTAAACTACTATGTAGGAACCTAGTTTGTATGTTGGAGGAAAGCTTAAAATCCCATTGCCAAATATAGCCTTAAAGCAAATTATAACCACTGATATGAAAAGCGAAAATGTCCACCAGAAGAGAAATGTCACTTTGATGTGTCTTACTACAACAGTGAGGACGTTTTTCTCTCCATTTTCTACCTTGTCTCCTTTTTACAAACAGCGGAGGCGTCTGTTATCTTTTATTTATGCTTGTTCGTTTGTGTCAGATGTGCAAATGGGAGTAAACAAAGGCAGATGGGAGGGAGGAAGATACCACGCAAGACAGATTTATTTGTCTTCCATCCAGTTTTGTCGGACAAATGATGATCCCTAAATGCGCTTGTCAAAAACTTTGAATTGTTGCAAAAAAAAAGACGCCATGAAATAAATCCCCCTCACTGTCAGTTGTTCTGTGGTAATGAAATGCAGTGGCGTATATAAGATGATGTCCATGTATGTGGTGTGCTGTATGTGCCAGTGTGCCATCTCTGTACAGTGCTTCACACATGTCTGTGTTTATATCCGGTGAGTGAGACAGTTGTCATAAGCGTGAGTAAAGATATTTAAGTGATTATCTGTGGATGTGATAAAGAATTTAAATGGCTGACCTCAGGGCTTCATAACTAACTGCTGTACATTATATTCACTCACTGAAATAATACACTAAATGGACTTCTATAACCTTATCAGGTGCTATCAAACCACTGTTCAAGTAATAGTAGAATTAGATTTGTTGTTGTTGTTGTTGTTGTTGAGAGCAGCAACCAAATAGTGAACACCAGGGTCATATATTGCAGGAGTTGTACCACTAAAAACACCAGAAATTCACCTTTTTTCCAGATAAATGTCAGAAATATTAATGTTACCAGGCACCAAATGCAAACTTTAACTGTCCAAGTGGTAGAACTATTTCCCTTCATATGATTCTGGTTTGTAATGGTGGCTGCAGGATGTTGAATAAGCGAGTACTGTGGGGCTGAAGTGTTATCTAGTTTCACAGGCGGGCCAGAAGGATGTGTGTCTGTGCATGTGATGTTAACGTTGGGTGGAATAATATGTGTAAAATAACTGGTGTATGCTGGACCAAATAACTTTATGAAAAATGTGTGTGGTGATGAGTTGTACAAGGCTGTCGTGTAAATGTGTCTTCATTAAAACTCGCCACATGTGGGTGCTCCATCGAGGATTTGAAGAAGCTTATTACTCTGCAGCAAATGATTGGAAATCACGAGGAAGGCACAGATTTAGCATCATATGTGCATCATGGTACTTTTCATGATTTGAGTGCAGAGCCTCTCTTTACCAAGCCTCTCTGATTAGAAGAAGTTTCTTTGCAGTACATAATCTTCCCATGTTTGCTTTCAATTCAACAAAGACACATTTGGAGCTAAATTCCTGCTTTTATGAAACATGTAACTGTTCATTATTAAACTTCTCAGAGCAGAGTGGTGACCCACAATCAACTGCACTTCTCCTCCTCATAGTTAGGGACTGTGCGAAAATTATTGGGGGTTGAAAGGGGTCTTTAACTTTATGTTATACTCATTCAAAAAAGCAAGACCCTCCCCAGAGTCATTCATATTTTCTTTCGACGTTCAATGGCAATCACAAAACACAGCTTTATGATCCATTGATCCAACTATTTTCTATAATAAATACCACAAGGGAAGGCTGCAATAAGATATAAATATGGGCTAGGAAAAACATAAAACACCCTCTCATACCCTCCCAATAAAGCGGGACTACCCTCCCCCTTTTCTGACCCCCGACCCACCTTGATCATTTTCGTACTGTCCCTTATTGGACAAAACTATCCACTTGTATACATCTTGTACACACGAGATGTAAAACTACTTTGTGAAACTAGTATTCTGTATTAAGCTGCTACTAAAAAGTTGCCCAAACAAAACAATTAACAGGTTTAAATGTTTCAAATGTGTGTTGTTATGTGCCGGAGGCTCCCCGTACTGTAAAGATCGTTTGTTGTTCAACCTGGAGAGCAGTCCCACGGTGGCCTGCATGGCAAGAAGCCGATCTGATGTTTTCCAAGCCTCTGACTGTGCTGAGATTTTGCCTTCAGCACTCAAGGAGCCAAACCTGTAAGTTAACTTTCAAGGCCAACCTGCTACACTGAGTATTTGTTGCTAGGTTATGATGCCATTTCTCACTTTGTTTGACCCATGAACTGAATTATAAAGGACTGATTCTGCTGCTGTGTACGGCTCCCTCTGTCACTTGTGCACTTACCCCAGCTAATACTCTTCCTGCCAAGGACTGATGTTGTTGTGAAGTGTTTGAATACACTCTCTATTTCCATGAGTTTTTTTGTTTTTGTTTTTTTGGGGGGGTTTGAAAAGCGGTCAAAGCTACAACTGGGCTACATGTGGCTGAAAAATTTAAAAAAAGGTATGTGTAAATCTTGACAGCTTTTCACCAGCTAACACTCACTGGGTTCTGTCTCACCTTCACTTAAAGCTCTGTAGATTCGCCACCATTTTGCACACACAGTATCTAATAAATGTTCCTGGTTTGGTACACCTGCCCTGTTCAGAGATGTATTGTGATTATGGAATGTATTTCATGTGTTGGACTTGCTTTGCATGGAGACACTGCATGGGAAAATACCACTGTTGATGCAAAAATGGGCGGTAGTATATATTTAATCACATAGAGTACACAGAGAGTCTGATTTAAATGATGACGTTAACAAAACTCACACATATGCTTCACACATCACACAAATTGTTTTCTTTCTTCTTTTATTCTAAGATTTAATGTTAATACCACAAATATTTCACTGAATCCTTAATTTAAATACCATGATATGTGAATAGAATAGTAAAGGAAGAGTGGTGAGAATGACTGTGATAATCCAGTCCAGTCTTGCTAATCAGTCATGTAAGAGATTAAATAAATGTTGTTTTCCTACAAAAAATATCTAATGACTCTGTAAAGTCATTCAAAACTCACCATGTGCTTTTAGAGAAGTTTCGATATAACAGATTAAAATAAATTCAGTATTCGCTATCAGCACAGCTTTCAAAAATATCTGAGCACACTCAGGAATTTCCTCTTCCTGCTTCGCGCTGCAAAGAAGGTGACAAAACCTGACATTCATGCATAAAATGCTCAGAGGAGGTCACAGAGCAGTTTGTGCTCATAAACCCCCCACAGCAACACTTCAAGTCACGTATTGATTGGACTGACAAGAAAAAAGTGAAGAGGCAGGAATGACAAACTGGTCCTGGGCTGGATTCAAACCAAAGGCCACCATCCCCATATCAGCTTCAGGCCATTTGTAAAGTGGGCTAAGAAGAAGACACCAATAAGCACAGTACTGTTAATAATGATGAGAATAATATACAGAGAGTGTAATAAAATATAAATAAATAAGATTAAAATAAAGTGCAAATAAAATAAGAACAATGCAGAAAAAGCACAGCAGAAAAATCATTGTAGAAAATGCTGTTCTAAAATAATGTGATTTAACAAACATCAAGAGATATTTGCAGAAGGTTTTTCCAGAGTCGAGGGGCCTTGATTGTAAAGGCCTGGTCCTGGTTTTTAGTCGCGATCTGGAAATTACAAATAGAGACGTACCAGGCCACACCAAGGCTGAGATGTGATTAATGGGTCAGAAATATAACCAGGAGCCAAACACACACATGCCTGACAGTCACAAAGCTTCTCAAACCTGATGAAACCAAAGGAGTTGTCATGATGACAGTCAATGTAATGTTTAAAGGGACAATAAGTAATTTAGGACTTGCATTCATTTCTATCAGTAACTTCACGAACAGGTTTGTGACTCATCGTACAGTAAACATATAGTATTATAAAATGAAATAATGCGATAATCAAGATCAAGATCAACTTTATTTGTGTCCATGGGGACATTTGTTTTGGACTGTTTTGGCTCTGCAGTTCCACAGATAATTAACACCACAATAAGAACACACGGCATAAAACCAGTAGCACACATCATAAAACCACCAATCATAAACCATAAAACAGCAGCATAAAAAACAGGAAAAATAAAACAATAACAAATAAATATAGCCTAATTTGCTCTTGACTGGAAGGGAATGTGTTGCAGGAGCTCGCTGCACCTTTAAGATGCATTTCACTTACGCTCTCTAAGTTTATTCTCTTGGTATTTCTTGTCTCTGGGCTCTTGAGGAGTTTGACTTGTAATTCAAACCTGTCAGAACAGACACAGAAATGGCAAAAATGGAAATTCTCACAAACCTGCTGTGCAGCTTTAACCATCATTCTTTAGATCACTTAAAAGCCTAGCTTATATCTGTTGGAGTGAAGATAATATGATCAGCTGGGGGGATTATTACTGTAGTCAAAGCCATTAGTGAGGGCAGTAATGTTGTAACTGATGGCCCTCCACTGTAACCACAGAGAAGGGCTTGCTGTCACATATTGGCAGTAAATTGAAATATAGATGTAATGTGAGACAAAAGCAGTAGAGGGCAGCAAATCACAATTCTCTCACACACATTAAAGTCACTGACCATCAGTTTATTGATCATCCACTGAGGGTAAATGGATTATAATTGGTCCGAGCACCAAAGTGAGACTGTATGATTGAATTATTTTTGCTTTATTGATGACATGCTCCACAACAGACTGACTGGCTGACCTCCTGAAACTAGGGGGGTAACTTAAACAGCAACCTCCAGGAGGAGGCGGTTTGGCAAAAAATAGTGGCATGTTATCCCATCTGCAGAGTTCAAGAAGCTTTCAAGGAAAATATTATTTCTGCCTCTGACTGTGTGTGGTGGAGCATGTGCTGTGTGTGTGAGAGAGAGAAAGATGAGCAAATGATGGAGAATGAAGCAGGCCTAACAAGTTGAAAGCTGCAGCTCTGCTCTCGCTCATGCCTGAAGGTAAAACTTCTAATGATTTCGGCAGAACAGAGAGACCTGTGGAGAAGTTACACAATAGAAAAGATCAGTCAAGCCGAGCGCTGAGCTGCAGCTTGTCTTCAGGGGCTCACACAACCACCATCAGCTCCCACGGGTGGGCGCGCAGAGGAGAGGCCTGATGAGCGGAGAGGCAGACAGATTGAGTGTCACGGGGAAGATGGGCAGCGATACCGGCTAACATTGTAAATAGTTAATTAGCTCTCATTTGATTGTTATAGTCTGTAGTGAGTGGGATTGATTTTGTCACCTCCCGCCTTTGCACTGCTGCATCCTGCCAGTAAAGCAGCTGCTGAACACAATGGAGACAAAGAAAGAAAGAGACAGAGAAATGAAAATAAATACACTTGTGTTGAGTCATTTCGGAAATTATAGAGTCCCAAAATTTGTTTTGTATTGTTTTTCACAGTAAAACAAGCAAATAAAAATCTGTCAGTAGGGTGAGGTTTTCCTCAAGTGGTCACAATACAAACAAACAGTGGCGAGAGAAGTATTCAGATCTTTTACTTAAGTAAAAATAGCAATACACCAGGGTAAAAATACAAGTAAAAGTCCTGCATATAAAATTCTACTTAAAGATATAAGATTTTCATTTAAATAAATGTCTGTTAAGTCACTACCTATCGCCGAATGAGGTAACACAATGGTGACTGAGCCTATGGCCCA
>NTHP01000012.1:830148-853474 GCA_003416845.1 Oplegnathus fasciatus | reverse complement strand
GAGTAAACCATTACTATGTTACTATGGCCGAACAAACGAAGAAAAGATTGATGACTACAGATGATGAAACTTGGGAAGTGAGGTCCAAAAACACACCTGCAATTGTCACGTTTTGCCATAGGCGCTGCGAAAGACAATGGAATGAAAATCTTTGAGATTACAACTTTAAGTAAAAGTATTAGCATGAAAATATACTCAAGGTACCAAATTAAAAGTATGTATTATGCAGAATGTTCCATTTCAAAATCATATATATTATATTATAGGATTGTAACTATGGATGCATTTATGTGAAAGCATCACTTTAATGTTATAGCTAGTAAAGGTGGGGCTAGTTGTAACTATACTGCTGGGAAGCTTAATCTATAATATTACATAATTTATTAGTTGATTTATATTTTTGTATCAGTAATTTGAATCTGCAAAGTAACAAGTAACTAATGCTGACACATGAATTAAATAGAGTAAAAAGTACAACATTTGCCTCCAACATGTTATGGAGTAAAAGTATAAATTGCATGTTTTATTGTGAGAAAAATATTTTGTTCAGAAAAATATTTACTGTCGTTTGAAGACTACAGTTTGAGTTTGATAGAAACAAGAGATGCATTTCCTCATCAGAGCCTATACCCGTGTCCCACTTATTTTAGAGGAGAAATGATTGTGTATGTGACAAATAAACGTGATTTGATTTGATCTGAAATCAATTTTTTGTTGCATTATGAAGAGCGGGATTTCTGGCACAGCTTCAGTGACTTCCAAGGTGCCCAGAGAAGAGAAATAGACTTACTGTAAAGGATCAAAGCTCCAGCAACACTTGTTGTATAAAGGACAACTTAACTGTAGACCAACATGTTTCAGCTTGTTGCCTTTATAAATGTCATCTATTATGACAATTTGAAGACAGGAGAAAACTTGCTGCGCTGCTATATTCAGTTCCTCATCACTTGCAATGTAAATGCTATAAATATCACCCATAAGGGCACCACCTCATACACTCAACCATGTAAATAACACTCAGACGTGTGTTTTTTTCAGAGTGATATTGTACAACATTACTCATCTGAAATATACTGTAAAAGCGGACGAACAATGGTGTTCCGTGAGAAATGTCTTTCCCAAGTTTATAACCTCTGTCTCCACAATGTCTGGAGTCTCCACCCATCCTATGTGTGCAAGGTTATGACATTCTCAGCCCACACTCTTTCAATCAAGCTCTTAACCCCGCACACACACACACACACACCTCCACTGGATGTCATTATGTTGTAATCAGTGGTCTAAGTGACACCGGGGTAATGATTATATTTATGGTTTTCTTTTGATATCTTGCCTTGAAAGGTCAGTGTCGTGTCATGAGGTGTCACCAGTGGGAAGATGCACCGTCGTACTCAATCATCTAAAAGAGTGAAATCACCTTAAAGACTCTTTCACTTTTATCAGCAAGTTTTTTATTTTTTTGTTTGGGTGGTTATATATTTATTTGTCAAATAAAAGAGCTGATTATAGATGATGTACAATGATTAACCAGCCTGTACGTTTCTTTTTATACTCTGGCTGCTGCCCTGTTGCAACACTGTTACACGTGCCCCGAGAGGAGTTGTTTGGAAAATGTCAGCCACTCATTTTGACATGAAATATGATTTCACAAACACAGCCTTCGTGCTTTAAGAAACCTGTCTAGATAAGGCTGGGGGTGGACTTTTGACACAGGCATGGATAACACTAATTAGTCCTCTATACTGTAATAATGAGTTCTTCTTTACACAGAGGTGTCGAGAAACTCTCTGCAGACTACATGCTAGTCTTTTTCCAGTCAGGTGGCATGTAAGTGTGTGTGTGTGTGTGTGTGTGTGTGTGTGTGTGTGTGTGTGTGTGGGTGTGTGTGTGAGGGGATCTAACATCTCTCTGTCATGTTTCCTGGCGGTTGCTCACCCATGACTCACCATCTTTTCTCTGCATGGGTCAGTTTATGTTAGATGGATAGATAGAAATACACTTATTCTATTTATTGCTCAGAGTTAGATGAGAAGATTGAGACCAGTCTCATAAAATAAGAAGCTACAGCCAGTTATCTTAGCTTAGCATAAAGATTGGGAACGCAGGGAAACAACTAGCCTGGCTCTGTCAAATGGTAAAATAAAATCTGCCTACCAGCACTAATTAACACCTTATATTTCATTTGTTTAATCTGTGTGAAAACAGAAGTGTAAAAACGACAATTTGTGGTTTATTTCTTGGCCGGGTGCAGTGACATCTTGGAGTCTCCGTTCATTGCCTGGCAACCACAAATTGTTGTTTTTATACTTCAGTTTTTGTACAAATTAAACAACGAGATATAACATGTTAATGCTAAGTTAAGGTAACCAACATTAAACGTAAAAGAGAATAAGCGTGCCCAAAATTTCAATATATTCCTTTAAGGTATCAAAAGTAAAAGTAGGCCTACTGTTCATGCAGTGCACTGCATTTACATCAAACAGCATTAAAATAATCAAGTAAAGTTCTAGGAGCAAGAGAAAGAAAGCTATTATGCTAAATAGATAGATAGATAGATAGATAGATAGATAGATAGATAGATAGATAGATAGATAGTTGATAGATTTGGCGGAAAAAGTAAAAGTACATAAGTATTATCAGCAAAAAGTACTTACTGTACTATATGAGAAGGAATGGGATCCTTCTCACTATACTGCACAAAAAAGCTGTATAACAGTGTTATATTATTATATACTGGATTACTGCATTAATGCATTAACATGAGCAAAAATGTTGTAGCTGGTCGAGGTGGTGCCGATTTTAATACTTTACATGCTGTTTGAGTGTTTAATCTAACATGTGTAACATGTGTAACATGGAAGTAACTAGTAGCTGACTCTAAAATGTAGTGGAGTAGAAGTTATTTGTAGCTAACTAGTATTATCAGCAAAATGTTTATATTTATATTGATTATGCAGCATACAGCCCCTACCAGTGTTACATTATTATATATTATGCTTTAGGGTTATATTTACTAGTATATTAACATGAAAAATGGTGGAGGCAGCACTGATCTCATGTTGTAGATGGACTTCATTTTCTGCTACATTAACTTTATACTAAATTTCAGAGGTAAATATTACACTTTTTACTCCACTATTTGACAGCTGGACTTACTAGTTACTTTTCAGGTGAAGATTTTACATTAAAAAAACATTTAATAAGCTTATTAGATTCAACACATTGTTAAAGATTGTTGTGGCTTCCACCAAAGAGACATTTCCCTTCTAACACTGCTCCGATATTTTCATTTAAATAACTTACCTTGATACTTTGATTACATTTAGCTGATAATAGTTGTGTGTTTTTTTTATTCAAGTAGCAATTAGAATGCAATACTTTTACTTGTAATAGAGTATTTTTACACCGTTGTATTGGTACTTTTACCGAATTATTCTTCCCACACTATAGATAGATAGATAGATAGATAGATAGATAGATAGATAGATAGATAGATATTTCTGGACATCTACAAGAAGTAAAACTGACTTTTGCTTTCTCATGGAGACAATGGGTCCCAGCTGTAGTGTGTGTGTGTGTGTGTGTGTGTGTGTGTGTGTGTGTGTGTGTTGTGCTGAGGGAGCCTCTTTTCTCCCACTCAGGTCACATCTAAACAACAGGACGGGGTCAAGACCGTACAGATTAAACTATTACCATTATGATGTTAGTAGGACTCGAGGGTGGAATCATGACCAGCAGTTATGAATACCAGGTTTCATAGAAAACAGTTAAAATGACGTGCAGCTGCCGAAGAAGAAAGGAGAGAGAAAAAGGGGGGGGGAGGAGGGGGCTGAGAGGTAGGGGATGTGTGATTCTTAGCCTCCTTACATGTGTGTGCCTAAGCCATGTGTTCAGCGACTGTGTGTAGGTGTTAGGGGATATTTGGGCTGCAGCAAGGGGATTCAGGCATGAGAGAGGCCTTCGTCATATAATAGGATAATGTTTTATCTCATCGGAAGAAAGGAGGAGGGACGGGGGAGGTGGGGTAATGAGAAGGGGAAGAGAAAAGGATGATTATTTTCATAAAGCAAATCTGGCATGGTTGTCCACCCACAAAACTTTACAACCTGTTTGACATGTGTAGCGCTCACACACACACACACACACACACACACACACACACACACACACACACACATTAATGTTATGTACACAGGGTAGTATCTGGTCAGACAGGTTAGGACAAGCAATAGGAACTTCTATTCATTATATAACGTCTATTCACATAGAGCATTATGTGCTTATCCTTGAGCTACAAGAGACTGCATGTCTGTCAGTGTGTTTGTGTGTGTGTGCATGCTGCCAGTTCCACTTCTCATAGTTTTATGCCTTTTAAATGTGAGTCAGTGTAATTTTAGTGTGTTTAACTGCCATGAAACGTTGAAATTTCTTCCAATACAATAAGTGGCATGGCCGTGGTAGTGGGCTGGACAAGTCCTGGATAACAGTGTGTGAAAAGCTTCTCTCCCTCCCGCTGCTAATATACTCCTCCAGGCCAGAGCTGAAAATAACAATGTGTTCTTGGTCAACTGGCCTGGTTAAGTGAGGATTTTATGGTATGAGGTTTATGTGATAGGAATGTTATTGATTTAAAGCTTCTTTTGTACCGTCTTTTAATCACTGGAGAAACTTTTTCCCAACATTTTTTGTAGATGTCTGTGGGTTGTCACCAGGCCAACCAAAGGGTTAATATTTCCAGAATGTTCTCAAGTTGTTGTATCTAAAAAAAGACATAAAATATGTGATATGTATGTATATATCATCACCCTGAATAAATCAAAGTAGGCACTGTACCCTGACCTGTTAACACTGTTCTTGTCAATTGGCGTTTTTAGTCCTATTATACATACATACAAAGTGTGTGTGTGTGTGTGCGTGTGTTTTTCTTAAATGTGTTTTGTTTGAGTCTTATTAAAGGACAATTTCTGTGGCTTTGTGACAGACAATAAAGTTTATCTTATCTTATCTTATCTTAAATATTTACTGATTATGTGTCACATTTGTCCTCCTTTTTTAATCATTTCCCCTGAAATATATCTGCATGTATCTCAAACAGCATTTGTACACTAGCTTATGTATTAAGTATGTATAAAGGCAGGTAGGGGTGAGGACCTGTGTGGGGTTCACAGATAAATTGATAAATGAGATCAAGATTCTGATAATCATCATGATGACTTCATCACAGCCAGTAGTCAGTACAGATAACTCTATAAACATGTAGCAGAAGAACTACTTGTATTCTAGTTTATACAACAACAGCAGAATAAACACGAGTAACATATTCATCGTCCACAATAACAACAGCAGCAGTAGTGTTAACATTTGGTATCCCACAGTGAACAAACAAGAGCAACCTTCATCTCCTGAAATTTTGCTGTAATGACTTGAGATGAGGTTCAGAGTCTTTTTTTCATTTTATGCCTTTATTAACAGCCGACGTGGAATGACGTAAACATGAGGACGTTGACGTTAACGGTTGGAGCCTTAACCTCTAGACCACAAGGGTGCCCATATTCTAAGTATTTTTGGGACAATTTTTGCCTTTAGAAGATAGTAAACAGCAGAGTACAGACAGAAAAAGAAGGGAGAGAGGGGGAATGACTTGCCACAAAGGTCCCCGGTCAGACTCAAACCGGAGATGGTCAGCATCTCAAACCTCAGGTGTAAGAAATGTGAAAGAAAAGTGAACGCTTCCGATGGAGGACCGTCATCATACAACTTTGACTAAGTTTGTAATAAAGTGAGGAAACTGGGAGAACATGCCAAAACCTGACATCACTCTCCCTGACATGATTCCTGAAATGATGTCAGATTGTCATCAGTGCATTTCTCTGATCCAGGTGTTTAATTCCTGGCTGCAAACCAAAATTCCTTCAGGATGATAGAAAAGTAGTAAAGTTGTTCAAATGATCCGAATCCCAGTTACGTAAGTGTTCGAATCCAAGCACAAACATGAGCGACCAGTTTGAGTTGGTAATGATTTTAAAAAGAACTCATACATGTAGATAAAATGGTGACTTTTCAACTCATCTTACATATCATAAGAAACACCTATGCATTTATTGATAAGGCCCATTTTTTTATTTCCTTCTATTCTTTATATATCAAAATGTCATTACTTTTTCCTTCCTGGAAAACAATGGATCATTTCTTGTGAGAATTAAAAACTCCCAGCAATAAAACCATCACTTTTCTTTTTTTAAAGTCCTGACCCCTCCACCTCTCCCATAACATAAAACTACCTCAGTTTTCCCACTGATATCTCTTTGGTGCATAATTGTGAATAATGCCTGATTTATGTCCTGCCTGAGCAGAAATACATCAAATTATGAGTGTCAGATAATCTCAACAGTGCTGTCTCCTTGGGACTTTAAATTTTGGAGTTAAGTTTGCTCCCCAAAGAACGAGCGATCAGTGTTAAAAAAAGTTAACAATGACACTATTGTATTTTATAAGTGTCTGTACTGTGGGATTTTGTTATGACATGAACTAAAGGTTTCCCCGTGAAGATTTACATTGAAACAGAACAAATTGATTCCTCAGACTGAAATAATAACATAAGACAGCCCAATCAGGTGCTCAAACCCCAGGTTGAAGTCATCAGTATCATACTGAGTGACAAGCCATTGACCCTCTACTGCATATATTCCCCTCAGTCAACAGAAAGTCTTTTTGACCCTCACTCTCCCATTTATAAATATCTGATGCTTTACACGTTCCAATATCTGATGACATGTTACTGATTAATCAAATGAGGTGCTGAAGTGGGTATAATGTTGCATTTCGCGGTGGGAACACACTCTCAGGATTAAGCAGAGCCACATGTGACGCTGAAACCTGAAAAGGTTGAGATCAATTTGACTATTTAACACCTTTAAATCAAGACAACTTGTTAGAAAAATATTACAAACATGTGCATGAATCTCCAAAGAAGCATAAATCTTACTTAAATATATATTCCTGAACTGTGATTTTCCATTTGTTGCCTCAATGCAACGTTGTACAGTCAGGGTGCTTGATAGGACAATACCATGGTCAAAGTTGGAGATGTTGTTATGTAAAACGATGACCCTGCTCAATGCTTTTTCTATCTGCTAATACTCACTGGTGTAATAGAGCGGACGTACCCTGAGAGCTTCCAGTTATAAGACAGTATGACTAACCGAACGGCGACCACATGTGCTTCAACGCCTCTAATCTACGAAACCATAAAACATGTGAAAAGACGAGGAAAGTGTTCGCTGTTTGGTCAGGGAGGCGTTCAGCACAGTACGATACTAAAGGAGTTAACGGTGAGCAAACAGTTTTGATTAAGTGCACGTATGTGGACGATATATAGCCTGCAGACCCTTTTCTCTTTTCACAAAACACGATAAGAACTCACAAAAAGGCCTCCACTTCCACACGTCAAGTGTGAAAGCAAAAGGGTTTTGTTGTATCCTCTGAAGGCCCACTCAGGGTGTCACCATGAGTGTTTAGCAGGTGCAAAGATATTTGCCTGATATGGAGGGAAGCCTAATGGGTTTGTCCTTTGAACTCATTTTACATGCAGAGGAACCTACCCAGGGAATAACTGTATTGTAGCTCAGGGTGACTCAAGTTGGACTAAATAGTTCAACTATTACCAGAAAATATCTCTGAATAGTGTTTTATCAGTGACTGTGTGTTGATCGGAGGCTATTACATCAGTTTATGATTTGTAGGATTTGTCATCTTTTTCTCATTAGTCACTGCAGAGTGATGTTAAAACTCCCTGACAACTGATACAATATTGTTGTGTTTCACATGGTGAGGCAGTGACAAAGAATTTGAAACTAAATTATTAAAACAACTTGCGACTGTGAATAAAGCAAGACTTCGGCCTTCAGAGCAGCAGCTGAAACTGCTTAGGAATATTTTGCTGTCTGGGTCATTTTTTCAAGTGTTTTGAAACTCGACTTTGCTGAGAGTGTATTCCAGCTAAGGTACTGCCTTTTGCTCTACTGTATGATCGGTGAGTCAGTGCTGATTCTGTATTGATTATCAGCTCCACGTCATGATGTTGGTGTCAGGGAGGGATCAACCTGTTGGGGGGGGGAATCAATTATGAAATATGGTGATATGGAGGTCGAGAACTGGGATACCTTCCTCTCTGTGCATTATGTATTTGTATCCTGTTGCTTTTAAGTACCAATCAGGTACAGAGCACATGGCAGACTACACAAGCCAGCTTCATTTTAGATTGCTGGAATACAACCTGACCCAATGAGGATTGCTGTGCGCCTGTTAGTTTGTGGTCATTTCAACACAAACATTGCAGGAAATATGAACCATGTAAGCATAATATCAACTGAAATGATAAAGGTACTCCGTAACATACAGTTTTCCCCTTTTGTTTCCGCTTAAGTGGCTTTAATGTAGGAAAAATCAACATATTCCACGCTGAGTGACTGTATCGTATTTATGATGTTTACACTGAGTAAAATATTCAAGCCCAAGACTCAAAATTCATCCTGACATGTATTTGGTATCTATGAAAACTTTAGGATCTCCACTTGAGTGTAAAATAAAGTTCTCTGGGTTTGAAATCACATGCAGCATCACTTTGTAATGACCGCTCCAACAGCTGGCTGCTACAGTACTTGTTAAGGGGTTACAGTAAAGCCCTCTAAAAGGAAGGAGTATGATCAGGTCAAAATGCAGGAGCCACCTTAAGGCCTGTATCATTTTACTACATTTTTGGTTTAGTGGTGCACACTGACAAACAATTAATCAAATCACAAACTAAGTGGTCCTGGGGGTCTGGGGCCCTGGTAGCAGTTGCCCAATTTACCCAGTTAATAATTCATTTAGTTGAGTGAAATGCGCTTTTATCCAAAGCGCTTTACTATTTGCCTCTAATTCACCCGTTCACACACACACAGATGGCAGCAAGCCACCATGCAAGGAGCTGGCCTGACCATTGGAAGCAACAGGAGGTTGGTTGGAAGGAGGATTTTCTTTACCCTCCATTGCTTGTGTGTGACCTCACAGCAGCTCCCCTATAGCGGTTCTCTATAGAGGACTTCAAGGTACAGTCCCCTACAGAGAACCGCTACAGTCCGTATTAGCAGCCACATTGAGGCTGTGATATTTGATTTCAGACCTCTAACTTTTTCTAACTACTGAGCAGTTCACCTGAGGCAACATTTTTAAAAATGGACGTAGCGTCTCGGAATAAAACCCTCCTCGATTTCTGGTATTATCTTTAACTTTGTGATAGCATGTCAGCTGCTCTGGTATCTCCTCAATCTCTGATAACAACATGCTCTATTCTGAGAATATTGGGAAGGGTTGACTTTGGAGGGAGTTGCATGTGTGTATGTGTGTGTGTGTGTGCGCGCGTAAGTGTGTCTGTGTCTATCCGGGCTCCCTGTGGTCGTTCTATTGGTCTTCTGAGTGGGTGGTCTGTTCCAAGAGAGGAGCACTGGAAACATTATACCTACATACACACACACACACAAACACACACACACACACAAAGGGAAACTGGGAATCACACCAACGCAGCACAGCAGAGGGTGGAGCAGGCAGGAGCCTTCTTCCAGATGTGTGACATTAATTTAGTTGATCCAAAACATGAACCGGTAGCTCCCACTCACTCATCACCACTGTGTGTGTGTGTGAAACATTCATGCTAACTTTTTAATATTCACACACTCAGAAATACACCTGCAAGTCTACATTTGCACATATTCTGTATAATTTGGAGCAAGACGGAATCAAGATAAGAAAGGAGAGAACGCCTGAAATAAAAGTTCCCCTCTTGAGTTTTAGGTGGAGGAAAAGACGGAGCAGGGAGGACTAAAGGGAGACGAGGTGGATGATTAAAGAAAGGGGAAAAGATGAGGAGCAGAGCAGGTTATGAGAACAGCCTCCACTCTGACCCGTGGAGCAGCGCCCCTGGACTTTCATACAATACTTTCCACCGGGGAGGAGAGGGGGATACGGTGCATAGAAAGACAAAGAGAAAGAGAGAGAAAATAAAATTAAATAAGAAGAGCGGAGGAGGAGAACGCGAGGAGATGTAGGAGGACGGAAGTGGTTGATTGGGTCCCCCCAGAGATTCTTTTGTTTAGATTGTTCTGCATTTCACTTCTTTCACTCTCTCCCCTCCACCTCCCTCTTTTCTGACATCTGAGGTAGATTACAACAGAGACCCTGGGTCACATTTATGACTTAAATCAAGAACATATGGTGTGTGTGCGTGTGTGCGCGCACGTGTTTGTATGTCCATTTCGATGCAGTGGGATTCCCCTCTGGTCCCAGAGTGGTGGTCAGATTTATTTTCTTGTCCATTGTCTCTCGCTGGGACATCAAAGGACTATTGTTTGTTGATCAGCAAGGGTGCTGCAGGTTACTCGCAGGTCCCGGACTCTCCTCCACATCTTCCCTTCTTATCTCCTTTCTCGCTGAAACTGATCTCGGCAGAAAATCCCAGACACAGCATCAGCACTTCCACAGAAACCATGTTTAGATTTTAAAAGATTAAGTGTGGTTATGCCTCATTCGTTTCATTTAGGCCCTGACAAGGCTTGTTTTAATGTCCCACAGACACCACTCTCCATCTGCACAGAACAGCTCACTCTTTAAAAAATTGCTTTAATATAAACCTCATGCACAAAAAAGCAAAATGCACCACATACTTCCATCACTGCCACACCGAAGCCCTTAAATTCAGTCATTGTTAGCAGGTAAAAGAAGAAGTGTCCCCATTAATTTCAGCACAAGAGCACGTCTGTAAAAGTGTCAGTTGACTTTATTAGGATCGGCTTCACTCAGTTGAAGAAAAACAACTTTTGTCTTTGGAACGTTTACCTAGGAAGAAAACAAAATCTACAAAATAAGTTGTTGGAAGGACAATATATAAAACAATGGCATCAAAATATCTTTGACATGAAAACAAAATCAAAGAAAAAATAAAAGGCTCAAATATTTTTGGATGCAGGGCATCTTCCTCTTTTTGCCCTTTTGTTTACAAAATGATAACAAAAGAGGAAAAAAACAACAACAAAAAAATCAAGTTATTTACAGTGCATATATTTACATTAAGGCATTTTTGCTGGGGAGAAAGACGGCTGATGTGATACAACCCCCACTTCTACACAATCAAATAAATAGTCAGATTTACCATGATACATTACAGTGCTATATTATCTTTATGCTACCTGCAGTGAATGAACAAATACAGTTATAGGCGCAGGCTGAATCACACCATCAACATGGACATTCAAGTGTATATTAAAAGGACAGGTTCACATTTTTCAAGTCTGTCTTAAAATAATACTCTCATGTCCACATGTCCATTAACAGAGTTTATGGTTGAGTGTGAGTGACATCCCTTGTAGAGTCACTTCAATGCAAGTGGTGGGGGACAAAATCCTTCTAAAGTTCAACCAAAGTTACTATAAACTAATAATAAAATCAAATGGGTCTCTTCCAAAGAAGAGTTCCCTCTTTGTGTTACTCCTCGCCACAGCTCAACAAGGAAACACCGTCTGCTGAAGCACAAAGAAGGAATTTTGCACTAATAACTTTGAAATATACCCATATCACATTATCTTCAGCTGAACAGAATGAGGACTGTTGATTTTGTCTCCTCTCACTCACACTGAAAATGTTCTAAGCAGGAATCTCTTTATGGGCAGTGTGGATAAGAGGAACACTTGCAGCGATCAATAACTCTTGCAATGTACACATGTGAGCATTGTTTTAGGAAAGACTTGGAAAAATGTGAACTTATCCTTTAACAAAACAAGCGTCCGCGTTCGACCGACTGATAGAGCCAAGTTGCATGTTAGTTGTGTACAGAGTGCGAGAGTGAGAACCCTCAGAGAAAAGGACTGACTGTCGTTTTAATTAAGTTCCACATTATGTCAGGACGTCAGTGAAGCGACCTGAGCCGAGCTGTTAAATTACAATGAATGATGGGTAAAACTTTAAAATAGAGTTTTCCAAACCGAGTCTAGAGATTCACTAGATTAAGAAATAAAAAACAGCACCATGTGTATTTAAAAGGACTGTCTACATTGATCACAGCTCTGCTACCACTGGACAAACACACATAAACCAGAGAAGGAGGCACTTAATAAGGTGTCAATGATAAAGACGATACTTTGGTTAAAACATTCGAAAGAAGTAAAAACGCTGGATGGGATGGCTGTACAGTCGTTGTACTTTGAAGACGCTTAATTCATTGTGCATCAAATGCAGTCGATTCTGTTTTAACTGAATGAATTCTGGGACATTTCTAAGGGTTCCGCTTACATTTCTCTGGTTGGAAATCCATGGAAAGACAACATGAATAATTCATCACCTAATTGCTGCTCTTTAGCAACCATCCACCTCCCTCTGTTTCTCAGTCATCCTCACATCTCCTCTCTCTCTGAAAACTAAAATCTTTCTATCTCTCCATCTCCACCCCTCCCTCCTTTTTTTCCCCTGCACTATCTTCCCTCTCTCCAGAGTATAAATGCCTTCAATTTTTAATATCTGAACAGCGATGATTTGTGTGGCGTTCGCAGAGATTCAGTCCAGGAGTGATAATGATCGTTCCAGTGGTGAATGAGATGCATGGGCCAGAGCAGCTCAGACTTAGATTACCAATTCTAGTGCAAACCGAAGGATTTGGTAAAAAAAAATTAAAGCTGGATATTCCAGTTATACAAACAAACTAACAAACCAAGGAGTAAACAAAGATTTGGCTTGACTAGTTTTGCAAACAAAAGCTTCTCCTTTATCAAAAAAAATAAATCATGAAGCCAGTTTTATGTTAGAACAGAGACAAAAAGATGTACAAGTTTTGAGTGGTAAGTGCTTTCATTCCAGTCACACAAAAGAGTCCAAATGGACCGGAGACATATTTTGGAGCTACCATTTTCTTTTTGTTAATATTTTTCTTCTTTGTATTTGTCCACAGAAATCTATACCAAGTATATCTGGAGTTTAAGGGACCAGGAACTTCATCTGGCCGTTATCTTTCTACTATACAACCTCCAAACTGTCCCACTCCGGGTTAAGAGCAACACATTTGTTAGGCTATCGCACTGTTTTAGCACATGATAGCAGCACCAGGAGGAGCTGTGGTGTCAGTGGAAGTCGCTCTGCATCAGGCAGCTTGTAACATTGCAGTTGTGGGAGATGGAGTGAGTGCTTTGTGTGTGTGTGTGTGTGTGTGTGTATGTGTGTGTCAAGGTAGTGCTCGTGTGTTTGTGGCGTGTGTGTGTGTGTGTGCGTGCGCAAATGCTGCTAGTTCTGGTGTCTCTTCATGTGCAGGGCGAGGTGGTCGGACCGGGAGAAGGAGCGCGAGCAGACGGCGCACTGGAAGGGTTTGGCGCCCGTGTGCTTCCGGTAATGACGCGTCAGCTCATCCGACCGAGCGAAGCGCCAGTCGCAGCTGTCCCACGTGCACCTGTACGGCTTCTCACCTGCGGGACGGGAGAAAAGAGAGAAATCTGAATGAGTGCAGCCGCCCTCTCAGAAACTGCGCAAACAGCAGAACTGAGATGAATTTCTTGCTCGGTCACATGATCTCCAGCACTGTTTTTCTGAGCAGAGATGTGTCAGTATGTGACTATAAGTGCTGATGACACCAATTATCAATAAAACAAACACTAATTCCTTGAGTTAAATGATTCATACAGTTGGGTGGAGGTACTGGGAAAACAGGCTTTACTGAGAAGTCCAGTTGTCTAACAACATTTACAGTCATAACCCAAGCACTCCAACGCTACCACTGTACGAGTTTCCCACGGATGACTTGTCTTTTTTGTCTGCCTTTGCCTCTGTGCATTTCTCTTTGATGGATGCAGTTTGCTTCTCTGTCACTAAGCCATTCCAATAATCTTCGGCTGCAGCCGCAGGCGCTTTGTGAAAACTAGTGTGACCTGTCTCCTTAAGCAAAACCTAACCGCCCACCCTGTGATGCACAACCACCGATCCAGGTCACACCAGCCCAAAGGTGGGTTTTAAAGGGTTTCTCCACCCACCCTAGAGGTGTCTATCCATGCAGATAATTTGGGTTTTATTGGTCCAGGTTTTGAGATACCACCACAAAGGAGGTGAATGGAATTTCATTTGTGGCACTTAAAGAATTAAACAACTCTGAAGACCTTAAAGGAAACACAATAATGTAACTTGTGCATACTGGCATTTCTCTATGTATTCACTTCTGGATGCTTAAGAAATATGGTTGAAAAGGAACTTGATTCTTGCTCAGCTGGAGCTTCTTCCTTTAGTTTGTCTCCTTTTCTTTGATCCCTTAGTTAAAAAGATTTTTATGCTTCTCCGTGTAGTTGATTAAAGAGTGCCTTAAATATGAGCCACAGTGCCGTAAGAGCAAATTATAATGGAAACTAATGGAAACTGTGCTGTTTGGTTGGAAGTTTTTTTTCTTCTTCTCCTTATTTGTAACATCTATTTACATACTTATCATTATCAAAAACAGGGAAAGAAATATGACTATTTGAAAATCTCCTGCAAATCTCAACATTCAAAATCCAACAACAGTGCATCTTTCCAGAAACAATTACTCTGGAAAGTCCACAGAATGAGACTTTGCTATTAACAGTTTCCATTGGAGCTACTTCTACTGAAGAAATGGTGCAAATTGTTGACAGTGTGCTCTGTGGCTTGTTCACAGTAATAAGTCAACGATTCTGGAGAAAACTGTTAAACAGATTAAATGTAATTTAAAAGCTTTATGTACCATAAACATGATTCCATTCATCTCTATTACATTGGGGTGGAAGCAGAAATCTCAGAGGCATATATCTCAAAAGCTGGACAAATAAAAACAAAACTATCTGCATGCTGGATACCACCAGAGGAAAGTAACAGAATATGTTTTTTGGTATTTGTGTGAACCAAGCCTTGAAACAAGCACAGCAAGCTCCACAGCTTCGCTAAAACAACCACAAGAATAAACCTGGTAATGAACCAGAGCGTCACCAAACTTAGAAACACACACACCTGAAACTGAACACAATAAGGAGAGACAATGAAAAGACGCTGAGAAAAGAAAAAAAAAAAAAGAGTGAACAGGGAGGAGTGTTCAGCTTTCACAATACACTCGCAAACACATGCAACCATGCACATGCACACACAGACAGACACACAAACAATCAGGGTAATGGATGTTGATGGAGATTAGAGTGGGAACTCCCACGGGGACCCAAACGCATTAGGAATCATCTCATACAGATTACTGACAGGTGTGTGTGTGTGTGCGTGAGTGTGTAAGTGTGCATTCAAGCAGCTGAATAAGAGAACGAGTAACAGACAAAGATAGAAATAAGGGGGGTGAGGGTTGAAGGTGGGAGGATGGCACAAAGCAGAGAGGAGGATGATCAGATGAATGAAGGGGATAGAAAAATAACAAAGCGAGACTGACAAAACCAGAGAGGATATGGAAGTTGCTGCTGCATCCCTCTTTACGTGTCGTGTTCTCATCTTGTGGTCTGTAATAACTGCAACAACCACAATCAGCCTGCAGCATGAATGATGCCAGATCTAATTGTCGTGTCATGTTCCCAATAGTGAACTGGAAGGCACGCACACCAACAACCGTGTTCTGAACAAGTAGTTCAGAACATCGCAGAGTGTTAACAGTGAGGTTTGTGTGTGTGTGTGTGTGTGTGTGTGTGTCCAGATGAGTGAGGAATGCGTAGATATCAACAGAAGCTTTGTTTTGTTAGCTGGAGTGAGGTGGGGCCCAACACCTTAGTGCTTGTTTGTTGACTTTGTTCATCCAAAACTAATAGTTCAACTCTAACATGTGAAAGGAGACTGATTGAAAGGAGGGACAAAAAAAGAGGGAAAGTGGAGATATGAGGAACAAGATGATCCAAGATATTTTTGCATCTGCACAGACAGATCTTGTATATATTTATAGTCGCAAACAAGTCCAACTAGTCTCAGAAAAGCGAAAAGCATTTAAACACTGAAGTCTGAAGAGGCACCGAGATCCTAAGAGAGATGGCACCACGTGCCTAGCGCTGACCACATAGTCTGAGAGTCATCCCCTGGCAGAAGTGTGTCACTTCCACCTGTTTTGATGGAATAGTATATTGGGCAGAGGATGGGAATGGGGTAGGATACATTTACACACACATGCCAGGAACACAACACTCTGCCTAGCAACATGGTGCCAGTGCAGATACCGAAATACGAGTCGTGTGGGCAGCGTCTTTTTTTTTTTTGACAGGTCCCGTTTAAAAAAGCTGCATTAATTGGAGGAACGTCTTACCCGTGTGAGTCCTGAGGTGGGCTTTCAGATGGGACGACTTGGTGTAGACCTTCTTGCAGCCTGACGACACACACAGGGAGATAAACACAAACAGAAGGCTTAATCCAAATCCAAATAATTTGCAAGTCAGATATGTATTCACCCAATAAATTGAGCTGCGGTATGCAAGAAATGTGAACTAATGAAGAACAGAAGCTGTGTGGAATGAGATGTAGTAAATGTTTGTTCTTGCTATCCTGATATTCAAATAGCACATGTGACTGTGGCCCACGCAGTCTTATTTGGTATTAAAACTGTTTAAAATTTGATGCATTTACGAAGAAATTAATTCAACTGCACGCCACCAATCGCACAGAATACTGCTTTGTTGAAAACTTCTGTTCACTACACCTGTTTGTTCGACGTCAAAGTCGAGATATTTTAAGTTCAGGATTACAAAACCTTTGCACATTATGTTACACACAGTATGTAGATTACAATGTCAAAAAGGTCAGTAGGATTTTGAATGATTTATTCAGATTTAGACTTTAAATAAGGAAATGATAGAATTTCATACACTGCAAAGATTAAAACAGTGAGCAGCTGCAGCAGTGTGACTAATATACACCCGGGTAAAGTGTGGATCTGTCCTTGTGTGGATATGATGGATCTGCTTCATCTGACTTTAAAGAAGTTAGACGTGTGCTTACATGCTGCAGGAGGCTCTGCTTAAGCCTATTTTACACGCAGCCACAGGCTAGTTGACATTACATGTCCTACAAGTAGCTGCACATCGTACAGCTACAGTGTGTGCGTGAGCCAAAAAAAAACCCCATTTTTAATCGGCGCAAGCTATCTAAAGTGTGACTGTATGCAAATGTGTGTGGGGAGGAAAAGATCAAATGACTTGAGGAGAACATCTATCCAATTAACACACCCACACACACACACACACACACACACACACACACACACAGGTTCATTCCACACTCATACCAGCGATGACTTTTAAGCCACAACAATGTGTGAGAGCTCATGGCTGCGAGTGCTCAAGCTGTTTGAGGTGAGATGATAAATGCACAGTAGTGTTTAAACCAGACATTTAATTGAAAGGCAGTGACTGATGATGATCTCCATTGCCAAAATATTTTAATTCCAGTGCAGCGTGAGCTCCGCTGTGGCTGCAGTACATATCGTGACTCATGGGTCTGGGAAAGTCATTCGAAACACAACATGTAATTTTTAAAAAATGCAAGGGTGTCCTAAAATAAAGCTGCTTTTCTTAAAAGTTGACCTTTGTGAGTGACCAGATGTTCACAAAAATAAACATACGCACACAACAGTGACAAGAACCAGCGTGCATATAGAGTGGCGGACCTGTGTTATTGTTCTAACCTGGGTAATCACAGTGGTGGATCCGTCGCTTCTCCAAGTCCGGGTTGTTCCTCCGGTTGTAGCGGGCAGGCACGGTGGTCTGAGCTGGGTTTGGGGCTGGGGTTGTTGCAGGGGCTTGGGGAAGGCCTGCGGCTTGGCCTGGGACCGGCGTGGGACCTGTAGTGAGGGGCAGTGCTAAGCTGCCCGGTCCCGGGCCGGGACCGAGTCCAGGGGTGCTACCTGCCAACTTGGAGGCGATTGTGGCTGCGTATGATGGAGGAGGGGACATGGTGTGGAGCAGCTCCTTCTGCCTGTCAGGGCTGCCGGGCTCCGAGCTGGGCGGGGAGGGCGGCAGGTAGGGCACCTGCTGCTGAAGGAAATGGGCATGCGCCTGAGCATGAGGATGTGTGTATGCCCCGCCGCCCAGGCCGCAGTAGGCGGGCTTGGCAGTCTGCTCTTGTTGTGATGCAGAAGAAGCTACCGGCAAATCGTGGAACGGCGTGTGGATTGTGGAAGTGGAAGTGTGTTGTATCTGCTGCTGCTGATGATGATGATGCTGATGCTGAGCCTCCATACCATTGCCATGGTGATGGTCCAAGCCGGAGTTTAGTAGCTGAAACAGCGAGCCGCTGTTGTCATGGTGGTGGAGAGCATGCTGCTCGAACTGTGATGACATTTCCTGTTTGATAAACACTTCTGGCACTGAATCGCCACAGCGGCTGCCTCCCGACTGGTTGAAAACACTGGTGAAGTCTGGTAACCCTGTTAACGTCATGTTTATGGCTGAGGTTTCCATGGCAATACTGCCGGGGCCATGCCCAGATGTGCCGCAGCTACTAGTGGGCGTAGTGTTGGGGCAGTGCAGCTGTAGGTTGGGGGAGAAACACGGGGAGACAGATTCTGTTTTGATTTGGGTGAGACCTGCGTGGTTCTGGTGCTGAGGGGGCCGCGCCTGTTGACACAAGCCCATCCTCAGGTAGGCGGCGTCGGGGAGGTAAAGATTCATGTTGAGGGTGTACGGAGCCCCAGTGTGATCGTCAGTGAAGAAGTGATCCACCGCAGACGAGCTGTCTCTCTGTGACTTCTGCTGGCTGTTTGCAGGAGGTGGAAGGGGAAGAGACTGAGGGGAGAGATACCTGTCCATCTCACACTTTGCCTGTTGGAAAAAAACACACACAAAAAGTCTGATTTAGAAGCATGTCATTTTACGGTCTTATAGTAAACTATGCTTTATTGAAAATGCACCCAGCTCTGACTTCAGCAAGTGCTTCTCATGAGCCACCATGAAACTATTCTGCGGCGCTATTTTGAGAAGACAAAGGTTTGATAGGACAGTCACCGCTGAAACATTTATCAAGTAGTCATCAATAGGCGGTTGCCACATTCCCTCTCTGCCTGCAAGGCTGAACTCAAAAACCTACCAGCTGTGAGGCCATGGATCAGGCCATGTTCTGGTGCAAATAAAGAACTACATCTAATTCCTCCTCATATAAAACACTAGGAAATTCTGCAGTTATGATAACAGAAGAAGCAGCCTATCGCTGATCAAACTGGCTGCACAGGTGACCAACTTTACGTCAAACAATCCCTCGTTCCTGTTCATGCTTTGTGGTTTAATTCCCGTGAATCTGAAGGGTCTAACTGGTATAAAAGTTAGAGAAGCCCTGCAGCAGAGGATGAAACAGCAACATGAAAGGGAATGGGGAAACACCCATGCCTCCCTGTCCGCTGCAGCAGCAGCAGCAGTAGCAGCAGCAGCAGCAGCAGTCTGGGGATGGGCTGCTATTTCTAGGCTCCTGATCCTACCAGCTGTTATAGACAACTCTCTCTCCTCTGCTGCACAAGTTTCCTGCTAACTGGGGGGGAGGGGGGTGGGGGGCAGAGTTGCTGGGACCTTTCTGTCCGAAGTCAGTTGTTGTCAGCGTGGTATGATGGTGAGAGGGGACCAACAACTGGTGACCAACTGGCTGGCACAGAAAACATGCGGTGAATGCAGGCGGAGCAGCTCGGCTTCACGTCCAGCTGGCCGCAGCCTGCTCGCTTGATCACCGCAAATAGTGCAAAACAAAGTGATGTTTAACATCACGCAGCGAGGCCGGTGGAAATTTGAAGGCCAGCAAAAAAAAACAACAACCTGGGTCTACAGCTAATCTGCCACGCCCATTCAATGAAATACATCACTATAATGTGGAAAGTCGGCTTGGTTTCCAGCCGGTTTACCTGAGTGTAGTCGTTTTGTGCAGCCTTGTCTGCCTCTGTGATCTTGCAATCCAAGCCGAACAACGCCGACTCCTCCAGAGGGAATCCAGCGGGCAGACTCGCCTTCTGCAGCGGATAGAAGGGATCCTCCTGCCCGCCGCCGCTCATCGCGAGTGTCGCGGCCATGAAGCTTGAACGCAGCGACCGCAAACGATGGCTCGTCCTGTTCTGCACGAAAAATAAAGGAGGATGCTACAGCGGAGTGGCAAAGGAGTGGAGCCGACGAGGTGTAGTGCGTGCGTGTGTGTGGTGTGGTTATTAATGCGCGCCCGTCTGCTACATCTCCTTCCACTTGTTTCATCCCCTCCGCCGGCCCACAGACAGTTTTCTATCTCCTGTCGTAGGGCGGAGCGGCCCAGTGTAAATACAGCACATGCACCGCCCACCAAACCTTTAAAAAGGCTTTGATCATTCATTCACCGGCCACCGCCCTACGCTCCATCTAAATACATTAACAACAGCAGCAGCCACACCGCACACATCCATGAAGGTATACAAGGCTTTCAAACATCTTATTAAAATATATCAATCTGGATGGGTTCAAGATTTTATAGGAAATACTGGTATTATCATCAAATTCTGAAAATGTTATTTTGTTATATTTAGAGTTATATTTGCCCACTACATATATCTAAATACCTCCCTGTCTACTTTAAATCCTTCAAGGCACACTCCAGAGATTTGTCTCAAAAGAGCTGTGGTGGAGGAAGTGTTCAGATCTTTTACTTAAAAGTGGCAATACTACAGTGTAAAAACACTCTGTCCCGCATTCAACATCTTATATATATATATATATCTATATATATATATCTATATCTATANTCCACTACATTTTGGAGGCAAATATTGTTATATTGTATTAATCAACTAATAAATGTTATATATATACATACATACATACATATATATATATATATATATATATATATATATATGTATGTATGTATGTATATATATAACATTTATTAGTTGATTAATACAATATAACAATATTTGCCTCCAAAATGTAGTGGAGTAGAAGTATAATGTGGAAGAAAATGGAAATATTCAAGTAAAGTACAAGTACCTCAAATTTGTACTTCAGTACATGTTCTTAGTTACATTCCACCACTGCAAGAGTCCCTCATGTCGGTGGAGCTCCAAAAACACTGAATCCTACATTTCCCATAATGCAAGTCTCTAATCAGACTCCCAAAGCCTCTTAAATGCCGGCTTCTTTCAAACCCCACACCCCCAGTTTGTACTGCAAGCTTTCTGTTGAAAATGTTAAGTCTCATTCATTGTTTAAAACTTTGGAAACAGAGGACATTATTGAACAGTTTTCACAGGTTGAGGAGCACTTCTAGTGACAAACTGAACTTCATATGTAAAAATGGTGGAGTGGGCCTTTAATATGCATCTATATGTAATACTGGATGGTGTTTTTGCACAGTGGTCTTTCCTCCACATTATGAAGTCCTGTCAAGTCAAGTCAATATCATTTATGTTTATCACACTTAATCGTGCAGTTTATTATGGAAAATACCTGAGAGATAAAAAGGACCTGAAAATATCTGACACGTATTGCAGTGTATACGAAAAACTGATGGGTTATATAAGTGATAAGCAAATTCAAATGTATTTTATGTTCTAGCTATTTAATATGATAGGAAAAAGAAAATGGTGTATTGTGAAGTATTGTATGTTCACTTAGAAAAAGCATTAGAAGAAAAAAACTGATTAAAAAGAGACAAACCAGCTTTAAAGCAGTCCCCCGGCTGAGTTTAATATGACACCGATAAGAACACGGTCTGAAATGATAAAGGTATGCGTACTATGTCTATATTTATAGCCAAAGGAGCCTCAGCTCTGCAAATCAGAGGCTAAGGTTCCTGCAATGCTGTTTGTCTGTAGCCATCAGTATCTGCAAACCTGGAAAAGATGAGGAAATAATGATAGACAGACCTAATAAAATAGACCACTGCCAAGAAAGAGGAATTTTTGGGCAGTCAGTTAGCTAGGAATGTGTACCCTGTGGAAGGTAATACCTCTGGTTTTGGACCAGTACACAGGGAATTTATCCTCTCTGAACAATATGTAACCAAGGATGAGAACAACAAAACACTTGGACACCAGAAAGTTTCTGCTTTTGTATTTCAAAAGTCGTCGAAATTTAAAGAAACGTGTAAAATGTACAAGTTTAAAATACAAAATCCTTAATAAAACACAAGATTGTTAAAGCCCTGTGTGACAATCAATAGCACCAGCAGTAACACAAATGCTCATTTGGGTTTCTGCTTCACCTTTTTGTACCAATCAGGAACTTCTTTATTTGTCTGCAAATGAAAGAGACAGAGAGGAAGAAGGATGGTTAGAAAAGTCTGAAGTGCCAGCAGGAGCTCTTCAGATATTCTCACCTATTTGACTTTCTCATGAATCAAATATATACTGCACCATATCTTTACTCAGCTGACTGCAGTGAAAAGCTCAAATGAAACTAAATGACAAAAAAAGCTATTTATCACTTCCTGTCAACCTGTAGTGCTCCTTTGTCTGAACTTCTGTCCAGGCAGGTTCAGGTGGTGTGACTCATACAAAGGGTGTTGCCAAGTCAGACACTTACAAACACAGTGGGTTTGGGTTTGTTTGGTGACTCTTCTTCTGTGGTCCTGTTGATACGTTTGGACTGGTGTTTTCCTGCACCAGAGGTCCCGATACCAGTTTTATCAGTTTCCAACAGGTTTAAAGCGTCTCCCTGTCTGGACCGCATGCTGATCAGGACCTGCTTCATCACCGCTAACTCCTGGAGAATCACACGGTCCATAAAAATAGACAAGAGTAAAACAATAAACAGGAATCTTCATGAGAAATAAGTGGGAGTGTTGCATCCCAAAGGCCAGAAATCTCAACTAAATCACCACGTTATTTTTGACAGGAATTCTGGGATGAACTAAAAATTAATCTAATAAATATTTTGTATGATTCAGATACCTTAATGCTAAATTTATAATATACTTTAACATAATACTTTTTGAACGTTTTGTGAAACATTCGCTTAAAAATGTTTGTTTTCAAGAATTTTTATTGCTGCTTTCTGATGATATGTTTGTCCTGAACCACAGGCCAACACAGCTGAACTCTTGAAGTCCAACTATGGGACGACTTGCAATAAGCCCAACAAGCTCGAGGGTCTGCGGGGGTGGCAGCAGGGCAGAGGGGAGGACTCTGGGCCATTTCACGGTTCTATTTATCACCCCTGAGGACATGAGCCCCGGCATGTCACACACACGCACGAGCACACACACGTACACAAAAACATGCACACAAGCACACGCGCACCCTGGTGGCATCCCAAACAGCCAAGCTGAGGAACAGCTGTCTATGACAGGGCACATACTTCATACAGCAAACGGCTGGCTGGGGTGGGGGGTG
>NTHP01000012.1:810959-830132 GCA_003416845.1 Oplegnathus fasciatus | reverse complement strand
GGCGACACACACACGCACATACGAGCACGCACAATCTTGAAGGAAGCGCTGCAACACAGTGCAATAACTTGTCTGGTGTGACTGTCAGAAGCCTGTTTATTTTAAGTATAGAAAGTACAGCTGCAACGATTAGTTGATTTATTATTTAGATGATCAACAGAAAATGAATCAGCAAGTATTTTAATTCTAAATTTAAAAAAACAAAAACAAAATAAAAACATGTTCTCAAATCCGAGAATTAGTTGATTCTCCTTCCTTAAATTATAATTAAATATTTTTTGGTTTTGGACTGTTGGTCGGACAAAAAAAGACATTTCATGACGTCACATTGGGCTCTAGGAAAGTTTTACAATTGTCTGATGTTTCATAGACTAAATTATTAATTAAAAGATTAATGAAAATAATCTTGTAGCCATAATAAAAAAAATATTAAGAAATCTTTATTTTCAAAGGAAGGTTTTGCTGGAATTTCCTGTTTCTCACAATTTTGAAACAGCCAAATATACTGGAGTAGAATGGGAGACATTGAATTCAGCTGTCACAACTAAAACATCAAATAGCCAACATGACATGTACCTCTCGATGGTTGAGGAGTCGCTCCAGATCAGCGGCCATGTTGTTTTTCACCTGTTGCAGAGCAGCCCGTTCTTTCCTCAGAGAACTGCGGTTACACCCAGAGACACGCAGAGAGATCAGATGTTGAGTTCATAGAAAAACATCACTATACTTACTCCAAGTTATGAATTCAATATTCTAGTTACTTATAGGGTCATGTGAGACTTATTGAACAAGTTAGTCCTGCGAATCACTGATCAATGGTTTATGTGATTCTTTAAGGCAGGATATTGTAGAGATAGTGTACTATACTGTATACAGTAGATGTCCATTGTTAATTAGAATGTGTTTTATTTTGCTTTAGGGTGGGGTCAGGTGAGGGTCAACACAGGATCAGGTGTATAGGTGTGGTGTAATTTGAATGTTGCTTCATTTGTGTGACTGTGTACTTAAGTGTGGTTTAAGGGGAAAAAAGAAGTTCAGTATCAGTTTAAATGGCAGCAGTTTGGTTTACTAGAACTGAGAGTATAAATCACTGGTATAAAACCATCAACAGCAAAACAATAAATTAAACATGTAAGTCATGAATTTATAAAATACACTAAATAATCAATTACTTTACAAGTTTGTTAGGCTTATATCTTGTGAGAAAAGCTCTACAGTACTGTCCAAGTCTTCTGTCCTGGGGCTGTGAAACATACAAGTAGGAGCTTGTGATGGGGGTGCTTTAAAGCAAATCATCTTGCAAATCATAAAACAACAGCTTGGAAGCTTCACCACTGTTCACTGAGAACTCTGGGGGAAAAAAAAGATTTAAACTTGCAGCCTGAGACGCTGCTCATCTCACCAAACAAACTGTGAATACAATTAATACTTAAGAGGTAGTACATAAAGTGAGAATCTCCTGTGAGCTGGCTCTCCGCTGCATAGCCACAGGAAAACTTCAATATCTCTGTCAGATGGGGAGGTTTGAGAAGCCTGAGAGCATTTTAAAGGATTTTTTCGCTCCTGCTTGCCCCCAGGTGAGCGCTCAGTGGTAGTGAGCAGCAAGAGAAAACCTGCAGTCTGTCAATTTGCATATTTCTCGGGTTAAAAAAGGGGCGAGGGGGGTTTAGGTCAGCGCCAGGTAGCTGTAGGTGTGCTCACTTATTGGGCATAGACGAACTCCTGCACACATGCAGGTTTGCACAAAGATAGGGGCAGAAAAAAAGACAAAGGGAGATAAAGCAGCGACGCCCAAGGGCGGGGAGGTATGGCATGCTGCCAAGATGAGTAAATTACAGGAAACATAATGTAACGAACGAAATTAACACAGAAAGAGTTTAGCAAGAAGGGCAGAAGACCTAATGGCCTTCAATCAAAAAAAAAGGTTATGTGTGCTGATTTTAGTTCAGTTCCTTCTTCTCTCTGTGTACGTGTACCTGACATCATCCTCCAGTGAGGTGAGACGCTCCTTCAGCGTGCCGATCTGTGCGTCTCTTTGTCTCACCGTCTTGATCAGGTAGCTATAGGGCTGCTGCGTCTGCTGTAACAGCTGGTTGGCTGCCGACAACTGAGGAACAACACATATATGAGCATGCTCGAGCAATTATAGAAACAATTACTTCACCTATACAATGTTTTTGTATGCTGAGAGCAGTTAAGGAATATTTCCACTTTAAAACTGACTTTACATGTGGTTAATATTATAAAATAGTGCAATTCTGTCAATGTTTGTGACTGACTCACGAAGCAACAACCACAGCCAAGATTTCCTTATCTCCGATGTTAACAGGGCAGCTTGAGTGCCCATAAACGCGAGTTTTTATGAAGGCGTATCTAAGTTGTATCGTTTTTATTAATAGTAGCAGCACTCTTGAATTAAAGATGAAGACATAAAGCGGGAGTGCAATGAAAATTCACAAACTTAACAAGATCTTTCTTGCAATTACTGCCAGAAAAACACCTTTATAGTGTTTTGATGATATAAGAGTCTGCATGCACTGTGCCTAATGCAATATTGCTCAGTCAGTATAGCGCTTAATCTGCGAAACAATAGATAAAGTGAGGGTGTTACACATTAAACCACTTTTACAGCCAGCCAGTAGTGAGTAGTAACTGGGTGGGAGGGTAAGGACAATAGTTAGTCAGGGCATCTGTGTGGGTGGTTAAGTGGTTAACACCCTTGCCCTTTCCAGTGATTAAAACGTATGATATTTTACCCTTTCCTGTCACACTCGATGGATTGTGAGGTATTACAGGCGAGTGCCAGTCAATCACAGCTGACATTTGAATGGCTGGCTTAGTCTTAAATCTGTCTCTCCATTCTGGCTTGCACAATCTCCCCTCTCATCGAGATTACAATAAAGAGTGGGGGAAAAAAAGCAAGCAGACTGGCTGCCAGAGCTGTCATTCTCATAGTTTCAAACCTTACTGGATGGTTTTTAGCATCAGAGCACGAGTAGTAGACATGTGACTTCACACACACACACACAGTCACGCACAAAGACAAAATACACACACCCAAAATTAAAGTCTCAGCATTGCACTCGCATGCACACAATGTGCCAAACACAACAAAAGCCTCAATGAGTGGTGAGTCGTTGGGAGAATGAAGAGCGTGGCCGTCACGGTTTTTGGCAGTGTTTTCCCACTGTGTCAACAAGTGTGACAGGTACTACGACTCGAGCTTCTCGCTCTTCTGTCTCTTCTGTAATGTCTGCTCTCAAACAACCTGTCATTTTCCTGACGCGGCTTTCAAAGGTGGATTCAGACATTTGGCAGGAATCATTGTTAAACTTGAGTAAACTTTTCAGGGGAAAAAAAGACAGGGAGAACTCTCATCAGTGAGTCCTGAAGTGTGTTTGATGATATATGTGGTGTGTGTCGTGCGATGGTGTGAGAAGGTAAATGGTGGGCGATGAGAGAGGAGCCACTGAGCTTGGCTCTGTGATAACGACTCTGTTATGTCAGCAGAGAGAGGTAAAAGCCAATTGAAATAAATCATTATGGCTTACATAGAAGCTGTGGAATAACCATAATCGGAGTTGCTGTGGGAGATTTGTGATGGTGGGAAAACAAGTGTGTGTTGCAGGTACAGACTTGCAGTGCTTTGAGTTTTGAAACTTTTTTTTTTTAAACATTAAACTTTATCCCATTAATGACGGTCCCCAGGCAGGCACACACACACATGAACACTGTGTGTGTGTTTGTGTGTGTTTACCTCTCCAGATATCTGTCCCGTCTGTGACTTGTGTCTCTCCAGCTCCCTCCTCAGTGACGTGTTCTGCCTTTCGAGCTGCAGCACCCTGCGGGCCAGGTGAACGCTGCACGACGGCCACACAAACACAAACACAAACACAGATTTGGAAATTCCAAAACATGACAACACCAACAAGTTTACACTAGTGTGTTCTTCCACATTGTTTACACTTTATGTGACCAACAGCCGAGATCCATTTGAGTTTTTGGCTGCACATGCATGCTTCAAATCAAAGATTAACGGTGGAGTAATATGGAAGTGCATTTAGTGCATCACTTTTAGAAAAAAAAAAAAACACAATCAAATAATTGCTCAATAATCTTTAAAGAAATGTTTTCACTTTGGCAACTCCTAGTGACAATATCAAAGAAGAAAAGGTGAGTGATAGCAATGCACACTGTTTTTAAAGGTACCCTTTATAAGTACACAAAGACACAATTCACACACAGTACCAGCACAATCCACTCAACACTGAACACAATGTTTTCCACCTGCAGAGGGCGGTAATGCATGTCTGCAGCTGATGGTGGTAAAACACTGTAAAAGGTAGAAATTCACTAAAACTAAAGTTAATCCTAAAGTTGTCATCTTTAAGATTTCAGTCCTGGTTGATTTGGCAATGGTTGCCCATGGTTACTGTGGTAATAGCAAGTGCGGTTTAATTCTACAGCAAACATTGGTTGAGCAGCAACTCTGTCATTACTCCCTTGCAAAAATGTATAATGACGGAAAAATGCAGAAAATGGCAGATTTCGTGTTTTGTAGATGCATTTTTGATGAGCTATCACGATCAGCTCCAACCTAAACCCCTGTGTTTCACCAACTGAATGCTTTTAATGTGAAGCAGCTCTGATGTAAAGAAGGTAAACAGTAAACAGTGAGGCTGTTATCAATGAGGTAAAATTGCACTGGACTACATGCTGTATTGTTTCCTGTGAATCCCTCGTGTGTAGGTAGGCAAATTGAATCCAGTGCAGTAACGGCGGACTCCGCCACTATCAATAAAAACTACTAGACAGAGAGATAATTATTATGTAAATACATTGAATGGCTATTGCAGAAACAATGCTGACCATAAATATTATTAAAACTGGGGTTTGATGAAAATCTTAAGGATTGTAACCAACGATGCAGGTTTCAAATAAGGCGTTGCAAATGTTTTATGGAGGTAGAACATTCATAATGTTTGTTACGCCATATAGATACAAAAAATGCATTTTGGTGAGAAATGTTGAAGTTAAAACAATATACATATAATGTATATATCTGTGGTCAGGAAGGAGTATCTGGTATTTTATAAAGTCTATTATCATATATCAGCACACCAACATATCAATTCAACCCATACTATATTAGCATGCTGTTTTCTTAATGAATGCAGTATATTTAGGAAAAAGCACACACAGTAGCGATGTGAGCAAATTCTAGTTTTTGTTTAGTGATATCTCTCACAATATGAAGTGTATCATGTACTGTACCTCTGTTTTAGTCTTCTCTTGGCCGTTGTGGGAACATTGGCTCCGTAGCCGTATGAGAACAAAACTCTCTCTGCCTCCTCTTCATTCTCAACTGGCAACAGACAGAAGCATAAATACTGTATTTACATCTCCAGGACCATTATGATGACAATGTGGCAACGTTTCTGTTCTCCTAAACTTCTGTCCCATCCACTGTCACAAGGCCATACAATAGCAATTACTGATTTTTCCATTATTGCTCCCTGCATCTTAATCCAATATGATGCTATCTGTCAATTTTATTACACACATTCTCTGATGCCAGACCAAGTTATCTGAAGGAACCAGTGCTCGTTTGTTTGTGCTTTTATCTCTCCGACTTCACAGTAATGTGTGTAATGTAATGGGTACTACAGAGCTACTGCTGTGTTCTTACTTTCAGCAGCCTGCATGGTGACTTGGTCCAACTCTTGCTCGAGCTTTTCATAAGTCTCCAGCCGAGACGCCTGCTCGGCATTCTGAGCTTGCAGCTCCGCCGACCGCTTCTCTGATGACGTCTGCAGCCTGTAAAACTCCTGGGTCAGGAGCTGAGGCACAGGAGGAGAGGAGAGAGAAAGATAGAAGCAGGAGAGGAGTAGGAGGGGACAGAGAGCAAATGACCGGACTTTCAGCACTGTTTTATGTGATGGCCAGTTGAAATTGTACAAAATGATCTCCCTGAGGAATAATGTTAATATCACATTCTGTCAGTGTAATAAAATGATGGATAATGGATGCATATCTCCAGACTGGTGGTGTATTTTTCACTGATTATTCAACACATTATTACATTGACTATTTACTTTTGTAGTAAATGACAAGAAAACTTTTTTTATTGTCATTTCTATTATTTTTAAACAATTTTTGCAGATGTTGTGAGCTTCAAATTGTGTTATATATATATATATATATATTTTTTTTTTTGTGGTTTAAACAAAACACTGCTGAAATAATACTGAAGCATTATTTATCAGCTCAAATGAAATAAAATCACATTCTCAATTTTTATGGCAATTTGTACGATTAAAATGTATTTCGTGTTATTCACACTGAAACTCCTGTTGTCAGTCTTTTGGAGTTGCTGTCATTGTAAATGTGAAAATGTGTACACTAGCAAATGCTTACCTTTACCATTCACCATTTTCCCACATTTACTGTAACACATTTATAAGCAAAGACAAAAACATACAAGACAGAGAGAAGCAAAAGAAAAAAGGAGGAAAACAAAACTAAATGAAAGGACTTTTATCCCAAACTGGCTTTAAACCTCATTATTATAAAGAACTGGAACAAAATCAAAGCTAAACAACAAACTCCAATGTCAAAACCATGGTCATCATGTGCAATGCATGATTACACCGTGCGTGTGCCTCTGGCAAGCAGGACAGGGTTAAATACAGGTGAAGACCTCAGCTAAGTGCATTCAGACATCAAGAACAATCTGCACTCAATTAACTTCTCGTATAAATGGGTGTGCTACAGTGGACAGAGATAAGAAGGGAGCCACTGGGCCGACATATAAACATTGGATAGGCATATTCCTGAGAGTGGAACATTAATCTTTAAGTACTGTGGATGGACTCCTCCCAAAATGAATGGAGCAGTGCACTGAGCCTGATTAGAAGTGTCTATAATCTTTCATGCAAATGTCAAGTAAAAAAAAAACTGTCACACTGCTATTCACAATATTATCGTTGTCATTATGTCTATTAATGAACGTGCCATCAACAACATGTTGACTGAACATGACTGAAGTCCTACATTACATGCAAATGTTGAACTGATTTTCTATTTATTTTCCAATTATATTGATTATTGCTTACTGATGAAAATGTCGATAATGGGGCAAAGGGGGATTTCTGGATCTGTTAATGGCATATGCACCTAAACTGTGTTATTTCACGAGTGTTTCTTTATTATCTAACATCTGCTAAATCATCTTTGATTGTCAAGCCGTCTGAACGACGTTAACTGGCTGAAATCAAATCATGAGAACAGAAAAGTAGACTGCACTATGCTAGACTAGTAACTGGGTACAGCCCTGTAATGCAACAGGTAAAACTTATTCTCCTTTCTGTCTTTAATGTTTAGACTACCTCCAGTTTCTTCTGCTGTTTCTCACACTCCACCTGGCACTGGGCCAGGGCCTTAGCCGTCTCTTCCTTGACCATCTGAGCGCGCTCAGCTTCGAAGGAGTGCAGCTTGGCCTGGTTGGACAGTTCCGCTACCCGGCTGTCAGTGCCCAGCTGGAGCTGACGAAACCTGCATAGATGGAGACACGCAGGTAGATCATGAGACTGTAGACACACACACCTCACTAAATATGAATGTGAGATAGTGTGTTTTGGTGCAGACAGCATATGTGGACACATCGAGATAATGAAGCAGCTGCATCTCACACAGAAGGTAAACTCAGCTCTGGGCTCTTTGGTTGAGCTCAGGCATGCCTGGTGGTTTCAAACAAATGTTGCAATGTCTTCTTTCGCGTAGATACAATTACATTTGCTTATAATTTCCATGAAAACATGTTTGTTTGGAAATTGGCAAGGAAGTGACTATTTAGTGTGCCTTACACAATGAACAGTTTTTATGTTGAGTTTTTATGTTCAAAGTATTCTGTGGCACAGCTTGGCAACTACATTATTACACAAAGTCACCGAGCAGGAACGCCAAGTCTTAAATCATTTGGTCACAGAAAAGTATTTCTCAACGCCGCTTGCAGCGATGTTTGGTCTTGTTTGATCTTTCGTGATTCTGGTTGGCAGCTAGAGAAAGGTGTTCCTACGTAAGTGTTTTGTAATTAGGAAAGAAGAAAGAAAGAGACAGAATGTATTCTACAGTTTTCTGTTTTCAGAGTCTGCATACAGTCAAAGCCTTGATTCATGAGCGTGTGGATGGGCAAGCTCGCACACAACACAGAGACAGTTAGAAGCATCTTGCCTTCAAAAAAAGAAAGTATCAACTTTTAATGAGCACACATAAAAAACGCAAACAGAGCATAAGATGCACATAGGCGGTTGATAATTTTGATATTAGCTTAAGTCAGTTTCTGCTTTGCACAGTTTTATATCATCTTAAATTGAGTATCATTGGGTTTTGGATTGTTTGTTAGATAAAGAAAAGGCATGAAAGGTGTTTTCCATTATTTTCAGATATTTTAAAGACAAAACAATAAATTGATTAGTTGAAAAAATAACAACAGCCGCAACAGCAATAATCAAATAATCATTTGCTGCAGCCCTAAAATTAAAACAAGGACGGGCAACGGTTTTCAAGCCCAGTGCTCTTCGTCAGGCAGCTTTCAAGCACACACAGACTCTATCAAACCATGGAGGTTGGTTGGATAATATTAATAACTCTCTATTACAGCTGACCTGATAGGATTTCATCATCCATTGAGCGCAGGCCTGGGCTGTGTGCTCACAGTGACAGACGTGTACACATGGTCGACATTTCATGCCTTCTTTTATTAATGGCGGCTGCAATCTAGGTGCAAAGAAGCAAAATGTACCTAAAAAACTTTTCCAGGGGAGTGTAGTCAGCCATGCTCTTTCTCTGTCCTTCCAAATACCAATTTTAATGGCAACATTCACAGCTACAGTAAGTAAGAGCACCTGACTTGGGGGCTCCCCAAGGCAATTTCGTCACAACAAGTACAGGTCGGCTAGAGAGGTGAACATGGAAAACCGTACTCAATATTTTGTCATTGTTTTGGACAAGTTGATCACCGTAATTGGCCCGTTAGCCAGCATTCTGAAATAGAGTGCTGAGATTCAAGCCGGCCCTCTATGCTACAATCATCTGACGCCATTTCAAGCTTGTCCGCCTCATTCTTTGCCCCAAAAATAGGGGCATGCGTGGGGGTTAGGGGTTAAGGGCTTGTGGCTAGCATCTGTCGCTGCTGGCTCGCGATGCGACGCAGAGAGGGAATGTGATCGCAGAAGAGAGAGAGTGCAAGGGAGAGTGAAGTGTGTGTGTGTGTGTGTGTGTGTGAGTGTGTGTATGGAAAGACCAACAGCTGGTGGTTTGGATCTAGAGAAATGACTGGCATGTAGTAGTAACCCAGGATAGGGACACTACTACTGCTGCTGCTGCTGCTGCTGCTGTTGCTGTCTGTGTGCGCCTCTCTGTTGGTCTGTTGCAGATACAGTATCGTAAGAAGTTTTAAACACAAAATGCAAAAAGTATTGAAACATGAATGTAAATTGAGACATGCTGTGGAAATCTATTTCTCTACATAATTCCTTTCAACACTTAAAACCTATTTCAAAAATGTGCGTGAGACCAGAAAAATCAGATGCAAACACACATCATTGGTTCATACAAGACAGACATGTATGTATGCAGCAGAAATGTAACACAAAGCCAGGATAAGTAGTTCAGAAGGCTGGCTGAAAAACCTCCTCCAATAAGAAAAAAAAATGCAGGCTTAAAGTATGTGTGTATGTGTGTGTGCAGCAGGGCTCACAATATATCTGTTGCAATTTCCATGCAAGATTTGAAACTTCCTACAAGGCCACGACCCAGAGGCACCTTTGGAGGCTATACTGAGATGGGCATTGTTGCCTGGAGCAGAGACACAAATCACTGAGAGTAAGGTAGGAAATGAGAAAAGACTAAAAAGCAACGTTGAATTAAAATACGTGACACAAAATCAGAAAAAACAAAACAAAAAGGCCAAACATTAGATACCACAAAAAACCTCACAGTTGAGCTCACTTTGTCGAGAACAAGTAAAGAATGTAAAGAAGCTATTTAAAATCGTTAGCCACAGAGGATTTCCTCAGCATATAAATTGTTTTTAGTACGCTGAAAGTATTTCACTCCTGAGAGGCAGGCAGCCAGGCCAGTGACACCGGTTGGCACTGGTCTTCAGTGAACTCTGACTCTCATGTGACCTTCTGACCCCTCAGTTACAGCAAAGCCTTCATGTGATCTTTAGTAAGAGACAATAAACCACAGCCACCAACCAAAATCCTGCCGCACCCACAACATGCGCTAATGACAGACTGCCGCTGGATCACACATCAGCATCAGAGCAAGAACAAGCTCACAGCTTTCGGGGAGATACCGAGGAATTTAAGCTGATCATATGCTCACGTTATAATAATACACACATTTAGAAGTGAGTCACTAATAAGCACAGCTTTATTAATCACACTAGTTTGGCTTTGGCCACCCCCGCACACAACAAGCGAACACTTTGCAGATTGGCCTACAAAGACGAGGAATGAAATATGATGTGGTTAACCTCGACAACAAAAAACCGCACGGACTGGCCCGAGTCGACTTGACAGTTGAACAGTTGCCTTCAGGTGAAGTTACTTAACTTTCCCTGCCAATTAACAGTGCATCCAGGAGGTAACCTATATTTAAGTGCAGCAGTTGTCACCGCAGTTGTTGAACATGACGATGTTTGCTAAAACGTTACATCGTGTCATGCACAACTGATGACGCAATCCTTCTTGAGAAATAGTGACGACAGAGAGGTAGCACAACACAAGAGCAAGAACATTTTGTGAAGTGAAAAGATTTTATACAGAAAATGTAACTGTATGTTAGTCTTAAAAGCTGCTTTTACTGTGTATTGTTTACTGGCACCCACTTTAAACCATGTCAAAGAGTTAGTTCACCCAAATTACAGAAAAACATACTTCCTTTTAGTGGTCTGTAGCTGTGCAGACAGGTTTGGTTTTATTCGTCCGGGTTTTCAGGTATCTGTCTCTCTGTTTTCTGCCATTGTGCCAAAACAAAGGAGTTGAAAAGAATTTTCTTTGTAATAAACAAATTAAATTAAAACTACCTGCATGGCTAGATACCACTAGAAGTGAATGAGAAAATATGTTTGGTTTTTGTTGTTGTTGTTGTTTGTTGCAAACTGTGTGAATCGACTCTTTGACTGACACTTCTAACGTTACTGTACGTAGTCATAGAAAATGAATAAATCAAAAGCACAATTAAATGTACCTTCCTGTCAATGTATATCAACAAAGTATGGACTGTATGGACACCTGTATCAAATCTTCAGGGGTGTGTAAAACTCACTGTTCAAGCAGTTGGTCATATCTGGACTGAGTGTCTCTCTCAGCAGTCACTGCTCTGTCCTTCTCCAGTACCGCATTGTCTCTGGCCTCACGCAAGTTCCTGATCAAACACACACACACACACACACACAGTAAAAAGATGCCCCCAACACCTGTAAAAAAAAACCCAGCATGTTCTGTTATGTACAACATATAACAGAACAAGTTATGTTGCTATTTCCTTTTATTTTAATGCTACTGTGAAGTATCAGTGGTGATAGCTCTTCCTCTCTTCTCTCTTCATGATTCCCTGACAGTGGAGCACAACAACAGTACAGCAAACATGTAAAGTAGGGACACTTGATTATTGAGAGTGAATGTCATGAAATTACTTCCTTTCTTAGCTAAACAAGACCAGTGTTGAAGTCGTGCTTGAAAATTGGTTAGATAATTAATAATTGATGTGAACAAAACATGTAACTTCCTCTGGTTTGAATAGCGCTCCTGATATTTGTTCGTAGTTTTTACCAACACAGTTTCTTAAGAGTGATATAAAGAAAGACTGATACCTATTCTCCCTCTCATACATCTCCCTGGAGGTTCTCTGCAGGTTGTCTATCTCCTGACCGGTTTTCAGCCTGATGTTCTCCAACTCCTCTCTCAACTTGGTCTCGTACTCTGACTTATAGCGGTCTCTGTAGTGGAAAGAAAAATATGAACAGAGATATGGAAACTACGTTTTCCATAGAGGCTTTCTTCGTGCAGGTGAGACAGACTGGATCATAATGTTACGGGCAGAGGAAAGCGTCAATGTCAAAATTTGGTGATTTCTGCTGCAATTGCTTGTGGTCAGACTGATATTTTGTGGCACAAAAACACTAGAATATTGGCTGCTGGTAACTAGTGTAAAACTGCAGAGCCTAACCTGGATGCTACATATTTTTCGTAGGCGTCCTCTCTTGCCTTCTTAGTGTCTTCTAATTGTACCTGGACCACAGAAACAAGAAGTGAGAGCAGGTTAGATGACTCCTTCCTATTGTTGAATGCCTTTTGTATACGCTAAGCCTCCTAGCTGATCAACTGTATGGACCTGCAGCCTCTCCAGGCGGTCTTCTTCATGTGCACAGCGGACGCTGAGCTCCATGTTCTGCCTGTGTAGGTACTCCTTGTCCTTCTGCAGGAGAGTGACTGACTGCTGCAATGTCGCCACCTGGAGTGCAAGAAGAGAAAAATGAAAAACTATTCCAGAACACATCAAAAGAGACTTCAATGAGTATTATGAAGACAAAATATAGTGCGAGTGTGCGTGTAGGTGTGTGTGAAGCACCTCTTTGCCGAGTGTGTTCCTTTCTCTGGTCAGCGCAGTGTGAGTCAAGTCTAGTGTCTCATATCTCCTTGTTAACTCCTTCAGTTCTGCTTCAAAGTTGTCACGCTCACTTTAAACCACAACATAAAAGGTTAACATACATTTGAACTTGTTGTCTTCATAAAAAAATGATTAAAGTAACAATTATCTCTGAAAATATTCCAACAAAAAATAAACAAACCATATAAAATAAACTCTATTATGTCATTAGATCAGAACCTGTTGTGTGAGTACATTTTCTCCATGTATTGTTCTGGAGATGTTAGCCGGGTCACATTTCAAGCATTGCCTCGTTCAAAGCACACAGCCTACAAAACTGTACTGCAGCCTTCAAAGGAGTCAAAGGTAGTGGGCTGACCCCTCCTCATCAGTCACCTCTCTCGTTCTGTCACACACACACACACACCGTTTGATGTTTGGGTAGTTGTCACGGCGATAGTCTCCTTCTTGAATGTGCTGTTTGGTATCAGCCAGTTCGAGGGTCAGTCTCTGGCTCCTCAACTCCAGCTCAGTGCGTAGCCGCCGCTCCTCCTCGTAGCTCTGTGGATACACAACATTTCCATAAGCATATTTGCTCCACACTGTCAACAGTGTCGCTCAGTTCCTGCAGATTCTCTAGCAGTATTCATGCAGTGAACATCACTTCCTTTTCCTGGAACCCATCTTGAGCTGACGAGTAATTTACCTGCTGGATGTATCTTAAAGAAACTGTGACAACAAAGGCAAGCACCTGTTCAGCAGCAATGTCTGGATACTCTGTGGCATTCAAACGACACTCATTTAGTCTCAAAGCCACCTCTTTGCCATTACACCAGCAGCAACCTGTGCCTGGATTCACGTTTTATTTTTTTTTGCTAAATTCTGACCCTGCCTTCAGCATGTTGCATCATTATCTCATCAATGTGTCGTTTATGCCTACTGGGCGACTGCTGACTAGATTGACTGAAAGGATTTTTTTTTGTAAATCACACCACTCTCACTTTAAAGACTGCATGCTGTGAAAATTATCATTTCGAGGACGCTGTGACTGACACATCTGGCATAGACAGCACATGCTTCAGGTGGCTTAGACCACGTGTCGTCCCCATTTTCACATTCTGTTTAAAAGGTAGTTGAACCTCTTGACATTTCTGCATTCTTCATGTCTGTGCTTTCTAAATATGTGACCGAAAGCCTGGGGGAGTGAGTGTTTGTTTAAAGTAAGAAAATCAAAATCAAAAATGCAACTGAACAGGTCTTATATATATGTGCACTCACAAACACATGAAAAGGCTACAAAAGCAGTGCCTTGTTGATATGCTGCACAAACAAGTTCAACAGTTGTGTTTATTTGAACTTTACACTGTACACAGTCTATGAATACAATAATGCATAGGTGAAATAAAGTGCTAAAGGAATAGCCCAGAACTTCAAAACATGTCAGCTCATACAGAAAGATGAGGGGTCTCAACACAGAGGTGTATATGCTTGAGTATGCGTGTGGTACCTCCATCAAAGCCTTCATCTGGGTTCTGTGTGTGTCCAGCTCTTCAGTCAAACTGCCTCTCTTCACGCTGAGCTCAGCCAGATGTGCCCGCAGAGGAGTCACCACCTCATAGAAACGCATCTAAAACACACAGCACAAAGGCGAGGTCACCATGTCGGGAAACTCCCCAACAGCCTCATCATGTACTGCATCATATCTCGTCTCTCTGGTCACCATCAGTGGTGGTGTAGAGAGTAAGGAGACCATACTTACAGCTACGAATTCCTGTATGGAGATTTTATCGTCAGGGAGGTCGCGGAGCTCCTGGTACCTGTCCTGGGAGATGTCCAGATCCCTGAGAGACCTCCGCAGCTCTCCAGCCTTCTCACACAGCTGCCGGTTGGTCTCCTCTAGCTGCTGCTGTCTGAGCAGGATGGCCTCCATCTCTTGTTTACGCAGAGCCTGCTGCTTCCTGGTGATGACAATCTCTGTTAGCACAGTTCACTGAAAATTTGTGCTTACCAGCAAGTTAGTTATCCTGGTTAAAACTTTTTTCGTGCTTCCAATACAAATCCCTATTCAAGTTTTCATTATTTCTAACTCTGCCTTCCTCTGCAGTGTGTGTTTTTAGTTAGGTTTTACGTGGCATTCAGGAAGATGTGTGTTAACTGTGGCTAAACAAGATTCAAGTCATGTCAGTTTTATATATATAGCCCAGTATCACAAATCACAATTTGCCTTTAGGGGCTTCATGACCTGTACCCCCTCTGTCCTTGGACCCTCAATTCGGATAAGGAAAACTCCCCTCAAAAATGGGAAAAAATGGAAGAAACCTCAGGAAGAGCAACAGCAGAGGGATCCCTCTCTTTCTGCAATACATGTTGTGTGTACAGAACAGACCAACAAAAAAAAATCACAGTATATACAAATTATGATGACTGTCAAAACACCACATGAGTGTATGGCTGCGGAAAACTCTTGAAAACCCAAATTATGTTAAATGAGAGACGGTCAGCAAGTTTTAATTGCTCAAACTGTGTACATATTCCTCCATTTTTCTACACTTTCCCAATGTATAAGCACTTTAAACCATTTCCAGAGTTGCATATGATGACTTTTCTTCTTCTAATATTTTATATATTTAAAAACAAGACAAAAAACAGATAATATACCAGTATATCTGCATGGATATACAGACTTTCTAAAGAAAACAGCACATAAATCAACAATTACAATGGCATGGCAGTTTTTGCCTACAGTACATTTCCACTTTCCTCACCTGTTCTCCTCTTGAGCTAGTTTCAGCTGACTGTCCAGTCTCAGGGCAAACACTTGTTTCTGATGTAAAGCATCATTCAGCCTCTCCTCCAGCTCCTCAATCTGACATATAAAAACACATGCATGGAAACAATCAAGAGGACTGTTATTGCATCAAAGATAATTCTGGAAATGGTAGTCACTGTCTCTCTCTGCCTCTGACATACTGTAGCTCTCATAACGACCCCCTTCCCTCTACCTTGGACATATGGTCGGCCTTCATGTTGTCTATGATCAGGTTTTTCTGAGAAAGCTCGATTTTCAGCAGCTGGACGTTGTGCAGGAGCTCCTTCCTCTCGATCAGCTGGCGGGTCACCTTCTGGGAGCCGTCCCGCTGCTCGTCGGACGAGGAGACATCCTCGGTGGTGGGCACGGTCGTCTCCAGGCTGATGTCCTCCGACTCCAGGTCCAGGGAGCTGGAGACGTTGGCTGCTGTCGGTTTCAGCTGTTGCTTCTTTGGAGGCATTTTGTATCGTTTTGGTCCTGACTTTGTGTCCTCTGTTTTTTTTGTTGCTAACGTTAACTAGCAAGGCGAGTGAGCCACTTACTGTGGCAGAGATTACGTGAGATTAGAAACTTATAACGGACATCGCGATATGTGATACTTAAACGTCAGTTTGCAGCACGGAGAACCGAAAACGAATCCCGACCGAGCACCAGTCCAGCTTTATCGTTTAAAACTGACTTCCAGTGTACTCATACTCAAGAAAATAAGATATAAACCATAACACAAGGTTAAAGTGACGCCCCGGGGCTGACAAGACCACACGGTGAGTTGTTATTATTTTCAAGGGTCCCGCTCCTACCCACTTGCTAACCGCCAACGGTTCGACCACAATGGCGATGAGTGGCCTTGACTACAGCGCCCCCTGTGGTCACGGACGTGTAATACAACTAACAACCACTCGTCTGTAATTCATTATAATGCACCGACCATGCAGTACCGCCTCCTGAACACAGGGGGCGCTGTGAAATTAACTATTCCTTATGAACGCTTCCAATCAGCCCCTCGTCGGCTTTGTTTTCATTGAGCAAGAATTAGTTGGCCAACCAAAATTATACACAGATTTTTAAAATTATTACATAAAAAACTTAAAATGTCGTCGTTTCTTCATGTATAGCTTGTATATTATTTTTGTACATAATTTATAGATAGAGAAAAAAACACGGTTGAAAACGAGCACCTCAAATCCGACTTTACGTGTTTATCAAAACTCTGGGTAAGTTTTGTCGGTCCACTGAGTTAGCTAGTTTACACATGGGTAGCTAACTGCTTGCTTATCATGAAATGGTAGGATAAAAACATCGATATTTAATCTTTTGAGGCCTGTATCGTTGTCATGTTGAAATCTAAAACCTTCGTTAAGAAGACCCGGTCGGGTGGGGTGATGAAGATAGTGCGCGAGCATTATCTACGAGATGATATTTGGTGCGGAAGCGAAGTTTGCACTGAATGCAAACAGGAGTCCACGGTGCTGCAGAGAGACGCGTGTATAGAGAGCAGCCTGTGCTCTTATCCACATTATCTGCTCCCTGACACGAATGTGGTGCTGCATCAGGTACAAAAATATTGTTTTTCACTTCCCCTGGATATCTAATTTCACACGATTATGATGATTTCCAGACATCTTGACATGTCATTTTCCATTCAGGCTTGTAGTCCCAATGTATTGTGATACTACATCATGTAGTATCTCATGTATAATTTCATATTAATTTTTGAATGAATAACTTGTCTTCCTGTTATGTAAAGTTAATATTTTCCTTTTCACACAGCTTTATATTCAGCTTTGTGTGTCCTTTCCTGACTATAATCCAGTGGTGGAAAGTAACTAAGTACATTTACTCAAGCACTGTACTTAAGTACAATTTTGACCTACTTGTACTTTGCTTGAGTATTTCCCTTTTCTGCTACTTCATATTTCTACTCAACTAAATTTCAGAGGCAAATACTGTTCTTTTTACTCCACTACATTTATTTGTTAACTTTAGTTACTTTGCAGATTCATATTAATATTACAAAATATAACCAACAAATAAATTATGATGTAATATTATAGGTTATAGATAAAACTTTGTTGATCCCTGGGGGAAAATTCACAGGCTACCCAGCAGATAAAGTAGTTGAAATTTGTTCCACCTTTATCAGCTGCAACATTAAAGTGATGCACACGTTAGTACAACAATAATTATAATTCAGTAATATAATAATTATTATTCTGAAATGAGCCATTCTGCATTATGAGTACTTTTACTTTTTGTACTTTAAGTATATTTTGATGCTAAAACTTTTGTACTTTAAAATTTTGAATGCAGAACTTTTACTTTCTACACTGTGGTATTACTACTTTTACATAAGTACAAGATCTGAGTACTTCTTCCACCTCTGCTATAATATTAGTATGTTAACCAATTACAGTGGAGGTCCAACATAAATTTAGGTGATTCTTTGATTCTGGGCAATTATAATATCCCATTTTCTATTCACACCCATATAAACCTTTGCACCCGATTCTTAACAGCTCTGATTCTCTTCAACCTCACGTTTACAATTTCTGTGTCCTGCAGATTGATGTGTTGGAAGATCCTGTGATCCGTAATGTGATCATCCTTCAGACTGTGCTGCAGGAGGTACGCCACCGCAGTGCACCGGTCTATAAACGCCTGAAGGACATCATACATGAGAAAGAGAAACACTTCTACACCTTTACCAACGAACACCACAGGTACAAAGACACCACTGCCTTTTTGTTATTGCTTCACAACATCTTAATTGCATGATAGCAATATGTAAAAACATATGTACACATTCATCCTTATAATGTCTATTCTTCCAGAGAGACATTCATTGAACGTGAACCGGGTGAGAGTGCCAATGATCGTAACGACCGTGCAATCCGCGTGGCAGTAAAATGGTACAGCCAGCACCTGAAGACGTCCAAGTCCGACGCAGATGGGCTCAAGGTGGTCCTCCTCACCAATGACCAAGGGAACACGCAGAAGGCAGAGGAGAGCGGCCTGCTAGTGTACAAATGTAAGTGGTCTTTCTACAGAGAAAGAAAATATCATGGGGCACAGTAGCAATTTGTTACAGATCATCCTGATTCAACCAGCATCCATTTTCAGCAGGTAGAAGCCTCCTTAGGCCTCACCAAGTTCTGTTGGATACAAGCATCATTTCAAACGGCATCAGCTGCATTTACCACTTCGTCACAAGCATTTATTTGCTTACATTCCAGGTGAAGAGTACATTAAGAGTCTGATAGCGAACCCTGAGCTTGTGGACCACCTGGCTCTGTCCAATGATGACAAGGTAAGCACTTGCACAATTTTGCACTATCTACATCAAAGCACAAAAGCTGTTTCCGGTTTTAGGTAAAGCGAGACTGTATGTAGAATTTATATCTATATCTCCTGTTTACACTCCTGCCCTTTCTCTCTCTCTCTCTGTCCTCCTTCCATTGATTTCTTTTTCTTTCCTCCCTCAGAATGAGATCACTAGCAGTAAGGTGTTATTCCCAGAGCACCTCCCTCTGTCCAGGATCCAAGCAGGGATTAAGAGTGCCTCCTTCCTCCAGGGCACCTTTAGGGCCAGCAGGGACAACTATCTGGAGGCCACAGTCTTTGTCCAGGGAGAGGGGGAAGACAGCACAGAGGTGTGTGTGTGTGTGTGTGTGTGTGTGTGTGTGTGTGTGTGTGTGTGTGTGTGT
>NTHP01000012.1:788747-810873 GCA_003416845.1 Oplegnathus fasciatus | reverse complement strand
GTGTGTGTGTGTGTGTGTGTGTGTGTGTGTGTGTGTGTGTGTGTACATTTGTCTGTGAATGTACAATGTTGTAGGGTCTGAATAATTATCCAAAATCTGGAGATGTAACGATCTCCCAGACCTCATGTGGGTTTGGGTGAGAAGTGCATGCATATGTTAAAAGCTCTGCCTTGTCCCTTCGGCTTGCTGCCAGGTTCTCCTCCAGGGTCTTCAGAACCTCAACAGAGCAGTGCACCAGGATGTGGTTGCGGTGCAGCTGTTGCCGCGGAATCAGTGGGTGGCGCCCTCCTCGGTCGTGCTGCAGGATGAAGGCGCAGCAAAGGACGATAACGCTGAAGAAGAGGAGGAGAAAGCGGTGAGTTTGGATTTTGTCTCTGTTTACAGTTGGAGGATGCAGGATGCAGCAGGATGTTCATTGGTGTGGATGGACAGTATCTGGGCGTTGTGCTACACAAAAAGAGAGCCTTTTTAAACATTGCAATTGGATGACAACCCTGATTTGGCCTTTGTTGCTACAGTATCTTAATGACCTCTGTGTTCTTGTGTGTCTGAGCAGTTGAGGATATCAGCGGCTGAGGCAGCCAGGAAGCCCACAGGCAAAGTAGTGGGTATCATCAAAAGGAGCTGGAGGCCATTCTGTGGCATGCTGAATGCCTCCCAGATTAAAGAGGTAAGTCTAGACTGCTCTACCATATGTCATACACAGTTTAGTTTTGCTTGGCTTGAAAATTTGAAGTCTGAAAATTACAAAACTGTCAAGCACTTCCTTGTCTCTTATCCTCAGCATTGACCATCCCTTTTCTTTCCTTTTTTGTTCAGTCAACCCGCCATCTTTTCACCCCAGCAGACCGCCGTATCCCTCGCATTCGCATTGAAACACGTCAGGCATCCACACTGGTTGGCCAGAGGATCATGGTGGCCATCGATGGCTGGCCCAAACACTCCAGATATCCAAATGTGAGTTGGAACTTCTTCAGACTGTCAAATCTTTGGAACTTAGATATCCTACTACGAGTGGTTACATCTCCACGTGCCACAGTTTGGAAGTGGAACTGTTTATGTTTTGTACATTCATATGAAGCCACGCTTCTCTAGCATGATGTGTAATAATATGCGCAAAAATGCCAAGTCTGTCCAGGAAGAGAAATCTTTTTTTTTTCATCCTTTGTTAGGGTCACTTTGTGCGCAGTCTGGGAAGTGCAGGGGAGAAGGACACAGAGCAGGAGGTGCTGCTACTGGAGCATGACGTCCCCCACCAGGCCTTCTCTCAGGCTGTGCTCAGTTTCCTTCCCAAGATGCCGTGGGCCATCACACCAGAGGTAATAGCAGCTTTTCTTAGGATACACTGAGCAGTATTCTAGTCACAGTTTTGTTGATCATGGATCAGTGGATCTATCACCTTATAATTTGAAAGCACATATGTATAGGTCTGTGTATATGTTAATGTGGATGTGTGTGGTGCAGGACATGGTGAGGAGAGAGGACCTGAGGCATCTGACAGTGTGCAGTGTGGATCCTCCAGGATGTACAGACATAGATGATGCCCTGCACTGCAGAGATCTGGACAATGGAAACCTTGAGGTACACGTGTTGTACACATACAGTATAAAGTAACAGTAGTAAGTTATTTGCGTCTGTATTTCACAGTAAGTTATTTGTTTGCTGTAGGTGGGCGTCCACATCGCTGATGTCAGTCACTTCATCAGACCCGGCAACGCTTTGGACAAAGAGGCTGCGAACCGTGGCACCACTGTCTACTTGTGTGGCAAAGTAAGGAAACAACATCATCACAACATCAACAACACAACAACATTGAACGTCACTACCAACATCAAATTTGACTCCATAAGCCTTTTGATTTTATATTTGGAAAAGGTTGTTTGCAGTTAAGGTGAACAGAGAAATTGAATAGAGTAGACTGTTTGATACTTTTCACAGATTTTTGACAATATTGTTTATAAAATCTATTTATGAATTCAGTCCAGTTTTTTGGGAAGAGATATTTGGGTTGTATTGAAATTTTGGATATTGTGACAACTAATATACTTTCCTTGACAACTAAATAGTTGAGTTTAGTATTTGATTGATTCATAAAAAGTGATGTAGATAAACTAAAATAAAGTCACATGTTGTGTTTGATTTTGTTCCCATCAGAGGATAGATATGGTTCCTGAGCTGCTCAGCTCCAATCTTTGTTCTCTACGCTCCAATGTGGAAAGGTGAGCACTAGAAATACATACACATACACTCACACAACAATCAATCTTTTCCCAAATATTCCTGTGAATAAATAGATTGTACATTTTTGCCAGCTGATGGGAACCAAATGCAGCAAAAATGTTGTCTTTTCTGTTTTTTTTACCAGGCTGGCTTTCTCATGTATCTGGGAGATGAACCACAAGGCTGAAATTCTAAAGACCCGGTTCACGAAAAGCGTCATTAACTCTAAGGTATAGTACCAAAACACGATGTACGATGACAGAAAATATACATTATCCTCAATGTTTTGCAGTGATGTGCGAATCAAACACCCTGCAGTTGATATTACTACCACCTGCTTTCATTGTCTATTTGTAAGACACAAAATTACAGGCTCAAGATATTTCCAAGCATGATTTTTGTTCATTTATGTCTCCTTGTATTCCCCTCTACCGTTCGATCTGGTACAGGCATCTTTGACCTACGCTGAGGCCCAAATGAGGATTGATGACACCACCAAGAACGATGATATCACCAAGAGCCTACGAGGTCTCAACAAACTAGCCAAAATCCTCAAGAGGCACAGGATAGAGAAAGGGTAAGGACTGGGAGTTAGGAGTAGTAGAGGGAGAACAATACATTTACAAAATGCTATGCTATGGGCAGAAAATGCCATCGGCTTGAGTTTTTATTGGACTTTATATCTATGGCTCGGGAAACATGCATTCCAGTTGACTGGAAACTTAAAATACAAATCAAAAGCATTTGGAAAAGCAATGAGGAGATGTGAGGAAAAAATCAACATCAAAGTTTAGTTGATCATAACTCGTATAACTGCGATAAATTTAAACTGGCTGTATTTAACATGAAGCATGTTTTGTGTTGCATTTGATATCCTTCAGGGCGTTGACGCTGTCATCCTTAGAGGTCCGTTTCCACATGGACAGCGAAACCCACGACCCCATTGACCTCCAGACCAAAGAACTAATGTAGGTAACTTCAAAAAGGAGCATTCTGCAGAATCCTTTTTGAAACCCTTTTCTCCACAGAAGCTCATTTTTATACTTTTTTTTCAGTGTGTCATGCTGTGTTTTGGACGTATGTAAATAAACCCATCTCTTGGTTATTAGGGAGACAAACTCCATGGTAGAGGAGTTCATGTTGCTGGCCAATATTTCAGTTGCCCAGAAGATTTACGATGAATTTCCAGACTGTGCGATGCTGAGGAAGCATCCAGCTCCGCCTCCGTCTAACTACGACATCCTGCTCAAGGCTGCCAAGTCCAAGGTGAGTGGAGATGGACGGTCATGCAGAAAAATTGCTTTAGTTTTCAAGTTATATGCTTGTTTCTTGAGCTAATTCAATTATTTTACCTTTTTATGAATGGAGGATATTGTCCATTAATTGGCAGTAGATTCAGATAAAATGTGAGGTGAATCACATTTAAACCTGGTTCCAGACCTCTGAATCGCTGCCCACATCTCAGATTTGTTCAGTGGTTCAAACAGAAGTCAATGAAATTGGCAAGTTAGTCTGTTTATCAGCCGACGTTAAAGGGGGAACTTTTATTTTATGCTTTTTTAACAATATCTGTTCCTGTGGCCAAGGTCAAAAATACTGTTGCTATACAGCTGGACAATACAAAATAATAATAAGCAAATATCCCAATAGCCCGGTGGTTCCAAACCTTTTTTGTCAGATGTAACCCCACAGCCCTGTTAGATTAACTCAAGTACCCCTTCATCATCACAGCCATTTATTTCAACCATTTATCCATTACTTTTAGCTAACTATTCAATCATGTATTCATTGCTCACTGTTAACTGTTTCAGCTTCTGTGCTCGCTTGTTAACTAGGTTTTAAGCTCTCAACACATGGTGTGGATTTTTCTAATTCAAATCATAATTTCTATTTTTACAAACTAGTTGAGCTACTCCACAATCCTTCCATGTACCTCCAAGCAGAAGTACCTCTGGGGTACAATACCAGTGGCTGGTACATAAACCAGCCTCCATGATAAAACAATACCTATATAAACATAAGCATGCTCACAATTTACTACAAATATTTTCCAAAGTGTCAACACTTTGTTTCCTTTTCTAATCAGGACGTGGCGATCCACACAGATTCGGCCAAGGCACTGGCTGACTCCCTTGACGTGGCCAAAGTGGATGGCTTCCCGTACTTTAACACGCTGCTGCGCATCTTGGCCACTCGCTGCATGATGCAGGCTGTCTATTTTTGTTCTGGCATGGACAGCGATTTCCACCACTACGGCCTTGCTTCACCCATTTATACACACTTCACATCACCTATTAGGAGGTATGAAGACACGTCTTGACTAAATCTGTTGGGTCGGGCCTTTATAACAAAGAAATGTGCACAATTGACAAACCACCACGGCACAGTTCTTTCTGACCTCCTTATGTCATCCATATTCTTCCCTTTTTCTATCGCTCTATACCTCCACCTCCTCCCTTCCTGCCCCTCCACCCTGTTCATCTGCTTTCCTACACAGGTACGCAGATATCATAGTACACCGCCTGCTGGCAGTGGCCATAGGAGCAGACAGCACCTACCCAGATTTGATGGACAAACATAAGCAGTCAGCCCTCTCCAACAACCTCAACTACAGACATAAAATGTCTCAGTATGCACAGAGGGCATCTGTGGCCTTCCACACACAGGTAAACACATATGGACACACTGGTTTGATTTCTTTGAACTTGTTTGGGGCTTATAAATAAAAAACCCACAGTCCTGAACCATCATGATAAACATTTTGACTGACCTAAAGTGAGAATCAGCATAATGTCCATTTATAACCCCATTAACCTTAGAATTAAACAGACCCCACTAATTCACTGCAAATTCATGCTTTTAATACAAATGATCTCTTTCCAGTTGTTCTTCAAGAGCCGAGGCATACTGAACGAAGAGGGATTTGTCCTGTTTGTGAGGAAGAACGCCATCATTGTACTCATCCCAAAGTTTGGCCTGGAGGGAACAGTCTTCTTTGACACCAAGGACAAGGCAGCCCCAAACCTTGTTTTTGATGAAGAGGTATATACAAGTATTTTTTATAGATAGTTAAATCAGCACTGGTAAACTAAAATCAGGGGACTGTTTTCAACGATCTCTTCTGTATGTGTTTAGGGTCCCTCTCTGAAGGTAGAGCAGCACACCTTTTGCATATTTGACAAGGTGAAGGTCACCATCAGCCTAGACGACTCCAATATTCAGCACCAGAAGATCCGCATGGCTCTGATTGACCCTGTGGTAAGATCTTTAATTTTGTGCTTCAGCAAACAGCTGGCAGTATTTAGGTCTGTTTTCAGTTAGTTTTCTTTCTTTTTTTTTTTAAATTTTCTTAAAATTACCAGCATGTTGTACAAGTTCATTGTCCTTATTTTAGATCCCTGGTGTGAGTGTTCCAGCCCCAGATGTTGAACCACAGGCCAAGAAACCGAAACTGGACCGCTGATACAGAAAGCAGCACTTCACCTGAACCACCTGCTGATGTTCTGCATCAAGAAATCGTAAAAGTCCAGAAAAGGACCAGTTTGGACTCTTTGACACAATTAACTGTTATACTTTGAGCAAGTGTGTCCATTTTAATAAATCTACCACAGTGACACTACACTGCTCCAACCTCCTCACATGCACCACTCTGCTCATATACTCATTTTATGTGATGTGAAACACTTGTTGGTATCTAGACAAGGACAGGTGCAGTGTAACACGTCAAATAACAGTGTAGTAGGTGACTCAGTCATTAAAGTCTTTTTTTTATCTATTTGGTCGTGTGTTTTGTGGGCCCAGCGTGAATCTTAAATCTGTAAAACTTGAAGTACTGACAGAAACAAGTCGTTATTGCCTTCAGCCTCGTTTGCCAACCCGAATTAAGAATTATGTACAAAATGAATCACAGCATTCTCTCAATATGTGATGAAGATTTAAGTATTCAACATTAAATGATTTAGTGTTACAAGATCAAAATTATATATACTGTATACTCAACTATTTAATATCTCACACGGGCATATTTTAGTCAAATGTAATTTGAACAGAATTGTGAACCACAATACGATTACATGGAGTGATAATAAATGTTATCGAATTATTAGGAGCTGGACTCTGAATATTATGTCTTATTTCTGGACCAAGCCATTAAGTCAAAATACTAAATAATTCTGAAAATAAACAGTGTAGAAATGCCCGACTAAAAAATAAGTGTCCTCTCAAGCCAGACAAAGAATTCAAGTTAATTTAATGTGACGATCCAGCCAATGCTTTTAAGTATATCAAAAAAATTATAAACAAATGGCTCAATCAGCTTTTAATTAATCAGTGGCATTATTCAGGAATAAATATTCTAACAGTCCAAATAAGATCCACAGGTAACCTGAATTTTAAAAATTCTTACTCATAATAAAAAGAACAAGCTCTCATCATATAAAAACATCATGATAAATGATTTTATAAAAACATAAATACAGTACAAATCTGATGCCATCTGAAAGTCGGGATCTATCGAGTCGATCATGTCAGCACCAAATAAAATTGAAATGATGGCATCAGCATCAATACAGCATTCAAGGAGGTTACTGTTGTGCACGTTTGATACAAAATTTACATTTTTTTTCCACTTATCGCACCTGTATACCGGGTCCAAAAGAACTGTTGACTTGGAATTATAGCTTTTCAGTGTCTTACAGTGGGACTAAGATGGGTTAGTCTTCTCCCTTCTAACCTGTGATAAAACATGCTATGGTACAGCATTTGCTTCCATTCAGACAACTTGAACGTTAAAGAACTAATAACCACCTGTGAAATCCCTCCGTTCTGTTCGTACTTCATTTAACAGTTTCCCCATTCACCCTAACCGAGTTAATTCCACATAAATGCTTCAGATATAGTGTAAACTTTTTGTATTTGATTGCAAAATAATCATCTTCAGCTTCCACTGGAAGAGGCGTCCCTTTAAATGCATCAATCAGATGGCTCAGTGGTGAGGATAAAATACCTGGAACATAAGAAACTTACTTTTAGTAACATGAAAAAGTAACTAAGAGAAACTAATAAAGCCTTTCAGTATTCACAATACTGTCTGCAAATAAAGTCTGCAAGACACTTTCAGTAATGTATTTTAAATTAGCGCTGATACTGTATTAGATCTAAAGACACAAACTTGCATATACACAACCCTGTGTTTGTGTGTAAAGGGTTAACAGTACCTTTACTTTAGTGTGTCGAGTGACTTGGAAAGCTTCTTCTGCCAGGTTTGAACTGAAGGACTCTTTGCTGTGACAGTCTGAGCTGAGGCCATCGATAAGACTGGCGGTGCCTGCTGAGGTAGTGTTGTACCCACTGTCCACCTGAAAACACACAAAAAGCAGTCCATTATATTTATATATCAATTTCGATATCAATATGAAATGACCAAGAAGAATTAATTCACATAAGAGTTAAACACAAAAAGAAAAGTGGCTCTTAATTCTGTCTGGATTAAATTGCACACACGAACCTGCATGCTGGAGTCGTAGCGTATGCTGCTTCCCTCTGCCAGAAGAGACACAAACATCTGAGAGCTTTCTGTTGCTGACACATTGCCCATACGAGAGCTGGTCAGCTGACCCGAGGGCCCCCCACCTTCTTCCTCTACATCCTCCTCCAACCTCCCTCCTATCCCCGTCTCCTTGTCCTCCTCCATTTTCACAGGTTCTATCAGATCCAGGCTAACTCTCTCGAAGCCAGCAGGGTGAACGTCGCGGGCCATGGGTGAAGATGGATCTAGCTCCATAGGGGGGAGAGAGGAGGAGGAGGAGGAGGAGGAGGAGGAGCGGAGCTGTTCCTCGGCCTCCTGATTGTCTTGCAGCCTAGGGTTGAGGATCGGGGAGATGAGGGGAGGGGAGGCCCAGCAGCGGACTCTTGGCCGGGGCTTGGGTCTGGCATTGTGCTGGGTCTCATTGTGGCAGTGGAGCTGGTGTGGGGAGCAGCTACGAATAGGAGAGCAACCCTCAACAAATGGGCTCTCATTGCATGGAGGGACCTCCATGTCCAGGGGAACGCCGTGTGGAGTCACATTGCTCGGCTGCTTCCTCTCAGCTAAAGAAAGAACACAGATTTAGATTCAGTTTGAGAAGAAACTTAGTTTACACCACAGTGTTTTTTCAAAAAATCTTATATAGTTAAATAGTCTACCTGAGCCTATGGGTGTGCGTGCTGCATGTGCAACAATAGGAGAAATAGTGGGGGAGACGAGGCCAGCAGGAGACGACCTGTCGGGGAACATAGGACTGGCGATGCTGCCAAGGCTGCAGTCCCGGAAGCAGCCATGCTGGATGGGACTGGATGAGAACTGACCCTGTAGTTAAGACAATGCAAATAATTTAGTTTAACAGCGTAAGTGTTAATTTAACTTTAATAAGTAAAAACAACAAACATTTGCTGATTACAGGTTCACAGATATCAGGAGCTGCTTACTTTTTTCACTTTTATGATTAGAAATAAATCTGTTGCTAATTTAAAAGATGCATTAGGTGAAATCCTCTTCAGAGAACAAGATCACAAATGCAAATTCCACAATATCAAAATTAAAGACACATTCACACAGATATTGTGCTTTAAATACAAAGAGTATGGCAAAACAATCATTGGCATCCCTACACTTCACCACTCACCGTAGAGGGAGTCGGAGCCGACACGCCACAGGACAAAGGGGAGGAAAAGATGGACGATATAGCTTCAACCCCTCCTACAGCTCCCCCTTCTCGGTTTAGAGAAGGCCTCTCCTGCCTGGCGTGGCTTCTCTCTGGGCTTGGTGGGCTGGAGCTGTCAGAGCCGCTGTAACTGGCCTGACCGTCGAGGAAGAGCTTTCGTCTTAAGGAGGAGGAACTGAGACTCTCCTGCACAGCGTCACACGCTTCCTCGTGGCGGTAATAATCCCCTGAGGAGAGGGAAGAAACAGACGGACAAACATGGTGACTCGATGGTCGTAACACGCTCTCTGATTTGATTGTGCTGGCATTTGTTAAAAGCTTACCTAGCACTTTCTCCAAATCAAAAGCCAGAGGCAACGAAAGAGTTGTCTGGCAAGCAACTATAAAACACACATAATAAAGAGAGATCAAAAACAAGTTAGTAGATTGTGAAGGAAAGAAGAAGAGATGGGGCACCATTTGTAGAAAGTTATTTCAAACCCACTCAAAGAACACACCAACCTGAGACTTTTTCTGGCTCCTCTGCAATCATTGCAGACACACAACCTGCAAAGACACAAAACAGTAACAAGAACATTCAATTTAAAGGCAAATATGGGGAGGAAAATGTGACTATACATGACTTTGAGGAGTTAAAAAGTAATATAAACAATAACATAACTTACTTTTTGTATAGATCTGAGGGCCTTTACGGGTGTCTGGTGCTGCCCAGGGGGAAGGCACGATGGCTCCTTTGGTGAAAAACTTTATTGGGAGACAGACAAAAAACATAATTGCAAAATAAATCTATAAATCATCAATATATTAAACTTCTCTATCATCACACAATATGATTAGACTTGATTAGGATCCCATACCTGCTCAATAGCGTTCTGACGCTTTTCCTCAATGTCTGAATCCGTCCTGGATGTTTGGTGGAAAAAAGTTTTGTCACTTAAATTTCCTGCAATCTTTAAGTTGCTCTACAGATTTAATACATCAGCATGGGCTCAGTTAAGTAAAGCATCACTATTACTTTGTTTTTACCCTCCTGCTACAGCCACTGTGACTAATGTGTTTCAGCACATACCTTGTCTGGCTGAGGTAAAAAGACTGTCGCTGGATCTCCTCCGGGTCTATGTGTACTGGGAGAAGGCTGGCCATTTCATCGATAGACCAGTTAAACTTGGGAGGCGTCTGTGGGAAGAGACAGATGAAGAAGTGAATATATATAAAAAAAAAAGACTACATGCACCCTTCAGTAGAGCAAAACCTGTGGACAGAATACAGTTTTTAGACATCTGCAGAAAGAGATGTGTGTCCGTACATGTGTCACATAGTAGTAGGTCTAAAAGATTTGAGGTGTGGGGTGTGTTCAGACTTACAGCTTTACAAGGCTTGGACTTGAAGACAGATGGGCTTGGCACCAGGGCTTCATGGAGGTGGTGGTAGTCATTGGGACTCTCAAAGGGGTTTCTAATGGAAGGCCTGCCTGGAGTCTCTGGAGTGATCTGTAGCTCAACATGGTCCCCCATCTTATCTGACAACAACACATATCAAAGTCAGCATAAAGGAAAAGAACATTTCAGAAATAAAATAAAATAAAGGCATGGTCCACTCAAACGACTGCCACTATTTCGTTGTAAATTAAGCTGAATCGATGTTTTAGCTTGTTAGCTACACGACTACTGTTTCTATAGCGTTAACTAGCCTAGCAGTTAGTGTAGAAGGAGTATAGTTACAGCGTTAAGTTACGTTACACTCTTTCCTAACACACCACTTTACTTAAAAAACTAAAGGTACATTTAAATATTAGTTGTATTCGTTTTGCTGTTAGTACTTACAATTGTTAATGAGCCAGGACTTTGAACAAACAGCTAAAAAATCATTGAAGAGTCCGCAAACAATCAGCAGGGAGAAGGTTCAAACGTTTATTTCAATTTCGCCCACAAGGCGCGCCAGCCAATAGGAACGTCGCAGGAAGTTCTCGGGAACCAATCAATGAAGAAATCCATGTCGTCACTTCCTCCTCCGGGTTTGCTAGTGAGTTTAGCGGGTAAGGGTAGCTAGCTGCTAATACTGGACCTTAATGATTGTGTATTTCTGATTTTTTTGGAGCTCTTATCTATAATGAATACGAAACTTTTAATGTCTGTCTGAACTGTTGCGATAACTTCATCCTGTACCGCGTCAGAGACCTCTTCAAGTCGTATTTGTTAGCCACTTGCTAGCAAGCGTTGGCTAGCTACAGTCAATCTACACCATGGCAAGTGCAGCAAATGCAAACCTAAACGCAGTCCGGGAGACAATGGACGGTAAATGTATATTTAATGCACATGCAGGAGTTATGTATTTGTAAAATAACTTCAAATTTAGTTGCAAATAAACTGGCTTTGTTTGTAATCGCATTGCTAACAAATTACATAGGGTAACTTGTCACCTTCTTCCTCCAACAGTGCTGCTGGAGATCTCCAGGTTGCTGAACACTGGTCTGGACATGGAGTCTCTGTCCATATGTGTGAGACTGTGTGAGCAGGGCATCAACCCAGAAGCTTTATCTGCTGTCATCAAAGAGCTGCGGAAAGCCTCTGAATCCCTCAAGGTACAGAAACAGGCTCCCAATGGGCTAACTTTATCATATTATTGAAGAGAATGGTTTTTGGATGTGGGCTTTAGGGTCGTGGATTAAGTGTCAGCCCTGTTTAATCAATAGTCCAAAGACAGGATCCTCAATTTGCATCGACACAACAGGGAGAAAAGCAGAAAACCCTCACATTTTAGAAGCTATATCCAGTATGTTAAGATAAGATATTACTTTGTTCATCCTGAGGTAAATTGTTGTGCAGCAGTTGCAATACAAAGTAGGAAAGAGTGCAAATATAAACAAATAACAAATATAAACAAATAACAAAATCAATTATAAAAATTATCAGTAAGGTGCAAATACAAATGTACACAATGTCAGAAATGTAACGGGTTAATGGTAGGTGTCATAAATATAACTGTTGACTGGTTAACAGTTGAACAGTAAGGTGCAAATCCAAAAATATCTACACAATGCCAGGAGTAGGTAGTTAACAGTATGAGCCATAATAAATAAACAGGTTAAATAGGTTGAACAGTGATGTAATGGTGGTAAAGCAATCCAAAAACACCACAACACCGAGATGTAAACTGGTTAACTATGGTGATAACATACATAAATAACAACTGTAAGGTGCAGGTCCATATTTACAAAATGTCAAAAATATATTAAAAATAAAAAATGTAAAAGAATATAGCAGGTTCACTGTAAGGATCACAGATATGTGAGAGCAAAAAAGAAGGTTAAAGTGAGCAGAACTGAAATAGAGGCTGGAGCCACCTCAGCTGTCCATCTCTCTGCCAGTGGTAGATGAGTTGTAAGCGTTGTTGTGAAGTGTTTGGTGTTTTTATTGGATAAATGAAATGAAATAAATACTTATTGTAGATAATTGACCTTGCCGTACCTTTTCTGTTGATCAGCTAATCAATTAATCAGCCAATAGTTTCAGCACCTATTCAGATGTTGAGTTGATGTCAATACGACAGCCTACACAAGCACTGAAAACAAGTGTAGTGTCAGACTGAAACTCAAGATGCCTGCAGCTGCTACTGTATATACGTCATGGTTTTGGTATCACAACCTTGATATCTTGTGAAACTGTTAGATGTGTATGTATCCTGTGACAGTATAGGATTGGGTGATATGACATTAACAATATATATGATGATGAGACAATAAAAAATGTGTCAGCTGGCAGAGATATGGTCATGCCGCTAATACTGAGGTATCCCTCCCATGAGTATCTCTGGGTGTGTTAGACCAGTATGAGCAGTGTTGCATATTTATGACCTGTTTTACGTCATTGTTGGATTTTTTCATGATTTTTGCATAAATGTGATGATGTATTTTGATTTGTAAGGTATTTGGTTTATTATCCAAAAAACAGGCATTCCTGTCTGGTTATTCTATCCATAAACAGTCCAGAAAACTTATTATAACACAATATAAAATTGCACATACGTTATAGTAGTATATCCGTATCTCTCTCTCCTAACATGGTATGATATTGCTCAAGTTTCGTTTAGTTTGGACTGTTCACCATCTGTCAAATTTGCACTCGTGAAGCATAATATCTGTTTTTGTGCTAAACAAAATGTCATGATTATATTTGTGATATGGGGCTTACATCTTCTGAGTGACTGAATCATGAAGGGAACATTTCAATCACTACTGAGGACAACGGTAACAGGAAAATATCTTGTTAGAGAGTCTGATAAAAAAGGAAAATATGGACAATGTGAGTTCCTAATATTTGTTTCGGTGTAGCTTTTGTGTTTTTCACACATATCAAACTCCCAGGCGTCTTTTCCTTTTGATTATACTGAAAAACTACTGTATGACGATCTCATAATTAATCATTATGATGCATCACTGCTGTACATTTATTTCGTCTTTCAGGCTTCTGAAAACTGCACTAACTGAAGTTGCCGCCTGATCACCTCAGTTTGGGAACTTCAATGGGATCGTGCCCCGTTCCTGGATCCGTACCTACCATGGGCTCTCCAGCCAATCAGATTTGTCTGCGTGTTGGCACTCTGTCCTCTGCGCCTCCTCGGTGACTAACTGCTCCTGGTCTGTGCTTTGACTTGCGTCTTGAGTTTTTGTGTAGAGGTATCAACCTCAGCCCTCTTCCTAAACACAAGTCTTCTCCTGACATGAGGACATGCTCAGCCATTCTGCCTCCAATTCAGGCTTGCTCCAAGTGTCTCCTGCTGCCATCTGTAAAGTGTAAGCGCAGAGTGGTATTAGCATTGACATCCTGCCTTAATTTAGGAGCATACTTCTAATTTCTGATAGTGAACTTGCATTGCACTTTCCATGAGGAGATGTTTTTTATGATGTTTTGAAATGTCTATAATTTGTTATGAATTGTTTTTAATTTGTGTAAGCATAATGCATTTTTCAACTCAGTCCTTTTGCCACTTCCTTTCTCCGTGTCACCATCAATGATGGGGAAAAAAAGTCTAAATTAAAATGTTACAGTCAATGGCCACAAGATGGTGTTGTGTCATTCTTATTCTAGTCGGAGGTATAGGTATTCACTGGGTGTTAGGTTCTAACTGTGCAAGTTTCCTATCACATGAGTTTTCCTGTTGTTTAAGAGCAATTAAATACTGTGATTTTATCACATTTCCCTCCTTATGTACCATGACATTGCTGTGTTTTTCTATGTTGTCTTGATCCCATTGTAGAATTGTAGCAGAGCATTTTTACCCAGTGATATCACTCTTACAGGCTTCAGATTTTACAAAGGAAATGATCTTTCCTGTCATAACCAGGTGAAAGGGACAAAGATTGTGGTAGAACATTTCACAATAATACAAACGCATACCACGCAGGGATGATCACATCCACATGTACAAAAAGAGAAGACATTAACAAGGGTCATTCTTTACGACGGGATGTCCTCTTGGACTGAAATCTTAGCCTCTTTATGCCGGTGCTCCAGCCACAAAAAAACCATTTGAGATATATTGCAAACTTGACAAAAAAAACATGTCTTTGATCAACCAGAAACGAAGCCCCTACATCATGTGTCTAACCACACAGCATTGTGTTGTTTCTCCACTGTCTGTAAAATAGCTCTATTCATCTTCAAGACGAGGGAAAATGCTGAGAGCACAGAACATTCCTCCACAGGCCAATATACAGGCTAGAAGCGACCTCTCATCCGCAAGGGCTTGAATCAGTAGCTTTTGAGTGTGTGTGTGTGTCCTGCGTGTGTGAGTTTAAGTGTTCATGCAGCGCTGTAGATGTCTACAAATGAGTAGCCCCTAAGCCATCTGACAGTAACGCCTCACCCCTCACAGGAGCACCAATGGAGAAAGCCAGCGAGCGAGCAGGAGAGAGTGTGTGTGTGTAAGCACTTCTGTCTTCCTCTGCTTTGTCTCGCCATCTTGACTGACAGGCTGCGAGTCTAAATCTCTGCACTGCTGCTTTGATCTCTTAACACAGCATCTCTCTGTTAACCAATACCAGCGTCGTGTTAGCCCAAGTATGAGAGGCATACAGATACGGCGCAGTGACTCTCCTTGATAGCACCATGAGCCCCAAACAACCCCTGGCCTCTGTGGGGGGTGAGCTGCATGAGATGTTGATGGAGGGAGACCCACATTGAGAGTCTTTTTACAAAGGAAAAAGAGTTATGCATGGCTTGATTGGCTACTGTGGGCGTGGGATTCAGGATGCATTGCTCTCTGTTTGATGTGTTTGAAGGGTTTCTCCTGATCTTAGCCGGCTACTTTGATCTCTGTAAAACAAAATATTCACAAATCCCATAGTCCTGACTGAGAGATTAGCGTCCACATATGCATAAACATCTAAGAGGTGTTCAACTAGGGCACTGGTCAGGTCACATGACTGTATAAACTTAAGGAGGTCCTCACATCAGAACTTCTAAAGGTGTTTATGTTTGTACGTCTGATAATTATCCAGGCTGAGGATTATTTTTCTGATAAATGAGGGCAGTCTCATTTGAAAGTGAAAGATCTATGTGTTGCAATTACGGTCCAGGTGTGTGCGTTGGATATTAGAAAAATAATTAGACTGGACTGATTAGAAGTTCCTTATGCATAAGGAAAGATGGTCTGTTGATGTTTGCACAAACCTAAATTACAAACATTGTCTCAAGAAAACAAGAACAGTGTGGAGCCTTGTGTGAGTTTAACCAAAAGTGAAAGATCTCTATGTGCACAGTTATGTTTAGGTTACTAATTACCATTCGCCACAAACAGGTAGGTCTAATGGTCTCCCTGCAGAGACAAGGCTTTGTTTGTTACGTCCATTTCATGTTTTATTGCTCATTATATGATGATTTCAGGGCTAGAATTTTAGTTAAAAGAGCTTTATTTCTGACGAGTTCTTCTGGTTGGATGATTAGAAAAAAGAAAACTTGAGTTGTGTTTTAGGAACTTTTTTGTGGCAGATTTTATTTGTAGAGCTGAGGACAGGAAACAAAGTTATGTTCTTGTCTGACAAATGTGTCACCACTGCAACAGTATTTTTGGTGTCTTACAAATGTGGGCTGTGGACTATAGTTACTTTACACCACGCAAAGTAACTAAGAATATTTACTCAAGTACTAATTACAATTCAGAGTTACTTTACTTCAGTATTTTAATTGTACTCTACTTTATACTTCAACACTACACTACATTTGACAGCTATACTTATTTAGCTTAAAGTTTAAAAACGTATATAACATACATACAAAATATACTTAAATAAAGAATCTGAATACTTCTAATAAATGACATAACTAATTAAGTAGAGAGCAGCATATTCTTCATGCCCTGAAACCCAATTATTGACACCCTAGAGCAGCATGTATCCTGAAGGTACTTATAAAGGTCTGTATTCTGGCACTAAAGTGACTGATTTATTAATATTTCTGTAACTGATTGAGCCTGTCTGGCCCTCATCCTTCAGCTACGTGAAGCTTCACCGGCTGTATTTGCCCTGAGAGGAGTTCTGTGACCTTGTCAGAGCTTATACTCCAACACACCACCCTTGATTAAATACAGGCCACACTCTTACACTGTAAGATTATACTATTTAGATCCCAATTAAATTCACAGCAAGGAAATTGGATCGTAAACTCTTTAAAGGATCGTTAACAATCATTAGACAGGATAATGGCATGGCAATCAAAATATGTTAAAAAAAAAAAAAAAAACTTCCAAAGTCTTTTAGTGACTTTGTTGTTTTTGGACATTTTCCAAGCTGATTAATGTAGAATTGATTGATTTACAGTTGTAATTAGCTGTCTTCTGCATAGATGCATAATAATCGTATATCTCCCTGCTTGTTTTAAAGTATTAATTGGTTTCATTAACAAAAGCAGTTAATTGAATAACAATTAACAAAGTTGGTGATGGCATCAACGCAGCGCGTGCAAACTCCCTTGTGTTTTCCTTATGATGATAATGAAACCACCTTTTTATCAGATTGGAATTTTGTGTGTTGGACTATGTAATGACTAATATGATATTGGGCTTATTAGTTTATTCGAGTGGCTCACTGAGGCGTTAAGCTGGTTTTGAACACGTTGTGTTTAACAGGTAGACACCATATGCTGCCTTAATCAGACATTGGAATCACATTTGGTTGTTAAATTGTCTTCTAATAAAAGCAGGTAGTAAAACAACTTGAGCTAATTCAATTCCAGGCGAGTTTGGGTGAAGCGAACAGCTGTTCATATTTGTTGAATTGTTTTAACATTCCCTCTCCTGTTTTTTTGTTTTTTTTCCCCTCTTTTTTTTAAAGGTTTAACTCCAACAGCCTGTTTGTTCTTCAACTTTTCTTGTAGAAAATAGAGATGGAGGGTGGACGAGCTGTCCACTCTCCTTAAAAGAAGACAATACCAGGCATATTGTAGTGACAGCTTGCTTTGTGTGTGTGTGTGTGTGTGTGTGTGTGTGTGTGTGTGTGTGTGCAAGAGAAAGAGAGGGAGAGGAGACAGGAGAGAGAGCATGTGTGTGTTAGAAAAACAGAAAAATAGAGAATGTGTGTGTGTGTGCGTGTGTGTGAGTGTGTGTGTGCATGTGTGTTACAGTGACAGCTTGTATTCTCCGTGATTAATGATGTGCTGTGTGACTTGATAAGTGCTTCGGAGGACCAACGCTTGTTTCAATTAGACCTTGTGAAGGTCGCGACGCCGCGCCGGCCTCTCATTATCATATCCATAATCAATCCACATTATCATAGGGGAATGCGGAATGGATGTGTGATATCTTGGTCATACACACACACACACACACACACACACACACACACACATACAGACACCTAATCACATACCAAAACAGAATGACATACTCTCTCACTCACAAGAGCACACACACACACACACACACCCTTCACTCCAAGTTGATTTGAATCATAACAGTGGCTGTCGGAACGGATTGTCTGTTCAGATTAAGAGTGTGTTTCTGAGAATTAAGCAGCGCTGATGGTGGTGGCATTTCAGATCCCCTCTGCAGACACAAATGCCAAAACATCATTCTGTCACCCCCTCTTCCTCTTTCACACAACCACAAATACACACACACACACACACACACACACACACTTAAGCAGGACCCTGGGGCATTTTTAATAGAGGCGAAGTGATTCGTATGTTTTTACTCCTCTAATGAGAACAGATTGAGTGGTATTTACACTTCATCGGCTGATCTAACCACCTACACATTTCCCTCATGTTTCTGCTGCTCACTGGCCAAAACAGACATGTGGAAAGGACCCGAGCTTGGCTTTCAAACAGCGGCACAACATGAACATTATCTTTGTCTCTTTGGCTCACGGTGGCACTATAGCAAGATAAATAGGAACTGTTAAAACAGGAAAACTGCAGCCAGATTTTGTTTCTTTAACAAAAGTTGTGTGTATTTGTTTCAGGCAGTGAAAAATAGAAAGGAAAAGATGTCTGAAACCAGATTCAAATCTCTGGCAATCTGACTGTTGTTTGCCAGTGAATCTTTAATTTACTCAGTAAGAGTACCTGAGATTGAAACACACAAAAAATGACAAACACAGGTTTCCTATTTCCTCCAAAAACATTCAAACAACATACTGATGTAGACTATACGATACAATTACATGAATAAGGGCAAATGTTGGAGGTTAAAATTTAAGAATCGCACTGTACTGGAGCAATTATAGGAATCAAAGAAGATTAAAAAATTAATTAACTCATGTAATATTCAGTGAAGGGGGAATCTTCCCAGGTGGTCAAGATGGATAGGCTTGCAAAGTCTCCACTGTTTTAGCATTTAGCTATAACATTGTCAGACTCACAATGAATCGTTTCAAAACAAAAAGGATCAAGATCGATGCAGCAGAAGCAGAGATATCATCTTTTTTATTTCAGGCATTCTTCTTGCTTGTCAAAACCTGGCGCCTACATTACCCACAATGCAACTCGACCACTGACAGCTCAGTCTGAGATTCAGGTGTGTTATGCTGGTAGATTTCGCGCAGCTCCCTCCGAAGCCACAAAAGTCTTTATACAGCTTTTTTCCCCACATATGTAGTAGTACTCCCAAAGACCTGTAAACGGACTTTGATGTGTAAATTTGGTGGAGTTCCCCTTTAATATTACTTCCAGTTGAAGTATGACTTTGTTTCTTCTCCTCTGAACGGTCCACTGTATTTTTATACTTCAGTAACCGTAGAGATTTTGCAGTAAGTATCGCTTCATTGTTTCATTTCATGGGAGTTTAAGCACAATAGCTGCTGTAGGAATTAAACCTATGACCTTCCTGTTGTGAGACAAAGTCACTTCCCACCAGGGCATCCTGCAACCTACTGGTAACAGGGTTCTCTGAAACACTGTGGTTGCTTACCAGACCGTGGATGGATGGAAAATTATACGCAAAACCTTTAGCATCTAAGGTTGTAATCACTTCTCTAGGCTGACATATTACTCATCAGGTTGTTTATGCCACCTTTTGTGGGCTAACTGGGTTCATAGTATATCAGTAAATCTACTATCAGATGATGCCACGAGACTAAAAAGTTGCAAAGCACTGGCCTGAGAGGTTAAAACTGAACATTTCACAACTTATTAAACACTTAAAGGTGGGAATTTACTACATGAATCAGCTCTGCTTAACACTGATGGCTTTATCGGTGTATTTTCTACAGATGGAGAAAGAGAGTCGTGACATTTCTTTTTGGCAAGGAAAAGGCCATACTCAGCAGGAGTTATCAAAGGCAAAAAGTAAAAAGTTCGAGTTAGCTATCTCTCTCTCTCTCTCTCCCTCTCTCTCTTCCCCTGGAGATACTCATGTTAAGCATAATTAAGCAGATTTGATTAGCATCAAGCCTGGCTTCCTCTCTTGACTTTTAATGAATGTAAATCTACCATCTACATCCTAAAGATTAATTTCTGCCAATTAAAAAACACAAGAGGGCTTATTGGAGAGAGGGGGGGGTTGTGTGTGTGTGTGAGGAAAAGAGTGTTAAAGTCCTTTGAGTTGGAGTACAGTCGGAGTTTTATCCTCTTCCCCCTTGTCTTATGGTGAGATGGTCTCTGGAGATCTGTGTCTCTCTCTCCCTCACGACCAAGATCATTATCAGCACAATGTTCCGTGAAAGCCACTTTGAAAGGACTGCGAGCTCCATATGTAAATGATGGGAGTGTGTGTGCGGGTGTGTGTGCTGGTGTGTGTGTGTGTGTGGACTAGATGAGGAAGCAGCACAGAGAACAGGTAAAGGGGTCAATTTGTCAAGCCAAGGTTATTGCCCCCACCCCTCCCTATGAGCTTTTGTACAGCCTCTCATCTCTCTGGTTCGACTCTTTCTGGATTTTGATTCAAATTCAGATTCAGATTTTTGTTGATTTAAGATCATGATGGTAGGGAGTACAAACAACATTATAATAATGACAAAACAATGGCACCCAGCAGGAATAAAGTGAAACATAAATTACTTGAAAAGAGGTCAAACATCCTTTACCTGATTTACATTTTTTTTTGGGGGGGGGCTTATCCAGCTGTAGTAACAAAATTAAATTAAGCATGGATGTACTAGTGATTTGGCAGGTAGCCTACTAAATTACTATATTTCACTATGCTTGCATTCATACCTTCAAAAAAATAAAAAATTTGTCATCACAAAAGCAGATACCATCTGTTTCCTATCCAAGCATTCATATCAATTTATGGCTAATTTAAACTCTTGTTTAAATTTAAGCTCATTTAAATTGGACATAAACATCACACACTGACATACCTCAAAGTTTACTTTCACAGTTTTTTATAAAATGATTTAATTTGATATTTGGGAGTCAGAAAAAAACGTTGAAATGTCCAGTACTTGGGTTTTTCTACTGACTATGATAATGAATGAGTGTGTGCATTTGTATTTCATTCCAAAGCACTCTGCTATAAACAGATTTAACCAAGTATCTCTGATGGTGTCCTCATTAAATAGTATTTAGACATGGAGCATATTTGCTCTGAAGACAAATAACTACAGTAAACAGTTCATAACATTTTCAAGGATAATATAATTATACAACTATTAGTCCCAAACAGTAATGTGGGAAGATTACAGCCGATACATGAAGGTTTAAAAATGCTATAAAGACAGATTGAGTGCCACAGACACACTAAGCCCCATCAGAGTCATTAATATTAAAGTGTCTTTTCGTTAGGGCGTTCATAAATAGGCTTATCCAAAGTTTATGTAGGCTAATCTTTGCTCTCTCTCCCTCTCCTCTCTCTCCCTCTGTGTGAGCGTGTCTCTCACTCTCTAAGAATAAGCCCAGGCTCCTCCTCTTTATGATAATGTGACAGTAGCATCTCCAGCTCGGAGACAAGCCTCCTCTCATTCTGACTCAACTATGTGATCTGTTTTTCCACACACGGACCCTGTCTCCTCTCCTCTCTCCTCTTCTTTCATCCCCCTCTCCTCCTCGGCACACTCAATGCGCAGTTCCCTCCCGCAAAAAGCGACTGCGTTTGTTCGGCGAAGTTACTTTCTCAAATAGTTGACTTGTGAAGTTTACTTTTGCTGTTAATTCTCCGACATGACTACCATGGCAACTCCGGCTGCTGCGGCTCTGCTCCCCGCGGCTCCACTCGGGCACCACCCGGCGCCGAGTTCCGTCTCTCCGGCCACCAACTCTCCGCCACCTGCGGCCACCTCCGCCGCTTCTTCCCCGGCTCCTCCGGTGGCGCACCCGGCGCTGCTTCACCAGTTCAGGGCGGACCTCTTACTACCGAACGGGACCCCGTTAAAAACCGGAGGAGCTCCGGTATCCAGCAGCGCTAAGCCCGTGTACGCCACCCCGTCGCCCGTGGAGAGCACGCCGCAGAACAACGAGTGCAAACTGGTGGAGGTGAAAGGTGCCAAGCTGGCCTCGTTCACGGTCAAAGACACGGAGCTCATCTGCCTGCCGCAGGCTTTCGACGTGTTTCTCAAGCACCTGGTCGGTGGGCTCCACACCGTCTACACCAAGCTCAAACGGCTGGACATTGCCCCGGTGGTGTGCAACGTGGAGCAGGTCCGGGTGCTGCGGGGGCTTGGGGCCATCCAGCCCGGGGTGAACCGGTGCAAACTCATCTCCAGGCAGGACTTCGAGACGCTCTACAACGACTGTACCAACGCAAGGTGAGTCGAGTGTAGGACGGGTGGG
>NTHP01000012.1:752898-788058 GCA_003416845.1 Oplegnathus fasciatus | reverse complement strand
TAATATGATTTGTTTGTATTGGAGGTTGTATAACATTTGATGCTGACTGACTGGAGGTCCAGTTAACCCCTTTTTTATTTACCACATTAGTGCTGCTAGGCCTGTTACTAATTACCATTTTAACGGATGATAAACGCTGTGATGGTGATGATGGTGTTGACGATAATGAATTTTAGTAATCTCAATAAAAGGGGGAAAAAACACTCTTAAAAGTTTGTCATGTTATCACAGGCTGGGATCTCTCGCTCTCTCTGACACGCACACACACACACACACACACACACACACACACACATATACACAGTCTTTCTCTCTTTCTCTCTGACATGCACACACACACACATGCACACACTGAATCTGACACTGTCATTCTGAGAAATTGATTCTTCACAGAAATTAATTAATTTTCATTTGGCCCCAAGCGGCAGCTTAAATCAGGACAAGCTCACTCACTCACTCACTGATCCCTTTGCTCTCTCTCCCTCCTTCTCTCTGCCTCCCTCTCTCTCCCCCTCTCCCTCTCTCTCTCTCTCCTTCCTTAATAACTCGCTGTCTTATCATATCAACACTCTTTAGCCCTGAGCATCAGAACAGAGGAGATGATTAAATGAATTCTCGGTATTTATGATGCGATTATGTAAATTAGCTGTTTTGCAGAACTCCGATGGTGACCAACTACATGGGTCATCAATCCACTGCACCACAGAGATGTTTGGATAAAGGGGCTAAATTGGCTGGGATTTGTGGCTTCCTGGTGCCTCAGTCTGCTGTTGTGCAGACCACATGCTCATAACAGCATGGGTTTGAATCCAGAGGAGTGTGGATTAGCCTTAGTTTGGGGAATTTATATTGTTTGATAGTTAATCCCTGCTCCTTGGAGCACGAATGATCCAATTTACACCTGCCATTAAATTCAGATAGAGGATGCGTCAAGATGTGTGCAGATAGACTCCGAAAACTACTCCCCCCCCTCATTTCTTTATGTTTCCTGGGTGTAAAATAATTCAGGTGCTCTATTTTTATCCTTGAGCCGCATTTTAATACCAGGTGTTAGCTTTTGATACAAGCTTTGACTTGTTGAGCAAAACCAGAAGCACTCTAAAGAGAAACAAACTATCGTGAGAATCAGCTTCCAGCTCCATGTGCGTGGATTAACACCTGCGCTTAAGCATTTGAGGCCCTCCAACCAAGACAAAATCCAGATGCATCTTCTGGCTGCTTTGGGATTTCTTCTATGTCAGGTGTTAATGGGAACGTTGTTCTACAACCGCAGCCTCCGCCGTCTCTAATTATCCACACAACACTCAAACAGCCTTTAGTTAATGAGATCTGAAAACATCACTCGTCTGAAATCTTCAAACGACTTCCGTGATTCTTTGTCTGAAGGCTTCAAATGTGCTGTGGTAGCCATTAGTATCATCCCGCTGCATTAGAAGTTTCTGAGTAATCCCTCGTGTGGATGGAGCAACGCACAGTAGCAGGTAAAAAGNNGGGACTCAAGGTGGTTAAAGCAGGAAAGCTGGCCGATTAAAACCAAAAAGTTCCAAGAACGTCTCCAAGAATGTGATGCTACGGCTCTCTGACAGCGTCAGGGCTCAGCGAGGTTCTTGTTACTGATTAAGACAGCCATCACTTATTATTTTCCAGTCCAGTACAGTCAGACAGGCTGGAGGAGAAATAACAGCCTTGTCTGATAGTTTAACATAACTAACAGAACGCTTTACATGGAGTCCTGCTGTTTCTTCTTTTGGCTGTTTGTTCTTTTTTAAGATTAAAACGAAACATTTTGAAGCAGAAGTTACGGAAATGTCCTCTGTTTATCATTGTCTTTCCTTCTCCTCTTTGTCTCACTCTGTTACTCCTGCTGTGCACACACACACACACACACCCACACACACACCCTGACCACTGACTCATCAAACCATGAAGAAGGGCCGACTTCACCCTCAGTCAAAGCCTAGTTATAATTCATGCATAGGTGGCACACAAACACACACTCTCTGTGTCATCTCCCAACACACACACACACACAACACACACACACAGAGACTCACATGGTCACGCCTGTGTGTTTGCTGGCTTTGCTGCTAAATGACATTAGTTCCACAGAGAGAACATGGCGTGTAGGAGGCAACCTGATCCTCCGTCCTTTTCTTTCTCCCTCACAAAGGAACAGTTTCATTCTCTGTTAGGAACACACATCAAACAGCTCGCTCGGGTCAAACTGTGTGTGTGTGTGTGTGTGTGTGTGTATATTGTAGATATATATGTATACTTTATACACAAATGCCACCCTCCACATGTTACATAAAAGTGGTGTAATGTGGCGAGCTACAAGATCTCCTGTTACTTTTTAACAAAGCTTGAGTTAATAACAGAACATGGTTTCTGCATTTGTGCNNTGTGAACATCTTTTACATACAAAGGCCTGAAAAGTAGCACAAGGTATGTGTTTCATAAGCAATGCCTGCTTTAAAGGATTAGTTAATCGAAGAAAAAAAAAGATATATATATCATTTGCCACTTGATATCTACCGTGCAGATAGTTTTGGTTTTGTTTGCCATCATTTTGAGATATTGGTCTCTTAAGATTCCTGCTTCCAGCCCAATAAAATGGAGGTGAAGGGAATATTGTTTGTGCCTTTCCAGGAACAGCGTCCATGTTACTCTGGAGAACAGATAACATTCAGACAGATAACAGTTTTCAGAGGACCTACTTCTACTTTAGATCTACTTCTGAAGAAATAGTCCCCATGAAAACTGTTGACATTGTGTTATGTTGATTATCCAGCATCACAGGGACTCCTTTTCTGGAAAGAGATGTTGCTGAAAATATAATCTTCTAATGGTGTGAGCACCGCAAACAAAATTCCATTCACCTCCATTGCATTGGGGTGGAAGAAGAAAACTCAAAACCTCTGCACCTCAAAGCCAACATGGCTAGATACCAGTAGAGGTGGTCATTTAGGTCAACTGATCCTTTAAGGGATATGTTGCAAAAATGTTTGGTGAGAAAACAAAATTGAAACTTTGACTTTGACCCGAGTTCACATGTGTTTCTTTGCAGCTCTTACAACGATGAACAGTTACAAAAGCAGAGTCAGATATGAAGCAAGTGTACACTCAAAAAAGTGCTGGGTTGTTTCTGTAAACACATTGTTGGGTTGATTATGCTGGGTCATAATTCTGGGTTGTTTAGGGTACTGTGAACACACTGTTGGGTTGCCAATGCTGGGTCAAAGGGGTTGTAAGGGGTGCATTTGCAGCTGAACAGCTGGTTGGGTTACTTTGACCCAACTGCTGGTTCATGGTTCATTTTCCCGCTCTTTCTTTGTCTAACTTTCTGGATCCTTCTCTTGCGTTTGGAGGTTCGCACAACACACAGTGGGTCGGATTTTGTGGTAGGTTAATATGAATACTTATATTTTTAATAAGTTGTAGTAAGCATGATCTTAAGCTCATTTCACTGTAAAAATACAATCTGGGATCATGGGGGGGTTAGTGGTTTTTATACTGTGACATTTATTAACTAGCCAGCAATTTTTTACTAGATGCTAGCTAGCTAACTTTAACATCACTATAACATTAGCTGATAACCACGATATATGGCCTCTTTTTGTATAGTGTGTGTTTGTATGATTATGGGAAATTTTTATAAATTACACAACAATAATAATTATTATATAATATACCTATATCATTATTATTGTTATTATTATTTAATATAAAAGTAGCAAGGCAATGAAACAGGAAATAACCCAGCGTATGGGTAATATTTAACCCAGCAATAGCGTTAATTTCAACCACTAGATTGGGTAAAATAAACAACCCAGCATTCTGGGTTAAATGGTAAAACCCAGCACTTGGGTCAAACCAACCCAGCACTTGGGTCAAACCAACCCAGCGCGTGTTCTGTCCCATAGTTACCCAGCAGCTGGGTTAAGGTTGGGTTATTTTTTAACCCAGCAGTTTTTTGAGTGTAGAATAAACGTTAGGCAAAAAAAAGTTAGTTTAATCAAACGATATGAATGATAAATGAGACGAAGCGGCCTGCGGAGTGCAACAAAAGCCCGCTCTTTGTGTTTCTCTGTGGCAAACCTCGGCTGCGCAAGTTGGCAGCGGTAAGCCGGTGTTGTGTGTGTGTGTGGGAAGGTGGACTCCTCAAAGCCGAGCCCCACTGCCATGCCATAACTCACTGTCAGAGTCAGCAGCGTTGAGATGAAGGGGAGGAGGGCTGTGTGTGTGTTCATGTGTGTGTGTGTGTGTGTGTGTGTGTGTGTTAGGGTGGGGTGATTAGCTCAACTTTAACCTCTGAACCTCTTTTGATGTTTTATAGAGAAGATGAGATAGAGAGGACCTCCATGTCTTCCACTATGACAGGTTTTTAAGGGAGTACACACAAGCGCACACACACTTTTGCGCACACACACACACACACACAGTCTTGACATCGTCTTGACCCAGGAATGTGGGAGAGGAATGCAAGGCGGTATCAGTTTAGGAGATCAGATTCTTGCCATGATCAAACGTCCTGTGTGTGTGTGTTGTCCTGCCTGCTTCTTTCATGACATCATCACACAGGCTTTCCTAATAACAATGGCGCATAAAGCTTTTTTTCAGCCCTCGATTTCAGAGGAAGATCACAACATCAATCTTTCCCTGCCTTCTCTAACCAGCAGCATAAGTCTTCCTTGCGAACAGCAGCGACGATATGATTTATCAAACCGGACCGTGACGGCGAATACAAACCCGTGTGATAAACACAGATTGAAAGGACGGGAGCATGGGAGCTGTAAACCGCCGCTAATATATTCCAAACAAAATCTTGTTTGAGCTAGTTCTCTCTTTCCCCTCTCCTACACACACTCACATAAACACACACACAAACACACACACACAGCTGCTACCTATCAGCACCTCAGTCCCTCCAAGCCAGTAGCTGTTCCACTGTTTTGACTGTAACACTTCCTCTTCTTTCATTACTTTTCTCTTTCCCCTCTGTGTGTGCGTGAGTGTGTGTGAGCGAGGAAGAGAGAGATCTGTCATCTTTGTTATGTTTTGTTTCTGTTCCACCTGTGCTAAGCTCCAGCTGCCATGTTTGGCGTTTCATGTTTCAGGTAACACACACGCTAAGCTTTGGAGGGCAGAACTAAATGTACAGAGTACCCTTTAAAAAAAGTGTGTGTGTTTGTGTGTGTGTGTGTGTGGCCAGAGCGTTGGCATGAGGGAGGACGTCTGGGTGAGATTTTAATTAAAGTTTGAGACAAAGAGGTCATAAGCCATACACCCCCTCCTCTGCACACACACACACCTTATACACACACACACACACACACACACACACACACACACACACACACACAATGCACTGTTTTCTCTCTTCCCCCTCCTCTCTCTCATTCCATCCCCTCAGCTTGATGACTTTTCCATGAAAGGCTTTTTCATTAATCCTACCTCAGGGAACCGGTGCTCTCCAACCTCACACACACACACACACATTCACAAAACACACACACTCACAAAACACACTCGCATGCACAACACACACATAGACCTCCCTCTACGGGTCACTTTGATGTATCAACGCACTTGCAGACTAAACACAAAATTAGGTTCCAGTTCTTTATGCCTCCTAAAATGCAACATATACAAAGGCGCACACACATACCACATGCCCGCCCACCAACACACACACACACACACACAGAGGCCATTAATTAGTGTGTGCAAATAAACAGTAGTAAGGGAAAGGGAAGTGGCTGCAGTAAAAACCAACCACAGTCTTTGGTCTCTGTGTATTTTATTTCCCCCCACTGGTGTTTGCTTCTGCATTTGTGTGTGTGTGTGTGTTTATGTGTGTGTACATTTGAGGTGTTTCAACATCGAGTTGCAGTGGAACTGTGTTGCTTTACCTTCAAACTTGAGGCCTAAAAATACATTTCCTGCTTTTGTTAAGCACAGTATGCTGTTCTATATGCACTGCAAAAAATATTGTGTGTGATGTGAATGCACCCCCGCCTCCAATAAAACAACACACACTCCCACGCACACACACACACACACACACACACTTACAACTTCATCCCTTTTGCACATTCCTGCTGTCTGTCTGTCATGTAGTATGTGTGAATATGTGTCTACCTGAGTGTGTCTCTCTCACTGTCTACGTGCCTGTGTGTGTGTGTGTGTGTGTGTGTGTGTGTGATATCTGATGTCAGCTGTCACATCCCAGTCGGTCTGGGCCCATAATAAGAGACAATAATAACAACTCATTAAAACCGAGGGCAGGAACTGTGGAGCTCATCGGCTCATCAAATTAACCTTTGAACACTTCATACACACACACACACATGCCAGACACAACCGCACACACACACACACACCGGCGTGCGCTCACACACACACACACACGTGCACACAAGCTACCTGTTTTTCTCCCACAGTTAGTGACTACACAATCTTTCTCTCTGTCTTTTTGTCTCTCTCCATCTTCCCCCCCTTCTCAGCCAGTGGGTGTGTCAACAGGGGATTGGTCCTTTCTGCTGGGTAATTGATGAATTATATGCAATATGCAAATGAGGCGCCATTAATCTCCTGACTGACAGCTTCGTTTATGGGGCCTTAATGACGGCTGGATTAGATTCTAATTAAAATCTGCTCAAAGACACCCCACGCTATGAAGCTGCTGCTGCTTCTGCTGCTAGTCTATCTTTCCCTCTTTTTTTTTTTTACTCTTTCCCACCTTTTCTCACTCTCTCTGCCCCACCCATCTCTCACTTTACATCTCCTCACTTTTTCCCTCCATCTCCCCTTTCATCTTTATCGTCCTCTCTGTTTCTTTTTCTCTCTGTCGCACCTTCTTCGTCCCCTCTCTCCCCTCTCTTTCGCCCGCTCTGTCTTTGAATATCACACACACAGAGACACGCACTTCGCAGACACATGTGCGCACATGCCCACAGACTCATGTTATCTGCATGTCAGGCTGGTATGAAAGGAGATGAGCTGCGCTGGTTGTCATTAAGCCTGATGTGGCCCGTGTCATTTCCCCTGTCAGGACATTCACACCGTTTAGTCAGAGCCAAAGTGATGTCTGACAGCTTTTCACATACTTCCTCCAGGATTGATTGAGCATGCCCGGCTCAATCAAACCATGTGAATCTGCTTGTAGTCGCAGCCTTTATTGAGGAAATTTTTGACATGGCGGGAAAAAGGGAACGAATGACCAAATGAGGAAAGGATGGAAAGGGAAGGAGGCGAACAAACACATTTAATAAGCAAACAACTGAATGAGTAAGCTGAACAGTAATGAGGTGCTTTATTGATGCCATAGGGAAACTCCTTTTTTGCTTGCTCGTATCCACAGGGAGGTCAGATTTGCTGTACAGCAGCCTTCCTGGAACTGGTCAGGTTTCAGTGTTTTGCTTGTTGACACTTCAGCAGCATCAGAGGTTTACAGACTGAAGGGCAGTTTCTCTAACCAGGCCACCCATCTCAGTCTCAGCATGAAAAACTGACTGACTGAGGGAGTATTAAGTATTAAACTGCCTAATGACTAATGTTAGCTTGTGTTTTCTGCCTGCAGTTCGAGGCCTGGACGACCGCCCAAGAGGCTGCAGAGTGTGACAGAGGGCGGGACTCACCACATGCTGTCCCACAGCGGTCTGATGCACGCTGGGATCATGCCTCCTGCAGGTGACCACCCAGGCCTCACCACGCACATACAGTACATATGTAATCATGTGCACACGTGTACCGTAGAAACAATATCACACAGGCGCACAGACATACTAAACTACCCCTGTTGAGAGGAATCATTTCTGACACCATATAATTATGATGTCCACTGTGCATCTTAAATTGACTAGTCTGCCACCATATTCAAGTTCCAAAATTTGCATTTTCCAAAGAAAATGTGGAAAAATATCAAACTAAGTTTTTTCTTCCTTTTGTTGTACTTAAATCTTTTATTTGTGTTTTTATTTAATTTTCCTATTTACTTGTTTGATGGGCAAGGCTATAATTTTGACAGATACCTGTTCCCTTTTTTCAGCTTCTCATATTTTTTATTTTCTCCGTGATTTTTTGCTCAACAATAATCACAGAAAATAATCCCGATCAGGATTTCTCAGCCTACAGTTCAGTAACTTGTGCCCTCACTTTGCATATTAATAAAAAAAAACCTTCAGAGAGAAGATCTATGCACCAGGAATACAGACATTTTTCCTTTTCATGTCTAAGGAGGCCAATCAAAGAACCAGCACACTTTTACAGTCAGACCTCATCAATAATGATGATCAGTCAGACACATCAGTGCCTGTGGTCCAACCAGATGGCATCTTAGGAACATAAAGTCGTAATGAGGAACAAGAAAGTGGGAAAGTAGATATGTTAATAAAAATGTTCCATATTTGGAAAAAAAAATGCTGTTACTCACACATATGTGGTTTTGTACAGTATTTCAATGCAAAGGATAAAAATGTGGATATTGAATAATATTAAAAGCAATTGATCAAAATAAATGAAAAAATAAAATGATAAAAATGCTGTTTTGTGAGCAAAATTAAATATAATATAGAAAAATAATAAGTATAACAAAAATATATTTTACTCCTTGTAATAAACCTTTTGACTCAAACATAAATGTGTTGATATCTGTGCTATTTGAGAGACTACATACAAAATTGAATAAGGTTGTAAAAGACTTCAGTCTTGGGTTCTGGTCATTGTATGAATCTTTTTGTCTGTAACTGTCACTGAATTGTCTTTAACAGTAATCATGCATTTATGTTATTAATACTGCTGCACTAGAACTACTACCACTACTGTATTACTACTTATTGTATTGCTAAAATTACTTCATATAAGTTTTGTTGCTATTTTCAAAGAATTCAGTAAAGTACAATATGATAAAATCATTTTTCAACTAACTAAATCTTAAAAATACAAAAGAATGAACAAAAATCACAATAAAGTTTAAAACATGGCCAAATCTGTTCAAGTCACCTGCCAGTGTATTCTGTATCAAAGATTCATTTAAAAGGAGAAAGCCTCTGACTCTCTAAATCCCCCTTTTTCACAAGTTTTTTTCACAAGCCCATAAGGTCAGGGTTTGTATTCCTTCAGAACTGTACAGAAGTCACAGTAGAAATCCCTCTTTTGGCTCTGGAAGCCGTTTTAAACAGTGAATTAGTGTCATATTGTTGCTTCAGCCCTCCGAGGAGCTGTTCGTAAAGTTCAAATTTTGTTCTCTTTTCAGCTGTCGCAGAGGGAAAGCAATGACCTGGTAACCAGCTGAGTTACCCTGTCAGTTTAAAGAAAGAACAGGTTGCTTAAGCAGAATAGATACATGATGGTGCGGTTTTCTACTTTTCCTGCAGACCCCCATAATGACACATTTTACCCATCGTCAATAGTGTGAGGAGCCGGGGTTCTAGGAGGCGACCTGTGTGTTGATTAATGAAATTAGCATACACACTGCTGACACACGAGAAACAACTCATAACTTGCAAGTTGGTCTTTTTTCTTGAGTTATAAGAACACAAAGTCCTCTGTTAAGTTTAGTAAGATTTATAATCTTTAGGCCTCTGAAAGCCCTTTGAAATAATTTTCTATAATTTCCTTAAAAATGTCACGCAGGGTTTAAAATGTTCCTATTGTTCTTGTGTAAGTGACACTTTAACCCATTAACTGTCTCTTCAAATATAGAATGAGTGTATAGTTTTAGGATTATTAAACCATTTTTAATGTAGTGGCAGGTGAAAAAATGAGCAAAAATGTTAATATGTCTGAAGGAAAGGTCTGTTATTTGTAATGTCAGAATCTGTCTTAGTCAACTGCCTGCTAAAGGCCATAGTGCTGCTTGTTCTTGTTATAAACAGTTGTGTGTTTGACTCCCTATTGTGGTGTGTGTGTGTGTGTGTGTGTGTTGGTGTGTGTGTGTGTATAGCACAGACAAAGGGAGAAAAGTAATTGTTGGCACCTCACCGCTCTCAAAGTTGCCCTTGGCTTTGTGCTCTTCACTGCAACCTGATCTTTTCATTCCCCGCCTCAAAAGAAGCCATTTTCTGTTAGCGCTGCTTCCTCTCACTGTTCAAAGGTGCTCGAGTGTGTGTGTGTGTGTGTGTGTGTATACGTGTGTGTGTTGTGTATGCGTTGAGTGTTCAAGAGCATCTTTCTCAGTGGGAAAAGAGTCTTTTTCCACCAAAGGAGAGGGCACGGCGGCAATGTCAGCGCTACTGATTAGAACTGGCCACATGAGAGGGGAGAAAGAGACAGAGAGAGGGAGGACATTTGAGCGTAAAAGGCAGAGAAAATCTTTGATGTGATCCTCCTTAGTCTCCTTTTCTCGCCCTCTTGCACTCACACACACACACACGCAACACGGTGGCTTATGTCCCGCTGTGATGCTGACATTTGAAAAGGTAAAGTAAGGAGAGGGGATGGGAGGAGAGCAGGGAAGAGGGCGGGAAAGAGAAGGAGAGAAGATGAGAAGAAAAGGAACAATTTGTTGTGGTTGTCTACGTCTTGGACGGACAGACTGTCCACCTCAGACAACCATTGTGTAAGGAAAAAAAAACTCAGCAGTTCAGTTTGTTGCAGATGTATCCAAGATCAGGAAATTAAGACTTATGGTTTGTTTGCATTTCCTTGCTGGTGTTTGCACAGTTGCGTGGTTTGTCCAACTTTAATAATTCACTGTGTTTGTCTGTATTAGTGCAAGAGATATTTAATTTTCTGTGGCATAAGATAGAGTTTTAAAGGTTGCTGCGCGGGTCAAACTACCTTCTGAGGTTCAAGACACAAATTAAAATGTGGCTCAGCCCTCCTGCCACGTTTTGTCACTCTCCATTTCGTATTATCCAAAAGTGCACAACCCCTATTAAAAAGTATCTTCACTTTTTTTCTAATGCTTCTAATTTATACTGATAAAGAAGCACTTTCTGGCTGAAAGGTGGAGCTGCCGTCGCCGCTGAGTGTCGTCCTGTGTGCTGTGCTGTGGGATGTGATGTCCCTGTGTGGGAGAGATGAATGTCTTGGCTTGTTCCTATCACTGCTGATTCCCTGGCAGACTAAATGGCCAGTGCAGCGGTGCAGTCAGAATGAATGGCTGGCCTCTGTCTTCCCATGACAACCTCCTGCCTGCCCACCGCTCTAATCCTCCACCGGGGCCATTGATCTGGCTCTTATTGATTCCTTCTCTTTCTTTCTTTCCTTCTTTTTCTCCCTCTCTATATCTGTCTCTCTCTCTCTCTCTCTCTCAGATCTGTCTGCCCTGGCCAAGAAGATCAAGCTGGAGGCGATGGCCAGTTACCACAGCAACCAACAACATGGCGGGCCAAACGGAGAGAACGGCGACCACAACCCCGGACTGGGTGAGTCCCATCCGTTTGTCCATCCACACACACACATTGGCGTGCGTGTGAAATGTTTAATTACGGTCGCATAACACTTTGCGCGGTTGTTGTCTGCACACATCTGTGATGCCAAGTCAATACGACTTGAGCAGCTGTGTTTGTGTGCGGCCGCTGAAACAAGCTGATTAAAACCAGGATGTGACATCACCTGTGCTGCCTGCACATTTCCTCTGAGAGACGGTGAATGAAAAACAAACTACAAACAGCAACGAGTCAGACGAAATGAGAAATAGACATCTGGGGTGGGTAATCCAAACCATCAAAACATAAGGAGCGGATTATTTTGTATATATTTTTTATCACCAATTTTGTAGGTTTTTCCCCATTTTTTTCAGGTCATGACAAGTGCCCATAAGGGTGACTATTTACTTCAGCTTTGATTTGTTTGTGGGATTCAATGAGATTCAGGAAACGTATCCTGAAAAACAAGCGGTTGGTCATCCGCTCTGTAGCCTCAAAATGTTGCATGCAAATCATTAGTACATATTAGTCATCGCATCAAGAAAGCGAAGGACCAAACCAGCTCTGTTACTCATGCTCAACATGGTATTGGTCTGTCATACTGAGTAACATTAGCTCGGGGTTTACTGGAAGAAAGTCCTCCAAGTAAGCCGTGTGTTCTCATTTACAGTTAAGTCACTTTGTCCCTGGAAAGAACAGAATCACCTCATTTTGGAGCTGAATCCCTTTGGCTACTCATTACTCGTGCAGGTATAATTTTTAGTCACATATTATTAAAAAAAACGCTCCCTTTACTGCCACCGATCCCTGGCTTTGCAGTGAAGGAGAGCAGCCAGCAAAAGTGGAGCACGGGTGGACGAGAGCGAGCGCACCGGGATGATAGAGAGATGAATAAGATGAGAGGCTGAAGCCAAATCAATAGTCTTCTCTCTAATTCACTATCCTGAATGCAAACGACAAATGCTGGACAATCGATGGCGGGACGGACACGCGCACGGGCATGCACGCACGCAAAACACCAACACACACGCAAACAAATCGGACGCACCGCCCCCACTGTTATCGACAGGTTAAAGCGACATCAGTGTGTTTAGACAGATGACAGGGCTTATGGAGGCCTGTGTGGAATACACTATCAACCTGGGACACATACACACTTAACATGTGGCGCATACTGCAAGGCTTTAGGACAGAAGTGAAGAATTTGTCCTTGTGTTCGCCAGAAATTAAAAGGAGACAAAAGAGAAATCACAGTACGTTTAAGCCCACGTGTTTTTGGCTTTGACTGTGTGTGTGTGTAGTAAATTTTTTTCGTTACCCATGTCTGTAAACACTCTCAGTCTTAAGCATTGTTTACCATTGTATACACTCAGTTACGACTACCAGCATCTGTGCGCAGTTAGGTGGCATGGTTACCACCAGCCATTATAAACCTGTAAAGCTTAATCACTGTTAATGATAGAGTCAAGTGGAAACACACACATAAACACACACACACACACACACAGAGCAGGCATATATACACACATAAGCACGATGTGTTTTTTCCATACCGCCACCCACGGCCTTATGGGAAGGACGGGCCCCTACCAGAGCTTTAACCACTACAAAGGCAATCTCAGATTACACACACGCACACACTTGCAAATGCTGAGTGTGACACCTTATGGGCCGGGGAAGAGCGGGGAGCAGCCATTTCTGCATTTAACAAGATCTTCTGGGAAATTTACAGTAACTGTTTGTTTACAGTAATGGTTTGTTTGGATAAACATAAGAGAGGCACTTTGACTTTTGATGTTTTTTAATGAAACATGAGAGAGAGTGATGGGAGGGCAGAGAAAGTGAAGAGAGGGAGGGAAAAAAACAGAGTTAAAGAAGAAGGAGAGTGAAAATGAAATTATAGAGGGGGGTGGGGTTGGAGCGGAGGGTGGAGGGGGGGTGACAAAAAACGGAGCGCTGGTTTCTAACCAAGGCTTAATATTTGGAGTTGGCTGCTAGTTGATTGTCGGAGCATCTGGTTATTTAGCTCCATTCAGACAGATCTTTTGTTTGGATTGGTTTCTGCTCTGGGCAAGTGAGAGACTAATCTGCCAAATGCACAAAGCACTGCACATATGTCCAGCGAGCCCGACTCATAAAGTCAACGCCTCACTCTTTATTTCTTAGTTTGCCTTTTCTTTTTCTTTCTCTCTTTCTTTTTTTCTCTTTCTTCCCTTTCCCTCCATTATTTGTTCTATTTCATCCCTCCTCTTTGGATAGCCTTTTTTTTTGTTGTTTCCATGCACTCGTTCTATTATTTGTGACAATTGTGTGGAATAGAGTCCAAGATTTTTTCCTTTGTGTTTATAATTACCCAGCGTGCATTGCTGGCCCAGCACCAGGACTGCCATCAGCTTCTTTTGTTCCACTTCCTCCCTGTGTTTCTTTTGTTTTTGTTTTTCCTTTTATTAAATGATAAATATTTATGTCATTTTCTCCCCCCCCAACAGGATTGTTTGTTTCATGAATAGAGGGACTGCAACAACCCACTGGGGTGCTGTTGAGAGGAAGGATTTTCTTTAAAGATAGTGCATGCTTGTCTTAAAGAGAGGAGTGCGAACAACAGATTGGCCAAGATAACAAGAGTTTGGTCTGAACCTCTGAAAACGTGTTGGATTACCGTCAAGAACACCAGGGCTTTGAGAGAAAAGTTTAAGAGTTTGCCTTAATTCCAGAGAGGCTGAATTTGTGTTTTTGCAGGTGACACTTTAAAAAGCATTTAAAGCATCTTGAGGCCATCGCTGTCTTTACATCTTTGTGTTGTAATGAGCAGGACAAATGTTTCTTCCACTTTCCTTCCCTTTTATTCCGCACTCCACATCTCTAAACCCTTCACACGCACACATATTTTTGAGTCGTTGGTTAGAAGCAGAGCAGTCATCCAGGTAATACAGACATCACAGAGGAATGACATTGGTGTCCAGTTTCAATCCTGTCATCAGAGATGAGATGCTGTGGACTTTCACTTCAGTACACACCACAGGACCAAGCAGAGGAAGGCCTTTAAGTTGTGATGGATAAATACAACTGAAGCAAAAATGAAAGAAGAGAGAGATGAGACCTGTTTCATGTCGGGTGCATATATAGTGCAGCTTTGATGGCCTTTAAGCAGAGCTGCTGGTCTGACCTTTGCCATATATGAGAAGCCACAGACTCTACTGTACTCTACTGTGCTTTCTCTCCTTCAATACGTCTCTATTTTATTCTTTTTCTCCCCCACCAGTTCTGGATCAGTTGCCCTTCATGATGATGTCACATCCTCTGATCCCTGCCAGCCTGGCGCCGGCCTCCGTTTCCATGGCGATGGGCCAGATGAACCGACTGAGCACGCTGGCCAGCATGGCCAACGTGGCGCATCTCCACGCCAAGCCCCCCACCAGGGCTCCCACCTCCGTCATTAAGGTGAACTCAAAGGCCCATCAGCCCGGTGGATCCGACCACCAGCCAGTAATCTTCCATTTCCGTGTCACACTCAGGAACTCATGACTTGGAAATCTGAGTTTTAGTTACATAGAGGTGTAGTTTCAAAATGGGATATTTGGAACAAAACAAGACATCATTAAATTAAAGAACTCTCCAACTTGCTTTTAAAATCCAAAGACATATTTAATATCCCTTAAATTTCAAGATGATTTAATCTTTTGAGCATTTACATGCAGAATTTAGAAGTTTCTATCTCAGTTTCCATTTCTTTCATTCAGTGGTTATGGCTAAAAACCGGTAATTGTCAACTGGTGAATATCCAACTTCTGGATCACTACCAGAATGTAATCAGTTGTTCCTTGGCTTAAGGCCAACCCCATATCTATTTATACATTTCTGAGATATCCTGCAAACAGACAGAAACTCCGACTGTCTTAGTCAACTTGGTCACTTTGCTTAAACAGTCCTATGTTTCACTGCTTTCACTCTTAAGACTAATTAAAGGAGGTTTGGAAGGAATATTGGCAAAAAATTCATATTGTAAGTGTCAGTCCTCACAAGGTATTACATCACCACGTCCTCGTCAGTCACAGGAAGTACCGTCTCCGGTCATAATCTTAGCGATGCAGACCATTGTTTTTCCAACACTGGGTTGGGTCCCAAAGATAGTTTACAAGGCTTATTGAAATGAGGGTCAAATTTTCCTGTAGACACCAAAGAATACCATATTATGTATTATATAATATGTATTTGCGATTTCGAAAAATATTGTTTTCTTTTGACTGCAGATGATTTGTGGAAAAAAAATGTTTGGTCCAGAAACTTTTTGACATCAGTTTTAACATATAAAAATTATTCAACCATAAAAATGTACAATTTCTGTGAAACTCTCTGGGCGTCACTCTCTGCACAAAGAGACGGACAACGAGACCGCTAAAGAAACAGAGCCATATCAAGCTAAAGCTAGCTGGCAACATAGCCATAGGCTAGCCTTAGCTAAAACGAAATGTACTTTTTTTTTTACTCTTAGCTCTCTCTGTAATCAAAAAATGTCCATTTTTATGATAATACTTGTAATCCAATTTATTATCCATCATAACTAAATGAGACAGTAGTAGCTATATTCAGTCACTATGAAGAAAACAGCTAAACTAACGTTAGCTTAGCTTAGGAGAGTAGCAATAACTGCCATGTCAGCTTTTGACTCTAAAGTGGAATTCACCCAATTTGTTGTGCTACCTTTAAATCACATATTTAAATGTATTAACTTGTAAATTAATTTTAATAAAATAAAATACATTGTAATAGTAGATGGAGGGGAAGATGAAGAACACCCCTTGATTGTACATGCTGTATTTTCCCCTTGCATTCACTAAAAACTATCCAATCCAGAGTTCAGTATCTACATCTCTTTGGTATCATGTATGCTCTATGACAGTTATTTCTTTGGTGAATTAATAACTCTAAAAGACATAAAATGGAAGCATAAAAGGCATTACAAACTTTCTACACAGTTTGCCTGCCAGGCTGAATTTCCTCAATATCTGTAGTTACTGCTTTCTGCCTTTGCAGAGAAGTATTGCTTCCAAGTAAAGTTTGATTCATATTCTGTGGTGTCGTTATTTGTATGTTTTGTACTTTATAAATTTCGTTATCATTTTCCTTGTTTGGTAGGAGCGAGTGCGTGACAGCCCCTCCCCTTCTCCTTCATTGGAGGAAGCTCAGATGTCATCCAATCACAGCAGCAGTGTGTCGAGTTCACCGTCCCACACAGAACGCACTGCAGAAACCACACGTACGTGCTTACCTGTGAGATGCCAAGGTGGCGCGAAAGAAGGCACAAAAATGAAGGATGCTTTGACAATAGCCATGACAACACCTGTGAGGAATTTATGAGTTCTGATCTTTTTTGACTTTTTACGTTTTCCTTCCAGACCCACTCGACAACGGCCTCACATCAAGTCACAGTGTGTTGGGACATTCCCCAGGTGTGGTGCAGGGGGCCAGAGAGACAGATGTGACTTCAGTGGAGTACAGCAAGGAGAACAAGAGGGGCCACACTGACAGAGGTAAGATACACTATTATGTTTGTATAGCTCGGGTCAGAGTTGGATTTAATTGTAATTGTAATCTTGTATTTAGATGTCTTTAGACTTATTTTAAAAGTAATGTGACTTGTCTTACATTAGACAAATTTATTGAATGACAATGTCAACTTCTCTTCAAAGGTCAAGCTCTTGCTGTTTTCTGAGAATTTCTTGTTCCAGTCATTAATCATTTAATGATTATTTATGAGTAATGATTATTTCTCAGACAAATCAATTGCCTTTGAACAAAGTCCGTCAATACAGTACAATAAGCATTCAGTTTCCATCCGATCCATCCATCTGTGTCGTCATTTATACTCACACTTGTGGAAACTGTGTGATGGTTTATTTATCTTAAAAGGGAAAGGCTTCCTAACAGTTTGACAAGAAAGAAATATCTCAGTAACAGGTCGATAAGGATTCACAGTCTCACCACTCCTCTCCTCCTCTTCTCCTCCTCGCTGTCGGCGGCCCCCCCTGGCTTCCCGCGGAGAGCAAAGACAAATAATTCCGCAAAACAGGGCTCCATTAGACCAGGAAGCAGTGTTACATTAGCGAGCCATTTGCCGGGCCGCGGCCTAACGAGCCAGGCGGCCTCCCGCGCTCTCAGCTGGACCTCATCTGCATAACGACCGCCTCCCTGTCGTTAGGGCCCGCGTTGCCACGGCGCTGCAACGTCAGTTGTTTGGTTCTCTCTGTCAGGGAGGTTTGCATTAGCTTAATGAGGACTGCTCAAGGACAAACAGTCAGCAGAAATCTACAGCGAGAGAGCGAGAGAGTAGGAAAGAAACGGAGAGTTTGTATGTGTGTGCACGCGCCTGTGTAAATGTATTCTAATACTGAATCGCATTATTCAGTAATCGAATCTAAAAATCACAAAGGCCTCCCAGGTAAGGTTTCAGATGCTGTCAGGTATCTGTGAACATATTGACAAAGCAGTGATGGCACCAGCAACGTGAATGCCATGCCATGCATCACACATCGCATTTATGCAATTGATTCCCAATTGATTTTGCTGCATGCAAATGAAACACATGTACATTTGCTGCATCGCAGGCTTTTGTATTTGACCTACAACATCACAGGATAGGTTTATCATGGATTGAACGGAGTTTCAAAGAGCACTTCAGCGCTGTCACTCTGTCAATCCATTGTATGATAATCTCTGAGTGTGTGTGTGTGTGTGTGTGAGGCAGTTTTGGCTGTGTGTGCTGTTTCAGTGGTCTTTGAACAACGTATCCATGCAGCAAAGATCAGAGGCCATCCCTGACACCTCACTCCCATTAACCAAACATCAGCAGAATTTTATTCTCTCTCTGTCTCTCTCTTTCTCTCCCTCCCTCCCTCCCTCCCTTTCTCTTCCGCTGACTGGCAGTCTTCACGTGGTGAAGTTCATTAGCCCTGGGGACGGGTGGGAGAGGAATAAGAGAGATGAAGTTGGGAGAAAAGAGAAAAACAGACAGTGACCTTGGTTAGGGAGATGGGTAAATGATCAAACGAGCTGGCAGCCGTGTGTGTGTGTGTGTGTGTGTGTATTTATGCCAAACGTGTGTGTGAGTGTGAGGTAAAGTAGGCGTAAAACAGTAACTCAATAAAGGATCAGTCACATCCAAGGAGCCTGGGGAGCCCACGCTGCTGACTGCGCACTTCAGCGGCTACGAATGTGTGTGTGTGTGTGTGTGTCTGTATGTGAGCCACGGGAGTGTAGTTGGATGCCCTCCGCTGAGCTCGCCAGCACCTGCTAATTACCTTTCTCTACAGAGCAATGCTTTTAGCAAGAAAGAGGGAGAAAGAGGAGGAGAGAGAGGGGGGGGGGTATTGCTTCTCATCTGTGAAACACCTTGAATGTGACAGTTGCCAAGACGTGAGGCCGAGGCGGAGTAGGGGAAGTGGGTGGATTTGGAGCAGAAGATGCTGTGGTCAGCTAAGTGGAGAAAACACTGTCATTTGTCACAGACAGAGAAAAGTGCCAGATATCACATCGCACGTTCACACTCGTCTCTGCTCCAATAACCGCCGGACTCCCAGGACGTCTTCGTCCTCAGTGGCTCGGATGACAGCAAACGCATAAAGTGAGCAACTGCCTGATGTGGGGGGGAAAAAAATGCAGAAAATGGCTAATCTTCATCTCCCCCACTGTCACGAATCGGGAACACGCAGTTCTCAGGTTTACAAACAGATGGTCATCCATAATGCAGCTTCTTAGCTGTTTTTATGGGAGATGTCAAGCTGTGATGCATTATCAATAGGCAGAGTGCCATCTAATAAAGGCTAACCACATTTTCAAAACCCCAAACCAGGACTTCTGCGTATGTGTACACGCACACACTAATTAGTGTAAACACCTATTTAGTGTTGGGCTTGATATGTTTACAAGAAAAGAAATAAATGTATTAGTAAGCTATAAATTACAGAAATTTGCATTCAACCTTGGTTATATATTGTCGCTGGAATGATGATCAGTTTGTAGGTTTGAAACAAAACACCTAAATGTTTGGAAACAATATATATATTAAACAGGAAAAATGTGTGTGTTGGTGGTGATCGTGGAGACTGTTCACATGAGTCAGTGGCACAAGAAAAGACAGTAAGTAAACATATCACATTTCAAAACAGTACTTTCAGTCCTTTACAGGAGGCAGTAAAGAAAAAGAGAAATCTCTGTCTCTCGTTCCTTCGGACAAAAGCATCTGCCAGATGAATGTAATGTAATATGAAGAGCAGACAATGTATAAAAAATGTAAAAACCACAAAATATGAAGTTATAAGAGTGAGAAAAAGAAGAAAATAAGTGACTTTTAAGATGCTTTTGAGGAATGTGTAATTGTTTGGCATCTCTGAGACTTCGTAAAAGGCAAAACAAATGCAAAGCTTTGCATCCTCCTTTGCATCCACAGTAACTATAAATGCACTTTACACTTACATTTAAAACTATCCAAATGTTATTCTTGAAGGCGTCTTCATTTCAGAAATGAAAGTAAAGCCACCTACTGTATATCGCTGCTTAGAGGATAAGACTGGGGGGTATTCTATGTTTTTCTTATTGTCAGCAAAACCCAAGAAAAGACCAAAACAAATAATGCGTTAGTCCATCCATCTCCATCCATCCAATACCTCCTGACTTCCCTACCCTGGCGCTCATCCCCAAGCCCATCTGTTCCTGCTGAAGACATAAATCTTTAAAAACAGGTCATGAATATAAACTTTAATGTTTTTACAAAGAAAAACATCTGGGCACTGACGTTTTTAGCACACGTTACTCAAACAGGAGTAAACGGTGCATTTGTTTGGGACTATTTTCAGTCGCAGATTTGATGCACTATGGAGTATTCACAACAGCAGAATGGTGTATGTGGGAACAAACTACAGTGCCCATGTTCAGGGAAATGAAGAATATGTTACCCAGTGCAACGGTATTTTAGACAATAAGAAAAATATAGAAAATGTCTGCAAAGGTAAAGTAGAGTAAACCGTAAGCCTTTTGTGTTAAACTATTGACCTTACTAACTAGACATCAAATTGTCTCTCTGCCCTCCAGATAACAGCTCCATGGCCACTCACACAACCAGGGAGAGCTGTGATAGACACGTCTACCAGAAACCCCCATCAGGCAGGGAGGGCTGTGAGAGGGTATCTTACCCCGCGGGACAGAAGCTCCCAGCAGGTCTCCACCACGCTCCCTTCATCTTCCCGGAAGGCTTGTCCTCCATAGAGACCCTGCTCACGAACATCCAGGTGAGGCTCTGCCGGGGCATTATTATTATTATACTCTGAGATGAATAGGAAGGGGAGATGAGCCACTCTTTGGGATTTCCTGAAATGGTAAATAGCAGAGGAGGCAGACATTTAGGATGTGCAGTAATTGGGATGGGCGTGTGCTGACCTGCTTCTCAGATTTTACATGTCTTTGTTATAGCAGAGTCACAATGAAAGAAAAGAACTCACCGGCTGGGTTTTCACAGGGAAAAAAACAACATGTTTTTAACCTCATCCGACCCTGATGTGACAGCAGTTTCATTTTTAGCATGTAGTTCAAAGATCAGTGTTGACTTTCATGAGGTTAAAAATCAAATTTTTCTTTTCCTGCCTGAGTGAATCCAGGAATTACACACCTGAGTAAAACATTTGACTAAAACTGTGCCTGAGGAAGAGCCAAATTCTTTGTGATCTTTTTGCTTTTACAGCCGTGCTCTTTTTTTATATCAACTGCGGCTCATTTTGAATTATTTTAACCTTGAAAGTTTAGAAACACGCTGCCTTTGTGAAAGTGTTCTAAAAACAGAAATATTTACTTCGGATTAGGTGCTTAGGTGAAGTAAGGGATCTCTCAGAGACATCCCTCCTGGCTTTTGTTCAGTGTGTAACCTGTTGATGTGTGCCTGTGTGTCTCCAAGCAGGGTCTGCTGAGGGTTGCCATAGAGAACGCCCGGGCGCAGGAGAAGCAGGACCAGCTGGAGAGGACGGAGCTGAAGATGGAGCTGGTGCGAGAGAGGGAGCTCAGAGAGACCTTGGAGAGACAGCTTAGCATGGAACAGAAAAACAGAGGTAGGCCACACCATTACCAAGCATCACATGCAGCATCTGAGGGAGAAAATGCTCGGGTAGACTTTGCAGAAACAGCAGAATAAACTCTCAGCTGTCAGTGTTAACTCCCTCATGTATTTATTAACACTGGCACGGTGTTGATTTTCACATCTAAACACTGATAATTCTGCTGTGCAGCTAAACAAAGTTGATCTAACCCACTTCTAAGCTGACAGGACGTCCAATAACTTGAAAATCACACAAGGAAGTGAGGACACCTACTGTGCGTTACCTCTCAAAGTGTCTGCAGAGATGATTTAGACTGATTTTGGCATTATACTGCAAACTAAATCGAGCTTATGTTCACAAAAGCTGTCACATACAGCGCAATGAGAGAAAACGCCAATCAAGGACTGTTTGTTTGATGAGGTCACACCAGATGGAGACATTTGTAGCTTGTGGTGGAAAATGACTGTAAAACTTAGACCCAGAAGACCCTGCAGAGTATACTGTACTTTCAGTATTAGTCAACAGAGCCAGGAGCATATTTGCCTCACTTACTGCCTGTTACTCTGAAATGAATATCTCATTCAAACCACAACAACACAACAAACGCTCGAAGCTCACAATACCTTCAAAGTCCCTCAAATCTCTTGATGTAAAGGTCCAGGAAGGCCAGGAAACAGGGAGAGCACAAAGACATATAATAAACAAATTCCCACAACAATACATATGAAGTCGAGTATAAAAATATCAGAAACATCTGAATAATTTGATTACCAAACCTCCTTTGTCGTCTGTCCTTCCGCTTCTTCTTCTCTATTCAGTTCTGATCCAGAAGCGCCTGAAGAAGGAAAAGAGGAATAAGAGGAGACTACAGGAGGCCTTGGAGGAGGAGGTCAAACTCCGCGATCAGGCAGAGCACAGCCTGCTGCACACTGCCAACACACACACGGGTACAGGCAGTGCAGAAACCTTTTTGAAGATAATCGTAAATGTGTTATTTCTGCTTTATCACAGTTATCACAGCCAGCCTAATTCTCATTTTCATATTAAATGTCACCAAGCCTTCAGTGCAACATAGCCTCGACTGTTCATTTGCCTTCTAATTAAGTGTCTTTATTAATTAATGACCAAACTACAGGCCATCAATCATCAGCAGCCCCTCCTCACACAGAATCCGTGACCCAGGACATGGACGGGAGCAACCACGACGACAACAGGCTGGACACCAAGGCAACAGTACAAGGTACAGGTGTCCAGATAACAAACACAGCTTCCTCAGTGTATAGCTGTGAAAACAGGCTCATATTCCGATCGGTAGAAGTGTTGCAATTATTAGACGGAAAAGACGGAAAGTAGAAAAGCTTCTGCCACATGTTAAAATGACAACTTAAAGGAAATTTAGACAAACAGCCTTATAATAGAGCTCTGAAATTTCATGTTATTTTTTTGTTTGTGCTGTGTTACCTAAGAATAGAAAATATAAATGTTCACATTAAGGTTGAGTCCAGTTCTTAACGGTGGTAAATTGACTGTCATGCTTACTAAAGAAATGCCATTTTAGTGTAAGAATGGTGAAAGAAAACAGTGATATACCTGCTGGAGATTTATTTAGCTCCTTTAAACTGAGCTAGGACACCAGATTTCATTATTTCACCTACTCGCTGCTTTTGATGCTTAACTGACCAGTCTACTGGAAGGGTTTTCAAATATTTCACAGGGAGACTGCTCCTGAGAAACTGAACAAAATTAAATGAAGCGTGAGGCAGTTCACTGGGGCTACCATTTTAATGGAGACAGGCGTTTAATATATTTATTTTGCCAACATTATTGTCTTCACAGGGATAGATTAATGAGAAAATCCCACATGTAACATCTTAAACAGACAGAAAAAGAAATGGCCGTGATCTCTAGCCCAGCCTCATCAAAAGAGTGCATGGTTCCAGCCCACCTCTGCTCCGCACTGTGCCAGGACCGCCGTACCAGACAGCGTGCTTGTTCAAAGGCAATTTTTAATTGAATGTCAGTGAAGCAAGAAGAGAACTGGCCAGTAATTAACGGCTGTCTTAATTGTCCTCGTGACGAGTTTGTTTGGACATCATTTGCATAATTAACACCCAGTAATAAATCATTTAAAGGGGAATTGTCTGTCAGACAGCAGGGCAGGATGTGGTTCCTTTGTGCCAGGAAGTTTTATCGCCAAAAACAGGGATCAGGGGCCGAAAAACACTTTCAACTGAGCCTTACTTAATAATAATCTTTGGTCAAGGTTGTAGAGGACCTTGTTCAATATTTATATGAATACATTAATAGCATACACACATTTTTCCTCCTACTGTTATAGTCACTGTGGTCTAGACTAAAGAATCATTCTAAATGTATTACAACTTATTTAAATAGAGAGTTTAGATGTTTAGAATTGTCATTGTGTTTTATTAATCCGGATTTCTTTGCGGCTTTCAGAGGGCAGAGTGTTCCTGCAGACCGCCGGGATGTACTGAAGACGAGGTGGAAGGATGGACGGATGAATGGATAGATGAACGGAAGGACAGAGCGATGAAGATTCCTCCTTTTATGAGAAATGCGATCGACAGGCATGCTCAGCGGCGCGGCGGCATCTGAGACACACATCTCCCCAAGAGGACTCCCCTACATTTCAAGGGTGACATTTGAACTTTTCCCATTGTTCTCTTGTTTTAATTTATTGCATTTACCACCGAATCTCGGCCGTAGTGGGAACAGTACTTTTCTTCTGATGATGTGTTTGAACTGTGTTTCTTTCAATCAAGGTTTTTAGATCCTAGAATGAAGATGACCATAGTTGTTTTTTGTCAGTGCTGTTTATCTGGACACAAGTGATGAATATAACTTGTAACAGAGTTGTGTACATATATATAGTCATCATTTTTGTTATTATTATTATTATTATCAACAAAACATAATGGCATGTTGTACAGTCAGTAAATGACTTGTATTGTGTATGTTATGCAGTAGTGCAGTTTGACAATACAAACAATACAAATCCTTTTTATCAAATTGTGTCAGTGCTTCTTTCTTTATTTCACAAGTGCAGTTGTATTTAATTGTTTTTTATGTGAATAGATAGTTTTATTGATTCCTCTGAAATATGTTGCACCTATCTGGAATGTGGATTTATATTATAGTTTAGTTTGGGAGGGGTGTTTGTGACAAAGAAAAAGCAGCTCTGCATTTAGTAAACCCTTGAGATTTGTTTTGTGTGTGTGGAGGAGGGGAAGATGCTCGCATGTCTGTACATATGTGAGGGTGTGGGGAGCGATGTGTGACATTGATTCTTGCTCCATCTCCAAAAACGTACACGTAAGTATTGACAGAGAGACGGGACGGTGGTGAGCAGGGTCACATGTGAGTTGTCCTTTGGTGAAACATGATGACGATGCACTCTCTCTCTCTCTCTCTCTGACTCTCTCTCTGTCTGTGTGGCTGCATTCATTTTTATCAGAGTTCCCCCTCAGAACAGAGAAGAGTGGGGGACTTTAAAAGCTAACCTTGGTATCGATAAATAGTTAAGAGCACATTTTGGGTATTTTTGTAGAAAGAGAAGACAAGAAATAGACTTATGAAGAAAAAAAAAGAACAGCTTTTTTGTTGTGTGAAAACTTGTGACTATTTTACAATCTTTGTCTGCCAAATATTTAATTAAACTAATGAATAACATTTTCTGACTCACTTTGGATTAAAGCCCTGCAAATGTCCGGTAATATAAATCAGCTGTAGCTGAACTTGTAATGTAGAATTTGAAAAATGTATTTCTGCATACATATAAGAGATATTTGAAAGCATCATAAACTGAAGTCAGGACTGTTCTAGGCCATTGGAAGCAAAGAGTGTGTATAAATTATGTAAGGGGTGAAGCATCACAAATGCTGTTGAACATTGATTGTTCAGAAATACTTGAAGCAGACAGGACACACAGTGGATGCTCAGGACCCTAATTGGCAAGCAATATTAAGTTTTCACAAGTCCTAAGTAATATGTTTCACATTGTTCTGAATCCATTTGTTGTGCCAGAAAAAAAAAAAGATTTTGCTCATGCAACCTTGTCTAAATGTGCAGTGTGCCATTTCCTGGACACAGGGAGATAAGCTGTGATGCAGGACTAAAACAATACCTCTGTTACAAGCAATTCTTCCTGAATACAGAGTGGCTGACAAGTGAATAGCAATGATTCACATAAATGAATGTGCGAATGAGTCATCAGCTTTTCAGATGACCACCTCAGAGGCTGTCTTGACTAAAAAGGTTTGTGACTTCATTCAGCGGCGCTCTACTCTTTCACACTCCCTTGTATCTCTCTCTCACACACACACTCACACACACACACACGCTTTCCTTACAATTCACCGAGTAGCATTGTCCTGCCGAGAGATGTGTAATGGAAAAGATAAATGGAGGATAAAGCTAAGGTGACAGAACCGAGCATGCATGCGTGTATTTGCATGTGTGTGTGTGTGTGTTTCTGGTGTGTGTGCCCGCATGTGTGTACTGCACAACAGACCAGCAAACCATCTGCTCATCTCCTCTTAATGAACAAAGCAAACAGCAGGAGTCAAGGCTGTCTCCAAATCTGGAGTCTCTTTATTGGTAAGCACACACAAACACACACACACACACATACATACACACACATACACACATCTCTGCGCTGTTTAATCTGATTATCTTTGATTGAGAACAGGGGCAAAGCAACCTTTTTAGACCTCACTCCCACATCAGTGACAGAGAAGGTCTGAAACACAATTAGCAAGCTGTTCCTGAGCTCTGCTTTGCAGTCACATCTGACCACAGGCAGCCAAATAGACCTAATGGGTGGGAACTAACCAATGGGAACAAACACGCTACTGCATCTGTGGATGATAGGGAAATGCAACACTATTAGACAGCTGTTCGCCATATCTTTTCAAATGTACTTGGACGTAACATAAGCATTGGATCAACTGGCTCAGGAGCAGTCACAGCCAGGCATGAAGGTATACACACGGTTTGATGTGAATAAAACTGGCAGCCTGTAGTGTAAGACAAAGCAGGGCCTCTACAGAGGAAGTCTGGACCTTGACAAGATATGACACTGTGTGCATAGGGCCAGAGGACCATAAGAAAAAGTCATTAATCTGGACTTTGTGCAGCCACATCCTGCTCATGGCCCTAAGGATAATTAACACTGTTACCACTCTGTCAAAAAGCTGACCGCATGGCTTCAAGACATGAAACATTCCCTGTCTGCTGCTTCAATGCATATCCAACCCATAAACACATATTACATACTGAGCAAACGGTCATACATGACAAGGCTAAAGATCAAACATATTTAGACGAGTGCTTCAGGGCCTGGGAATGCCCTGTTCTGAGGTGCATAAGAGAACAGCAGGGTGGCATCGTGGGTAAGGAGACTGGCCTTCATCAGGAGGATCATCTGGCTCTAGCATCCCTGCTGAAATGCCTGTGAGCAAGACACTAAATCCCAGCTGCAGGGGTGCTGCACTCAAAAAGGTGCTGGGTTGTTTCTGTCAACACATTGTTGGGTTGATTATGCTGGGTCATAATTCTGGGTTGTTTAGGGCAGTGGTTCTCAAAGTTTTTGGTGTCAAGGACCCCCAAATTGATACACATCAGGCCACAGACCCGTATTTGATAAGATGTAGTCTCAGGGACCCCTCTGATAAGATTTAATTATTCTATATGCTACTGTAGATTGGCAGATTAACAGTGAAGAGTGTGAAACATATGAACAGAATAGTCATTCTTATACATTCTCTCATTGGGCTAACTTTTAGTCAATTAAATAATAGTGAAATTAAAACATTCCCGTTTTTCTGGGGACACCCTGGAACCCAGTTTGAGAACCACTGGTTTAGGGTACTGTAAACACACTGTTGGGTTGATTATGCTGGGTCATAATTCTGGGTTGTTTAGGGTACTGTAAACACACTGTTGGGTTGATTATGCTGGGTCATAATTCTGGGTTGTTTAGGGTACTGTAAACACACTGTTGGGTTGATTATGCTGGGTCATAATTCTGGGTTGTTTAGGGTACTGTAAACACACTGTTGGGTTGCTCATGCTGGGTCAAAGGGGTTGTAAGGGGTGCATTTGCAGCTGAACAGCTGGTTGGGTTACTTNTTGTGGTAGGTTAATATGAATACTTATATTTTCAATAAGTTGTGGTAAGCATGATCTTAAGCTCATTTCACTGTAAAAATACAATCTGGGATCATGGGGGGGTTAGTGGTTTTTATACTGTGACATTTATTAACTAGCCTGCAATTTTTTACTAGATAACCACGATATATCTGCAGCCTTTCTGAATTTTCCAATTTAATGTGTAGCGGTCTCCTGGCTTTATTGTCCGCTGCACATTTTTATCTTGACATTTTCAGGTAATGTTAGCTAGCGCTAGTGTTAGCTTAGTTAGCGTTAGCTAGCTAATGTTACATATGCGGGAATCTCTCGGGGTGTAACGTTATGAAGGTTCGAGGGTCCTGCCAACTGCTCCCGCCATCCATCTACAAAAGAGGAGGAAAAGTCTTCAGACCCCCCACTTTTTTACAAAAAGAACTGAAAGTGTAACTCCTTTTGCCAAAAATTAATAAAATGTCATTAAATGCACATTCACAGTGGCCTCTTTTTGTATAGTGTGTCTTTGTATGATTATGGGAAATTATTATAAATTACACAACAATAATAATTATTATATAATATGCCTATATCATCATTATTATTAGTTATTATTTAATATAAAAGTAGCAAGGCAATGAAACAGGAAATAACCCAGCGTATGGGTAATATCTAACCCAGCAATAGAGTTAATTTCAACCACTAGATTGGGTAAAATAAACAACCCAGCATTCTGGGTTAAATGGCAAAACCCAGCACTTGGGTCAAACCAACCCAGCACGTGTTCTGTCCCATAGTTACCCAGCAGCCGGGTTAAGGTTGGGTTATTTTTTAACCCAGCAGTTTTTTGAGTGTGCGGTCCTTAAATCAGTGGCTCTCAACCTGGGGGTACAGACCTCTTAGTGGTCACTAGGCAGACAAAGTCCACAGATGGAGTTGACCACGCTCTCACCGCTGTGTGGATGCACTGTGGTGTGGCATACAGGGACCATGATCTGTCTTAAAATACTTTTTGATTAAAATAAATTGCTCTCCTCAACTCTCCCATGGTTTTATTTTTACTGTGAAAACATTTTTTTTTCTGTTAGGGCGTTTTTGTATGTATACTTTATTATTTTACTGTGACTGCTGATTTATATTTTGTTTTTTGTTGGTTTGCTTGCTCGTATTGTTTGCTGCTTTGCTTTGAAAATACATTATTATAATTATTTTTATTATTATTAGCCTATTTGTAGTAGTAGTAGAAGCAGTTTATCACTGCAGACCAAAATTAATTTTCCATTTTGTTATTTTTAATTTTATTCTTTAGTTTTTGCCCATGAAGGGCTTTATAAGTACTTTTATTTGCAAAGTAAATTAGATGAATTAAACTCTTAAAAACAGAAAATGGATATGGTTTTATTATTTAGTTGCATGCCTTCAGCAATTGATCACAGAAATAACTGATCGATATTCTATATTCTCTGTTGTGTCGTCAGTATTAAATAGAAATGCAATGGAAAGGTGAGGTTATCAGTAAAAATGTCTATGGCTCCTCAACACGGACCAACAGCGCCCTCAGCCGGTCAGCTTTCGCCTAATTCCAGCTGACGGCGAAGGGAAATGTTTTTGGTCTTTACAGGCTCCTGTAGGAAATTCCCTTTCCTCCCCCTGCCTCTTTCTCCGCACAGTCACAGCATGGATCCTCTCTCCAACTTTATTTCGGTGTTTTAGCGTTAGTTTTGCGCTGCCTTGGGATTAACAGTCTTCGTCCGGATTCCGTAACTCATCTAGACACCATGTTTACCACCACCGGCTCTCGGGGCCTCTGTAAGTACCCCGGATCCACCGTTAAACGACAGCCGGGCTGTGGCAGCCCTCTCTCCGCTTCTCCTGTCTGTTCCAACGGCAGCAGCTAGCTTAGCTAACTGTTAGCATGTCGCTGTCATTCATTTACTCGAGCTGCGTTTAGTTAATTAACAACCTACGTTTTTCTTTTACATCTAATCGGTTTATTCGGCTGTAGTGTCGTCGTTATAAATAATCAAAATTTGATGAAAGGGCATCTTCTGAACATCCAGCTAAATTGGTGTTCCTGAGCAGGATATGTATCTGCCCTGCCTCCATATACAAATTAGCATTTTCCCTCTCTTCCTTCAACAAAACTGTTATATTATGTTAACCTGATATACCATAACATAAGCAAAGCTGCTCGCTGAAGAAGTCGTAAACTGTGTGTGTGTTGTGGACAGACAAGGCTCCCCTGTCTAAAGGCCTCTTGCTGGTTCTCAATGGGCTGACTGTGATGCTCACCCTGCTGCCACAGTACCAAGAACTGCTCGTGTACAACCTCCAGGCAGTCACACAGCAGCACCAGGTGTGTCTCCAGTATCTGTCTGTCTGTGTGTGTGTGAGTGAGAGGCAGAGGTGAGAGACTGAATCCAACACCCAGTTTCTCCAAGGTGGTGTGTCCAGGTGCCATATTCTTCTGCTTTGTGTGAAGCTTTCCCCTTTTTAAACACCAACAGACACACTTTGTTTCGAGAATAGTACATTAATCATCATCAGGACAAGAGTGAAAACACCAGGATTCACTTTGGCTTAGACCCAGTTCAACAAGAAGTAATTATTTCAGAAAAATAAGCTTTTACTGTGTTTTATGACTGGAATATTGTTTTAAAAATGAGCGTAAAAGTTCATACTTGACAATGGGAATATTAGTTTGACAACATACTTTTGAGTCAAGGTGCACTAACTTGCTTTTAGCAGAACTTTCAACCACATCTCATGGTTATCACAAGCAAGGTGGCGTTTGCACAGTTGTCGTGGTGACTCTGTTGTCGTCGCGTGACCCATGTAATCTCAGGAACTTCGATCACATGATAGCAGGACGAATCAGTGCCATGTAGTGTGAACTACATGAGCGAAACTGTGAGGAGGACGAACACAAGAAACTGACAACATCAGCTGTTTGTGATCACTAGAACAAAAGTGGTCGCAGCATTGACTTTGAAAGGAGTCAAAGGTGGCTGACCAGAAGAGAGAGTACGGTATTAGAAAGCTGGAGAAGCCCGTTCACATCTGACGCCAAAGACCATCTTTGAAATGAGACAATGGGTGTGTTCTAATACCCATACTGCCATACTATTTAGTATGCCAAAAAAAGATTTAGTATGTCCCAATACATAGTATGTCAAAAGCAGTATGCCAAAAATACCAGGATGTCCTACTGCATCTGGTCGCATTTTGCAGTATGCAAGCCAGCATGCTTTTCTGGCTGTTGTGTCCCACAATCCTCTGAGCAGTGGAAGATACGTCACATCGACTGAGCCGCCGAGAGAACAGACAAATGACAGCTCATTGACAGTTGACAGGAGCCACAATGACAGATGACAGTGCATGATCAATATAATCATAAAGATAACCAATAACAACAAAAGGACATAACTATGAAAATAACTGACAGAGCAATGCATACGTAATTTTACTGTTGTGAATATAATACTGCATGTTAGAATCTACAAAGTATGTAGTTTTAACTTAAAAGTTCAAACTACGTACATTACAAAGTAACAACGGCAAAGCTCTCCGGGTCGACCTCCGTCTCTGGCGAGCTCGGCGAATGGCGTTTTGTTGTATCTCCAAGGTAACGTTAAGTAATGTAGCACCCGTTCCAAATCTTTGGCTCTTCGCATCTTTTTACTCAAATTTCGCGCTACGGATGTATGAGCAAGAGGGTCAAAGTTCAAGGCGCAACATTATGACTAAGTAGTATGTCCCAATTGTATGCATGCTGCATGCAACAGTACGTACTTTGTAAGGGGAGCTGCAGTCCTGAAAATAAAAATAAAAAGTATGCGATCTGGAACACAGCGAGGGATTACACTCTCACCGCCATGTACGACTCTGTTATCACAGGACTGAAGTTCCATTCACTGATGAAGACCATGAGATGCCGTTGAAAGCTCTGAAAATGCTCCTAAGTGAACCATGACTTAATATTATTCAGTCAAACTGTTTTAAAAATGATTTGGTATTAAAATGTAGTGCTTCTTGGTGGGTCTAATATGTGAGATAGGGCATAACATCTGGGTTATATACGCTGTGCCATTCAGAAAAGGCATTATTATACAAAGTCATAATGTTTATATTCTCTCTTGTACATTAGGCGTATGTATAACTATAACTCTCCCCTGTGCTGCAGGTGTGGAGGTTTTTGTGTGGCAGGCTGGTCTGTCTAGACGTGAAGGACGCCTTCTGTAGCAGCCTGCTCATCTACAACTTCCGAATCTTTGAGAGGAGGTTTGGCACCAGGAAGTTTGCTGTAAGTACCATAACCATTGAAAGATGAATGCATAGATAGTGAATTGCCATTTCACACTGTGTCACACATTGTTGACACGTTCTGTGACACCAGGTTTGCTTGTGGATTGTTTCTTCACCCAGTTACTTTCATAAAACAAAAGCAAAATGTTAAGACCTTTTGTAACCCGTCAACAATCAGAATCAATAGGTTCACCTGTGTAGCAACTTCATCTTTTATGAAAGAGGACACACAACGTCCTCATCCAACAGGAAGCAGTTCTCACTAACTTGCTGTGTAACCAACATTAGACTTTGTGTTTGTGAAAATGTAGTGAAATGTTTCAAGACATGGACAAGACTTTCGTTTTCTATTGTTCTAACCATCATATATGGTGCTCTTCTTAATTCCAGTCCTTCCTTTTCGGCACTTGGTGTCTCTCTGCGCTGATGGACTTCCTGCTGGCTCAGGCGTTCCAGTTTCTATTTGACTACGAGGTGGAGGAACTGCCTGCAGGACTGTGAGTAGCTTGGTCACTTTAGTGCATGCTGAGCTTCACTAATGCACGTGCTGCGTCTCTAAAAAGAGAACAGCCTTTTTTTTGTCACTTTTATGGCCACAGAGGATCCTGCAATTAGAATATGAATAGCTTAGTATTTAGCGAAGTTTATGATGTGTTAAAGCAAAGTTCATACCATGTGTCACTTAAGTGGAAAATCTTTATTTTTCGCCTCCACATATCACCATGTAAGCCTTGGGCAGTATCCACTTTTTAAATTTCTTAATCTCCTCCCCGCATTATATTTGGGTATACAGTATTTGGATGGTGGTGGACTGTGACAGCAGCGTACAGTCCACCTCCACAAAAGGAGGGAAATAAAAATGGCTTAACAAAACTTAATAATAAGTAAGATGGTTTCCAAAACCAACATTGTCTTACCTACCTAAAATATTACTAGTACTGCTAAATATGAATTTATTTTTATGTTAATGTCTGGTGAATAGCTGTTTTAGAGATTTATATTAAGCCATATGTAACAAAATCTAATGATTACACTGACAAGTTTAAAATGTTCATATTTTTGTTTAAATTCTGTCCGCGTCTCTTTTCCTGTCATCTCCATCCTCTCACAGGCTCGCTCCAGTCTTCTCTCTGTTTGTGCCTTTCTACCTGTTGATCCCCAGGATGCCAGTCACCCAGGTCCTGGGCCACATCGACATCACCAACAAGTCTCTGGTCTACATAGTAGGCTTGCAGGTGAGCCCATGTTCTGCTGCTGTGGGGATTTATGTATCTATTTACCTTCACTTGAATGCTCATGAATTCTTGAGAATTGTTGCTGTCCAACTAGTCTGATCTTCATTGTTCCTACCTTCCTCTCTCCTCCTTCTGTGGCACAGCTGTTGACTTCCAGCCCCTTCATGTGGCTCCTTGCACTCAGTGGACTGGTGAGTAGCCAAATTCTTCTTGTCATTTACCCTGTATCTAGGAAGTGTGCTGGTATTTAAAACAAAGATGCAGAGTTTGGTGTTAATTCTCTATAGACTGGCACTGTAAGCTTTTTTTTTTTTTAAACTTTTCTCATAATAAATTTAATTCATTGTAAAGTTGCTTAATACAGGTTTGGCTTGTGACTTCAACACTATAGAACTTTTTTTAATCAATGTGTCTTTCAGATGTCAGGTGGACTGTACCACTCCAATGTTCTCTGGATACAGAAGCTCCTCTTTGTACCTGCCTGGGTGTCTTTTATTGGACGGTATATTCTGGAGCCACTCTTCTCAAGTGAGTCAACCGTTAGTAATCACATACACAAATCCTGTGCAAATCCTTTGCACAGTGACCAGTGTTGCAGGGCCTGACATGGAGCTGTTGTCTCTCTCTGTTTAACTGCGGAATAATGATATTTGTACATTTTAGGCAATTGAACAGTGCTGTGATGCAGAATGACTACAACATTTAGCATACGTTAATTCTCCTTCATATTATTTCATTCTCCTTCATTTAAAAAACCTGGAGGAAAAGTAAAACTAAGGTTGAAGTTATCAACCTTTATACTTACAATTAGGCTAAAGTAAGACTCATGTTCCCAATTTTATAGACGCCATTCATTAGCAAACAGGATATTACTTTACAATAGCAAAAAAATAAATATATCAGGTTTCACAGATGTGTTTAATGTAATCCAAGGGTCAACAATATAATGATTAAGTAGTAGTATGAAAGCAGACAGTATACATTAATAAAAGTAGTTTCTGACTGACTGAGGATGTGCTTTTTCACATTAATGCACACATTATTTTCTTCTCTCAAAACTTTCAATTGAAAGGTTGTTTATATTAAATGTTCTGCCTTAACTAGCTCTTCCTGTCCTGCACGGCCATTTAAAGAATAACGTAACACACCCTTAAAACCAAGTCTTTGCTGACCTCCAGTGGTTTAACTTCTCACCTTGCTGCAGCGATGTACAGGTGGACTCCAGGTGACATCTCTGTTGGGTGTGGTTACACGTTCAACAGAGCACACTTATGATCACACTTATCAGTGATTCTGTGTGTGGACAGGGGTGAAGCTGGTGTAAAACTTTCAACCAGAGAGGGCAGCAAAACACTGCATTTCTGCCTGGTGTTATTCTACTCTTTAAAGCTTTTCAGTTGTGAAAGATTATCTCCCTCAAAATAGTCCGGGCTGAACTATGTTGCTTTCCACATTTTGTTCCATAACTGAAATGGAGCGTGATAACAGCAACCCAGTTTGGTTACTGCTACTTTTAAGTCCAACAGATAAGATATCAATGCGAAGTATGAAAATATTTATGCTATTCACAAGCAACAGATGCATATCTGGAAACCTGTCACCAACTTCCACAGTATCGCATGTTTTTTGTCTGCCTATTAATGTGTTATTAACATCTGTGGTCACCAAGGCTCCCAACCAAGCAATGAGACGCCCCTGGGGATGGGTGCCACTCTGGACATCCAGAGGCAGCAAAGGATGGACCTGCTCGACCAACAGCTGCTGCTGGCCCAATACAACGAGGCCAGGAGGAACACCAGACAGCAGCCACAGGTAGATGGACACGCGTATAGACTCACTGCTGCACTGATGCACACACTGACCCCCTACAAACACACACACACACTCAATGTCAGATGTTAATTCACTTCAAGCATCACATGCTAGTAATTGCAGTACTATCTGCACAATCTCTACAAATGTACAAAGTACTTGATCCTGCCTCCAATGTGTGTGTGTGTGTGTGTGTGTGTGTGT
>NTHP01000012.1:667188-752813 GCA_003416845.1 Oplegnathus fasciatus | reverse complement strand
GTGTGTGTGTGTGTGTGTGTGTGTGTGTGTGTGTGTGTGTGTGTTTGTCTGCGTGTGTGTCTAGTCTGGGCTGTTACAGTGGACCAGGTTGTTCCCCTCCCTGAGACACAGAGGACAGAACCGACCCCCAATGCAGCCCCGTCCCCAGGCTCAGACACACCCATCCACATCGCAGGCACCGCAATCGGACAACTCTGCTGTCGCGGAGGAGCAGGTGTGTGTTCGCACGTGTGTTTCTGTGTGTGTTTACACACATGTGTCTTTGTTCTGTGTCCTTTGCGATGTTTTCTTCAGTGGTAGTTTTGGTTTACTTTGTGTAGTTTCTACATAGTCTTTCGCATATTTTATGACCTGGATGACTCAGAATCTTCATAGACAGACAGACTGTTAACTTGTGTCCACTGAAACTTGATTTTCTGGCCCACCTACGCCTCACTTTGTGCAGGACAGACTTATGAAATATTCCCAGATGATTTGTCTGCCACTGCTGTCTGAGCTGATGTCTCTCAACTGATGTTTTTTTTTGTCCCACAGGTTGCACGGTTGGTGGAAATGGGCTTTTCCAGGACTGATGCCCTCGAGGCCCTCAGAGCTTCAAATAACGATATCAACATGGCCACCAACTTCCTCTTGCAACACTAAGAGTGAGAGAGAGAGAGCTCAGTGAGAAAAAACAGAGGTGAATGAGGACAGAGAGATAAAGCAGAAAGAGAGGCAACCAAAGCAGAGGAGCAAAAAGCAAAACGGAGAGAAAATGTTGGCGAGGATGAAAGACGGTGAATGATGGAGAACAGGAGAGAAGATAAACGATATTTGTACAGATAATCTGAAGGCTGCCACTGCTCCCTGAAGCAGTGCTGGGCTGACCCAACCTGAACTGAGCCCGATAGCAGGCTGATTAATGAAGAAGTGTGAAGCACAAAGTGGAAGACATTTGCGTCATAGCTCTGTGATGGCCGTTGTCGTGTGAAACAGGCGTCATTGCTCGAGGCAGACGAGTTAGACCTCGAACTCCAAGGGGTTCCCTTTGAAAAATATACAGAAACCAAACAGGTCAGAGCTTGTCCTCACAGTACATCTTAAAAACGGTCTTCAGTCCAGTGGAGGAAATATAAAGTGGGTAATTTCTTCAAAACAGAACTGGTGCTGAAGCGCAAAAAAATCAGATCGAGAATCCGCTCCCCCTCCATGTGGATACCAACTTATTGCTGTGTGAAATAGACGTTTATATAAGCCACTGTCATGTACTGCCAGTCTACTTCCAAAATGGCTACTGTGTAACCAGCATCTCAGACCCTGATAACTGGGTAGAGATGATAAGTATGATATGGAAAAAAGATAAAGAAAAAGGTGCACAAGGTTTTTGAGACAATGGATCAGAGAACAGGAATGCAGCACCTGCTAGACGGTTATATTTAAGGTGCAGAGGTCATGATTACAACTTCTGAATTTATGATTGAAGAATCCATGAACAACACAACCTACCCTACCATGATTTTATTACACAGTTGTTATTTCTTTATGTTGGCAGTGTTTCATGGAAGTAGCAGGGCTCAACCCTTTCCTGCTTGTGATGTTTTAACAAAGCAGTCAGCCTGACTGACAGCTGCTATAGGAGCTGACTGGTTTGGCCCATTAGTAACTCCACAGCTACAATGCTGATGACAGACAGGGCTGTTTGGCAGGATACGGGTTAGATGGGCTATCGCAGGGTGTGTGAGGCAACTTCTTCTGTTGATGACATAAACACATTTGCAGACATGAGTGCACACACACACAGATGCACAGTAGCCTTTCGAGGAGGTCATGTCTTACACCCTCGACTGTTTCTTTCATCATTTCATGCTCTCACATGCATATGCGCGTACTTCTCAAGGTTTTATTTATTCTGTCTTAACTGAGTTTGAGTCTTTCCTGTGCCAGCACACGTATCTGAATCATAGCGAGTCTTAAAAGGCCGATTATATTTATTATGCAATGTCATGACGAGGGGAATTCATGGAGACTATGCACTGCATAGTATCAACTTTGTGTGTAAAATGTGCAAAACTTTTGTGCAAGAGAAGTAATGTTGCCACTGTGTATTGATGTCAAAGACAGATGCTAGTTTTATATTTTGTGCATAATAATAATGATAATATATGACCACTGAGATGAGTCTGTCATTCGTGTGTATGTATTTTCTAGAGTGATATAATAGTATATGGGTGTGATGAGGGAGTTGTTGCATGGGCAACTTTCTGATGAACTGTAATGAATCATATTTGATCTGTGGAATAAATCAACGACTGGATTATTTGCATCACATAGGAGGTATTCATTGTGACAAACAGGACAGATTTTAAGTGACAGATCTACAGTTTAATCCTTAGTTTATATGAATCCTTAATTGGCAAAGCATGAGTGAAATTGAAAGTTTTAAAATGTTTTGCGGTGGCCTGATTTTCCTGAATATAAACGTGTCATATTCTCAAACACCCACTGTATTTGGCTACAGGAAATTCAGCACGCTAAAGAGGACTGAATGTGGGGGAAAAAAAGCTGACAGAGGTTTTTAACAGAGTATGATTTATGGAGCACATTCTAGCAATCCTGTGAAGGCTCAAGGAGAGATCCTCTATAGTTTTGTTTGGATAAATTAATCATGGACTGTCACACTAATACAATCAACGCTATTATTGAGTTTACAGAGTATTTCTTTAATCTGCCTTGCCCATGCAGCTGAGGCCAAATATAATAATTCACAGAGATGATGCTGTTATGTGAAAATGTTTGGAAAAATACACAGTAATTCTAATAACTTTAATGCAATAATATATCATTTGCTATCACCATACAGTATAAATTGTATCCTGGCATGATTGCGAGTTTACAGGGAATCTGTTGTGGTACTATTTTTCAACACAGGATGGCACTCTTGCGCTAAGATGAGACATGGGTTCATTTGTATCAAGAGAAAATGTTATTCACAGTACATATGAGCAATTTGAACTGGCTTTCAACAGTAAAATCAAAATAATGGCTTGTTAAAATCACTTGTGTTCAGTTGGGGAAAAAAGGAAAACTGTTTATAGTATGTATATCTTCAGAATAAGATACATTTTGATAAGTAAAGTTTAATAATAAGTATATTCAACTGCAATTGTTCCTGTTCCTTTTCTGGTTAAATGTTGGACAGTTCTGCCTTTTTATGCCTCTAACAAGTATTTTAAATTTACCAATCTGAGAAGTTTTGAAGGGAAAAAGACTGGAAAGACAACTGAGAGACATATGAACCCTGTGATTAGGGGTCATGTGCCAAAAAGGTTTGGAACCACTCTTCCAGGGGACACAATATCTTCCATCAACTATCCCTAAACTCCAAAGCAGCTGCCAGTGTTTTAAGGATGTATTTTTTGACTTCCTGCGGAGTGGTCTGTTGTCTACAAGACTACCTGGGAACCGTCAGGCCGAAACCAGTGTATATAAAACAGGACAATTTTGCTTATGCTTTCGTCTTCGGTCTGCCTTTTCTCACTGCCTGTCTGAGGGCCTTGTTAGAGATTCTTTTTGGGCTTTTAAATGGAAATGGACTGGACTGTAGGAATATTCCTTTGTGCATTAATACAAACTTACTGTAACTGTGCATATCGTTCTTGGACATTGCGTGGTGAGGACGGCATTATATTTTATTAAATTTATAACCAAGACAAATATCTCTCCACCAGCTAGATGCTCATTAGGAAATATGTGCAATTCCTCCAGGGGTTAAAGGAAACGTGCAGCAGAAATTTCAGACAGCAATAAAAGTGGGGTCTACACATGTATGGAGGCTTCATCTGTAACACATTTTGAATAATACTGTGTGTATTTCAGAAAAATGCAGTAGATATTAGAGAGAAAATAATAATATTGACCAAAAATGCTGATGGGCATTTAAAGGGTTGCATAATCCCAGTGGGAAGTGTACATTTCTCAGCCTATAGAAGACCATTCGACTGAAATTACACAACACAAGATAAAAAAGTGCAACTGTGCTTAACAGATGTGAGAAATACATTAGAAAACAACACGACCATGGTTGCTCTGTTATTGTTAAATTCCCTTTAGTCACTAGATGGAGACATTGAGTCGGGTCTGTGGCGTTGTTATTGCCAGTTAGCCCTCTGCCACACCCACCCGCTCCCATTATTCCACTGAGCAGACAGCTCCGGCAGACAGTCTCGCTCCAGGGTGGCTGAATATCAATGTAGAGAAATTATGCACATCTTCAAGTCAAAGAATTTCAAAAGCGTATGGTTTGCCAACTATTCCATGAAACACAAAAGGGAAAAAAAATGATACTTTGAGCAGCCTATATTTTACATCCCGCATGTGTTGCACTTGAAATCTCATCTGAACTCCCACAGACACTCAAGAAACATGTTTTTTTATACTAAAAGGTCTCCTGAGTTCACGGTGACACAGTTCCATCCACCCTCAGCTGACGTCGAACCCAGTCAAGCGGTGCAACTTTTAATGGCTGCCGAATTGAAAAGCAGCTTAAACCGGAGTGATTAATATCTGTGTGTCTCTTTGTGTTTCAGTGTTTAATTAAAGACACTGATTAAAGGAAAAAAACTTCACTGACAACCAACCTCATTAGGCAGATTCTTTTGTGAAATGCCCACTTAATGTTCAGCATTAATCACGCCTCGTTTGGGGGTAATGATTTTGATTTTTGGAGCTTTGGGAGGACGTTTTAGTCAGTTTTATTTCAAAATTAGGGTAAATTATGCATCTTGATGGGTGTCCATCGGTGATGAAACTTGTTTTGACTACGTGTCTTTATATTTAAATCGCCCTGTGAAAATGTAGTTGCATATCCCTGTTTTAAAGCAGGAGCATCAGCAGCTATAACAGAATGATGATGTATGTTCTGGGGGTTTCTCCTTGTCTGGCAGCGAAACAATTATCGTTTACAGCACAGCCGACTGTGGCCTTGAAGCATCAGCAATTGTGTTGGGCTATTTGTCATTTTAGGTAAGCCGTCTGTGGCTCTATTAACCAAGGCCTACTGTACTGTATATCACGACAGACCTCTGCAGTATAGGAACAGAGTGATGGCTGTGTGTGTTTCTGCTCCTGCACTTCTATCCTTTTGACATAACCTTTTTAAGAAATTGAGCTTTAAAATTAAGTGTTAGGTTCAGGTTAGGACAGGTTTAGGGGAAGAATGTAGAGGTAATGCTGAAAGGAATGGTTTAATATTTGGGAAATACACTTGGAGTTAAATGAGAGGATTGATACCACTCTCATATCTGTCTGTTAAATATGAAGCCACACCAGCAGGCAGTTAGCTTAGCTTAGCACAAAAAAGGGGGAAACAGCTAGCCTAGCTCTGTTGGAAGGTGACAAAATCCACCTACCAGCACTTCTAAGCTCACTATTAACACGTTATATCTTTTTTGTCATTTTACTGGGACTATTGGCTCGGAGCAGTATCTCCTGAAGTCTGCTGTTTGCCTGGAAACTGCTCCCAGCCAAGAAATAGTGCACATAACCCACTGTAAAACTTCGAATTGTTGTTTTTACACTTCAGTTTTTGTACGGATTAAACAGACAAGTTATAACATGCAAATTGGTGATCTTTACAGGTGCATGCAGTTTTGATTTCCGACAGAGCCAGGCTAGCCGTTTCCCCTGTTTCAAGTCTGCATGCTAAGCTAAGCTTATCGGCTGCTGGCTGTAGCTTCATATTTAACGGACAGACATGAGAGTGGTATCAATATTCTCATCTAACTCTCCATCAGAAAGCGATTAAGCCTGTTTTGACATTTCACAAATTGCAAAACCGTTCTTTTAAAGCAGCGTTAATTGACTTGGGGGAGGGTGGAACAAGATCTTAATACAACACTGACATATTCTCACGTGTACAGTTTTGGTGAACACGTTAGCAAACAGTTGTTTTTTTACATATCCAGCTGACATGGAGCAACATTATCGTTAACGTTATGGCACTCAGGCAAATGCAAGTCCAGTATTCACTCTCCTTTTAGCTCTGTTCCACCAACTGCTGAGAAAAATACCTGGCTCTTTAGCTGCTAAATGCTCCACTATGTTTGCCAGCTGGTTGCTAATTTTGGTCGTCTACCGTTTGGTGCTGGACAGGTAGTGTACAGTGGGTTTTTAGAGGGTTTTTTTTTTTTGCTGAAAACAGGTGTCTGCTGCAGCTGGAAACACAGCTGATGAGAGATTTGAGAGAGAACCAAAACAGTAAAGAAAAACCAAAACAAAGAGCTAAAGGACACTAAAATGCTCCATAGAGCTTAAAGGAACTGCAGAGTTGGTGTTACTTCTGTGTGGGTTTGTCTCTATGTGTCTAAGTGATTTGTTTCATATTATACATAGTCATTTGATCTATTGTTAATATAAAAATATTGCTTGATGCAGCTTTAAGTTTAAGGTCCACTATACAACCATTTTCTATGTCTTGAAATGTACATGTTTCATGCCAGTACCAGTATTTATTCACAGAAGTAATATGTGAGTGTTTATGTTTCAGTGTGAGTGAATTGCTTGCTGATGCTGCTGGCATGTATCACTTCAAACAGCCAGAGGCCAGCACCAGCTCCAACGCCGTCTCCGCTATATTCCCTCGCCAGCTCTGTTGCCATGGTGAGTGCATGCCGTTTTGTGTGGTTGCCATGGGGACCCTGTATTACAGCCTTCCTCCTGCTCTCATCATGTTTCTGCGTGATCATTTGTATGCCTCCTGTACACTAATGCTTTAAAAAAAACATTAGCAGCACAGGGGAGTGCCCTCAGGGACTGCCTTCTGTAGAAACACGCTGAGGTATTCCTGACGCCGTTTCATGACAAAAATACCAAAACAGCTGAATGACTTTCTCACTGTGACTTTGCATGTTTGACGGTGAAAATGTCCGATGTATGAGAATAATTCAGAACAATGCCGTCTCTCTTTCTTTCTCACTTGTGAGCCCATAGCCATGAAAGGCAAGAATGCCAAACGCCCACGGATATGGTAATAGTGTTGAAGCTAGTGTGCTTTGAGATAATGACATCATTTGTTTGCTTGATTCCTTCTAACAATTACAGCCTGTCCACATCCTTTACACTCACAGGTTGTTGTGTCTTTGTATATGCACTTCATGTGTGTGTGCATGCATGTAAGTCTGCCCACTTGTATGTGTGTACGTGACTGTGTGCACTGTGTGCCACATGTGTGAGCGTTTGCATCCAGGGCAGAGAGCGACCGGCTCGAGCCACTGATGTTTTCCCCTAGTCGTTTTCAAAGGAACTTCATAGTTAATGGGGCACAAAAATGTACCTGCCTTCAGGCCATTCAGGGGTTTGGCATTTCACTTCCATTGTGCGCTGGCTCCTGTATGCCACTCGTGGTCTGTTTAGTCTGTGCTTGCTTCAGTTACGTCTAAAGGAGAGCAATCTCCTTTAATCATTAGGGCTCGGCTAGGTTCACTTTGTGAGCTTGTTCAACCTGTTTTTCATCTTCCAACAGTGATGACAGCTTGTGGATGGGCAACTTATTTTTCTTTTTTCCCTTTTGTTTGTTGACATCTCTCACTACATCTGCGCCCAGACCTGCCTGAGCCCAATTATAAGAAACCCACAATCCCACAAGATGCTCATCTGGAAAACAGTCATTTGCAACCCCGGCATCTCCAAAAGAGCACTCTCTGCTCCAGCTCTCTAATCAGCACTGCTGTGAGGTAAGCAGCCATCGCTCTTGACCATCAACCGTCACTGACCCCAAGCATGTGCCCGTCCTCGTGTCTACAAATTATAAAAACTTTTGGAGTGGCAGTCCCTCTATCATTGGGACCACTTAAACAGCATTTGGATGTTATGACAATGATATGATTACCACCTCTGTTTGTGCTGAAGTGACCAGGAGGAGATTATTTGAGGTGAAGCCCAAGAAACTAGTCACCAGTGTCAGTGTCATCTGAAAAATGATGAGCTTATGTGGCCTTTACGCTCTGATTTCACTCTGCTTCCTGCTCTCTCTCTCGCACACAAATGAAACTCTGATACACCACAGACACTCACAGTAAAACCTAAATGTGCGGCATGTTGACAGGAGTGGAAACAGCGTTCTTTGCTCTCTCCCTCCTCCATAAACTATACCATGCTCTTTCCCTAGCACTCAGTACACTCCCAGGAATCTCTCTATGTCCTCTGACCTTTAATAAGGTTCATTTCCTCTGTAATTGTACACACACACGGTATGGCATGAACGCATGCTTCGTGCGCGGGTGCGTTTATTTTTATGCATCTGTGTACTGTGTGCATACTTGTTTGTGTGTCTATAAATGTGACCAACACAGAGTACCCGTTCAGACTGCTAGTTAAGATGAAGGTGTTAAGCTGATGAAAGCTCTCTCTTCCGTTGCTCCTCTGAGTGAACTTAACACACACACACACACACGCACTCCAGCAGATCCATTACATCCGGTCTAAAACCAACTTCACTAAACACTTCCGACATTGTCCTGACTGTGGAAGCGTCCAGCTGTTAGTGCATTTATCATGGAGGCTTAGAGCTGATTCTGGTTGTCTTTCTGCACCACTGACACACAGCAGGAAGACGTTTCCTTGACTCAACAACAGGGAGAGAGGCCTTTTTAGCAGACCCATCTTCTTTCTATATGACTTGCTATATGAATGGTGACGGCAACATTGTCATATACATAAACATGTACATAAACAAAAACAAAAAGTACATGAAAAAAACATTCAACCAGACAACTAAACATTTTTACAAATTGTACTACAATCAAATATTACAAACATGTACCTGCAGTGCGATCAATTTCACCGCCTGCTTCCTTATTCAGTGCTTGACCTACACGTACAATATATGTTGCAGTGAGTGTGTTGACTGCCTAACTACATGTACTGTAGCTTGCCGCATAAACCAAAGTATTGAACACATGAAATTTGGCACAGACATTCATGTTCCCTCAGGATGAATTATATTAACTTTTATGATTTTTGATCCTGAGGGAACATGAATGTCTGTGCCAAATTTCATGGCAATCCATCCAATAGTTGTTGAAACATTTCAGACTGGACCAAAGTGGCTATATATATATATATATACATAGATACGCTGCTAGCATGGCAATGATAATATACTGTATGTTCTGGTGTCTTTTACTGATGTGTAGGTCGCGAATGACTCCTTTAAGTGAACGATGGGAGCCGGCTCCCGTCTGAGAGACGATTTCTTTTTTTATTCTCTTTTTTTTTTTGTAAATGAATACAAGACAGAATAAGAGGATGATCCTATGTTGCGTGGGCTGTGGTACTAAATAAAGAGCCGTTTGCCGGCTCTTATTGTTGAGCTGAGCCAAATGATCTGGCTCACTAAAAAGAGCCTGAATTCCCATCGCTGTTGTCTTTAATGGGATATCCAAAGTCTTTCCAGCTCCTTCTCCCATGGTAAAGAAAAAGCATAAAAACATATCATGTGTATTCGGTAGAGTTGTGAAATAGGATCCTGTTAATAAAGCCATGCAGTATGCTGCACAAGAGGTCCATCAAGCCAATAAAACCATTAAAATAATGTTCACTCACTGGATTTTATGATGTTGTCTCGTCTGTTTGGGTGAATGAGATACAGGGTAAATTACATTTAATGTGCCTGAAAATGAATGATCCAGATCAAAATTATATTCTTTAGTTATGGATGAATGAACGGTTTAGTGTTAGCTAAAGGAGTGGAAATATTCAGTATATGCACAGAAAAGATTCTGGCACCTGTACTGTGTGAATATTGTTGACTACACTGACGAAATCTCAATACAGACGTTTTTATCAGAATATTCCCAGTTCCTTTTCACATCTGCAAGCGTGAATGGTCGGACACTTTGATCACCTCAGTGCGGGGACTAAGATAACGCAGAGCTCAGTGTTCTTTTAGTCATGTTTAAACACAAAGAGACCACCCCTCCCCTCCCCTTCCCTTTTTAGTCTGTGCTGATTCACAACGGTCTGTAACCAGCCAGCTCTGGAAGCTTGTCTCCATGGAGACAAGGGTGGGAAGGAGAGTGATGATGTTGCTGGCAGAACAGCAGTCCCGAATCAACCATGTGTTTCAGTGTGTGTTTGTGTGGGTATACAGGAGACAAACAGAGAGAGAGAGAGATGATATTTTCTCTCTAAAAAAAGAAGGGTAATTTGGTTGTCTAGCACTGCACGCAAGATAGCTTTCATCCAGTCAGAGGGTAAATATGTGACCTGTCAAATGTGAGGAGAAAATCAAACAGCCCGTGTTGATAAGTAACGGCACGCTCAACATTGATTGACGGTACAGGTTGTGACAAGCAGAGAATGCAACCGGTTTCTTGTGACACATTATAGATACCAGCACAGAAAAACAAAGCAACATTTAACGACCAGCTCTCAAGCTGAAATGTCAATATGAAGGTTTTGCCTCAGCTTTCATCTCCTTTGAATGTTCAGTTTAAAACGGGATATTGGTAGATGTGAGTCTGAGGGGTACCATTTATAAATTCTTCACAGGGCCTGATTTTAGAGGAACTAAACAACTAAATCATTTGGCAACACTGACATCAGGGGAGATCTGGTTTGACAGTTAATACTAGTGTTGGTCTCACCTACTTGAATGCTCTTTCAGAAACAAATTACACGTCTACAGAACTGGAATTTCAGGAAGATGTAGACTGTGGCGCACTGGATATGATTCACAATTTTAGGGAATGCCTGGGAGTATTTTTCTATTTGTCAGAGAAAGTTTGGCATATGATCACAGTAATTTTTCATTTGAAATCTAAACTGCTAATTATTGTAAATATCAAAGTGCCACAAGTTTGCAGTGATGACAGCGATGATGATGATGTGGTACAATGCAGGTGTTGAGTCAAAAAGGACAGCTTTTGTATCCACCGCTGAAAACATCTCTGTTTTGTTGACCTGCTGCGACCCACGTTACTAAAATTAAGCCCAAAGCTTTGGATACCATGGTGATGGAGAGGAGTTAATGGCAATTTTAGAGGGGGTGGAGGTGGAAAAGGAGGGGAGGATTGGTTAGTCATTGTTTAGGATGAGGTGCGTCGTGTGTGTTTATCACACATGAGTAAATGACACTCAGTTGGAGATGAAGGTGGAGAGATTGGTTGATAGAGAAGTGGCAAAGAATGCCATATCACTGTAATATGTAACATTGTGTGTACCACGTTGGAACGCAAGACAATATGTCTTTTAGGACAAGGTGTCATAAACAAAATAATAGACAAGGCAGAAATAAGGGTTCCCTCTACAGAGTCCATTGTTTTTGTGTATTAGGTCTGACTTTAGCCCCAAAGAGATTCAATTTCCTGTAATTTCCATATGTTAAAAAATGCTGAAGTTGGCTTCCAAATCGCAGCTTCAGATTCAGAGGTTAAAGATATAATCTCGAAGATTTTCATTTAAATAAATGTCTGTTAAGTCACTATCTATTGCCAAATGATGCAACACAATGGTGATTGAGCCTATGCCCCACTGATGAAAGCCCTTGCATTTGCAGTATTACGACCCGGGTGTTGAGAGCGACTTTCCCGGAAAAATCAAAAGCGGCACACAGTTAGGCTTTTAACAAGGCTTTTAACGCAACAAACTCGCTCTTCAACTCACCTGTGTGTGAGCGGCGTATTGTTTTTTCTGGTCTCTGCTAGTGTTGTGAGTAAACGGTTACTATGGCCGAACAAACAAAGAAAAGGTCGATGACTACAGACGATGAAACTTGATTATGACTTTAAGGGGGAAGTTAAATGAAACATAAATGATGATATTTAGTGGCCAATTCTCTGTTTTTGTACCACTTATGTTGTGAAAACGCACTTTCAGATTTGTGAAACCAGAAAAAAAAGACTTTTCTCCATTCAGATGACATTAGAGTTAGTAGTAGTTAAAAAAAAACACTACCTAGACTTGTCAAGCTGAACATGTAGACTCCAGAGACTGTTTAAAACACAGTTTCAGATTTATGAAACCTTTAGTCTCTTTGTGAAAACCATTGAGACCACATAATACCAGGTCTGGATCAAAATCAAATCAGGACTAGATTAAAAGAACTAGATCAACATGAAGAAATGTTTAAAACACAGTTTCAGATTTGTCAGAGGCAGATTTTTTTTGGGCATCTCTGCCTGCAGACAGAAAACAAAGTGAGGGAGAGAGGGGGGGTATACAATTCAACAAAGGTCCCCCGGCTGCAGTCAAACCAGGTACATTGTGTTTACCTATAGATGAATGTTATGGTGGTAAGTTCGATGCCACATCTTGCCGTCGCCTCTCATGGTCACTTAGCAAATAGTCCACACACAAGGGAGGTTGTGTATTAATTAACTCAAGACTAATCATTTAAACAAGTTAAAGATGACTGAAGACTGTTCCTGCTTGGTCGAACTCGTGTGTTCAACAGATGCAGGGTAACATGCTGGCTGGATAACGTTAGCAAGCTAGCTAAGTTAGATAACTTATTAGCTGCCTGGTCTCTTGCAGTTTGTCAGCCTGTCAGTTCATAAATGTGTTTATTGATAGATGATAGTGTTATTTGTTGTGCCTTGACTTTATGTTTGTTGCCACCAAAGGAAAAGAAAATGTCTTGTTAAAGTCTGAAGGCATCTTTCAACTTCTTCAACGAAGAAACTGACCACACAACAGAAGCTAAAAGTAAAGGTAACATTAAAGTAAAGGTAAAATGCAAGTCCTGTTCCCGCCATGACATGGACATGGCTGTTTTTGTGGTTCTATTTCTTTTGCAGACAAGCTAAATGCTCCTTGTTGTAAATTCACAGCTGTGTCTCAGTTCTGTAGGCTTATAGTAAAACTAGTTCTTAACATGTTACAAGTTAACAAGTTAACAGTTTCTGCAAAAGTGACAAAACTGAGTATACTTTAAAAAAGTTAATATAAAGGCTAGATACTAAGAAACGCTGTGTACATTTATCACAGCAGACACAGCAGACATTTTGACCCCAGGTGTAATCAATCATTAATGCCATTAATCACACCTGTGCTTTTCATGCTGTGACAAGTCAAAATGTGTGCTGTGAAAAAGGTCTGTTATTGTTCACAGCAGTTCAGTGTTTTACAGCTGTCAGTAACTCCTCTAATTTCTATCATTTCAAAAAGGAGCTACTGACAGCTGTAAAACATTAAAACGATTAGGGGATGGTGGTGAGGCAGCTCCAGGATGGCCTTGGAAAACAAACCCCCCAAAAAGTAAAAAGGTTGGAAAATGTTTAGTTTCTCTTTATGCAGTTTAATTGGCAGTGGCATCCTAAAGCTGCTTGATTGACATCTGTCTGCATAAATGTTGTATCATTTCCTGTTAGCAGTGGTGGAAGAAGTACTCAGATCTAAAAGTAGTAAAGATACACTGTTACACGTCAAAGTCCTGCATTCAAGACCTTGCTTAAGTAAAAGTATATAAGCATTTGCTTCAAAATATACTTAAGGTACCAAAAGTAAAAGTACAATGTCCTATTTCAGAATAATATATACTATATCACTGGATTATAATTAGTGCATGTGTATGCTAATTTCAACTACTTGATATACTGCCTGTGAGCTTAATCCATAATAATTCAGCATAATTTATTAGTTGATTTTATTTTGTATTGATAATCTGAATCTGAAAAGTAACTAGCAAAAAACAGTATACGATGACAATTAGTATAGGGTACATACTTTATACAATTAGCCTTTAGCATAGAAGATGAGACATAGCATTCGAGTCTCTTTACCCTGCAGAGTTGGGTGTTAATTATAAGTGGTATGATATCTAAGCAATTGTTGATATAGAAATATTACCAAATGCATGTTTTTATTATATTTTATCCACATACATCTGAGCACAGAGCTAACCAATGCCACTCTAGCGTTTTGTCCATATTTAAAGGCCCTACACATCCTTGGTTCACTCATCTCCAACTGTCCCTCTTAAGGTGGGACAACTTACACCTTCATCAGTCTTATTGGTACATTAAGTTTGGTGACCTCACATAACGCCTGTTAGGTAGGTTGTGCAGGGCCTTTAAAGGTACAGTAGTTAGCTCCTGTTTGTGTTGTTTCTGCTGGTCATTTTCCAACCCTTAAAGGAGTTGAAAAATCAACAATAGCAGCTTAATTGGTGTCTCTGATTGTTTGTCAGATAGGAAAATGTTAGTGTCACTTTGTCAGTTGGCTGTCCACAGGGACAAAAAAAGTGTCCACCTCTGCGATACAGAGAGCATCAATAGACATTGCACCATACATTGATCATCACGCCTTCTGACTGTAGCAAAAACAATACACTGGAGGGTTTATGGGCATTATTGCGATGCAAAGAATCTCCAATTATGCTAAAATCATGTAAAGCATAATCTTTAAAGATGCTCAGCAGATACCTAAAGTGATTTGTTCGTACAAAAGCAATGACTTTGATTCCGTTGTGCCTTCAACTCTGTGTTTGCCAGAGTGAGCACGTGTAGAGGGCTTAGCACAGCAAAAGAACCCCTTTGCCAAAGGGCTGCTAAGGGAGATAACATAGCAGAATACATTATGATGATATTAACCAAGACAACAATGACTGACGTTTAGAGCTGGAGGGGTAGCAGACTTCTGGCATAATCAGATTTCTCACCACATCACTTCAACATGAATACATAGTGATTTAGTAGCAGGGCCTCAGGGGAAAACAAATGACATTTTAATGAATATAATACGGCACATCTAATATTTACAATATCCAAACAGGTGTTATCCAAAGGGATACGGTAGTATTAATAATAATAAATAATAGTATTTCCATTAAAAACAACATGGTGCATCTACTTTACAATTAAAAAATGATATATATTGAATCTTTATTTTGTCCCTAGAGTTAAATCACTTTGTATCATGCCAGTTTTGGTCCCACATGACAAGGCCTACCTCACATTTTTCCTCTCATCACCTCACTCAGGAGTGCTGCCTTTGGTTTCGCTCTCTCTGCCCTCCTTAGAAAAAAAAAGCTCTCTCACGCCGGCTCTCCGTCTTCTGGGAATGCCATCCTGACATTAATGGCCCATTTAAGCAGGTAAATGCAATTTCGTGCTGTTTCAAACAAAGTTATGTCAAGCTGTAATGGTAGGTAATGGTGCCGTGTGCTGAGTCACTGGAATAAGTTATCATATAATTCCCAGGATAGAATGGCACGATCCAGATGCTATCTCATTCAGTCACTCCATGACTCAACAATTATAATTGCAGAGAGCAAGCAAATCATAAAACGGCGTTGATTAATTTACAACCAGCACGTTGAGTATTCATATGACAGTAGAGTTGTAACACTGCACACCATAGAGCACTTCTAGTTAATAATAATAAAGATAATAACTGTGAGTTTTTGGGATGTTTTTCTGTTATCCATGGGCCTCCTCTCTTTGTATTCTCAAGTTTCATTACATGGAAATGTGGGAAATGTTATATAAAGCATTATATATATATACTGTAAATTCATTAAACTAAATTACTTCTGGAATAAAACAGTGCCGATGTCAATCCCAATACAAACTTTCTAGTGTCTGCTGATGGGAAAATGTGCAATATGTAAGCTTAAATGACTAAATCTGAAGTTTTTTTTCTACAAAGGAACAAATGAGCTTTTTCTGTAAACAATTATGCACTATTTTCACCCACAGTAAATATACATCAGGATATTTGTGGAGTTTCACATTACATCGAATCTTTTGAGCCTTAAAAGTTGTCTTTAAAATTAAATCAGGACTTATAATCATTTAGATTTTAATTATTCCCGTGACACCCTGTAACTAGTGAGCTATTTGTGGAGCCCATTGTAAATACAGGTGTTTAAATGAAGCCAGAACTCTAAGCACAGATTAATTTAAAGATTACAGAGCTGTTTTGCTTTGTTGGAGAGGAAACAAAGACGAGCAACTGGGAAACTGGGGCAGAGAAGAGAGGTCATATGGAACAAAAGGAATGAACCAAATTCACATTCATTCATAATTCATATCATATAATGGTCTGCAACTAAACACACTGGTTGATTATTTTGTGCCGACCAGATAGGAAGTGTTATTGTGTTTTTGAAGTGTCTGGAGATAAATCTTTAGGCTGGTGACATTTTGAATTTTAGTTTCATTTTAAAAACCCTCTGCCATAACGTCCTTTTCAGTTACCTGAAGTGAGCAGTTACATTAACACACAGCCACGTAAATCAACACTTTTAGATCGAAGTGCACCTGACTTCCATAACAGAAGCCTCAGTAGTTTTTCTTCACTGCAACAGTTGACTGAGCCAGATCATCAATCATAAGGGAGCACAGACTGATCACAAAGGCACTTGTTTCTTGTCAAAGCCCTCCAGCTGTATTTAACGTTTCAATGATCTGTGGCTGTTTTGAGGTGAATCCTGACCTGGAGTACAGGTTTCGTCAGGTTTCATCATGCCTCTGAGGAAGCTCAAATAAAAGGAATTTATTTGTGTCAAAGCAAAAAGAAAGAAAGAAAGAAGCTTTCTATCTTTTCTGGTAGATTCTTTCATTACTTTTTTTCAGACATCTCTCATCACAGGGCACAGGGAAAACCTTACTCTCCATTTTAATTTAAAGGCACTAAACCTCACCTGCTTACACTTTCTGTTTACTGTAAATTTCAGGATGAATGTGGGTTTCTGTGTCCCATCTCATCATCACTGTACTGTTATTACCTTGCTTTGGGAGTGGTCACTTCATCGTAAAAGTAGTTATTTCATGAAAACTGAGGTAGTCTGCTGTCTGCCCGTTCTTGTACTTTAAGTGACTCCCTTCCTCTGCTTCCCCTGGCAGCTCCAGCACAGTGAGACCGGATTGACTGGAGAGATCAGGCAGCCTCTGGACATTGCAGTGTCAGCAACAGCAGGGCAAGTGCAAGACTCTTCAGCACATCTACCATTTACGCTGTGCACACTAGATACAGGCCAGTATTAAGACGAATACACATCTCTCTCTAAAAGCCCCTCTCCCAACACACAGAAAGATGAACACAGATATTTGGAAGTGCATATACTGTACAGGTACACTGAGACATGTTAAAAGCCTCTGCATCCCCGGCCATAAAACTGCAAGACACCTCAAGAGGAAAATCAAAATGCAAAATCAATAGTCGGCTCTTTTGGCATGTCTGCATTGCATGCTGCATTAATTTTCACAATAAGCAGCCAGTTGTGATGGGAGTGCTTGGCACCAGGAACAATACACTGAATAATACAATACAACAGTATTGATTTTTAAGAACGCTGCACGCTGGAAAGCACAATGTGCCTGTGCCAATTAAAAGATGTCATGTTTATTTGCTCTAGGATGATGTGTTTGTATGAGCTTAACAGTATTTGCAGAGTGGATTAACTGACTGTGAGGAAGCAACTCACTGTGATACTGTTCCACAGATGGGGAAACTAGCAAAAATAATTTTGTGAAGGGCTAAAAGTGTTTCAGGACGAACGTGATTATGTCGAGAAACATTTCTGCATTTCTGTGCATTTCAGTGCGTGTCTGTATGTTTGATTTTGTGACTGACCTCCCAAGAAGAACGGCAGCATCAGTCGTTTCAGCAAATACCCAAAAACATTTGTTTACGCTCAGGTTACACTTACGTTCTTGTCTGTCTGAAGCAAAGGAGGATGTGGGGTGACGTTGTTATAGATCCACAAAGTCTACGTAGGAGGAGGTCAAGGTGGATGGATGGGTCAACAAAATGTGGTACTTTAACACTTTACCCTGGTGTGTGTTTCGTGTTTCCAACCGCCAACGTTGGTTTATTTTAACCATGACCGCGGTTGTTCCCTGACCTTAACTACATGGTTATTGTTGTAACCGTGGCAACAAATGTCCCCTAACCTTAATGAAGAAGAAATTTGATGATCTTTCCCTAAACCTAACCAAGTTGTTTTTGTGCCTAAACCTAACCAAACCTCGACCATAATGTTGGAAGATCATAAAACAGATTTATTTTTCAACAGTGATTTTTAACAGTTTTGGAAGGCACAGACAAATGGTATCGTCCTGTTGATGGTGGCGTCAGATCAGAAAACGTTTACATGTGTAGGTCTGGATGGCGTGGACAAAGGCCATATTTTGTTATTTCATTTGATTGACTTGCTGGAGATTTACAGTACATGGATGTAAATATGAGTATTTCAACAAAGATTAATTGTGAGCATGAAGAATGTTATAATTCCCAATATTTGTACAAACTTTGCAAATATGAAGGAGACTGTAAGGTTTTTGCTTTCTGGTTTGCTCAGTGTTTCAATTTATATAATGTCCTTAAAAAGAAAACGATAATAAGGACCATAATGAAGCTAGTGTTTGACTAAATTTGGAAAAATTGACTAAATTGTTCCTCTCCTCTCCTCTCCTCTCCTCTCCCCAAATGTAAATAAATCCTAATTGATCAAAGCTAAATGTAGCCGTGCTGAAGAGAATCAGGTTGCATGCTGCCCATTTGCGTGTTAATATTGGTTGGTACAAATGACTCCCCAAACGTTAGAATAAAATTGTCAGTAAAAATGGAGCCGTCCACCCTCACAGCTCTTTATCAGTCAGGGAACACCTGTCCGGACCTGACCTGATTACTGAGAAAAGTAGGTCTGATTTTAACCCTCATTGTTGTCACACTACCTGAAAGGAAACAGTTGAAATGAGCCCCTCTTTCTCCTCTGTACAGGCTGGGTACAGTTAAAAAGAAACTGTGGGCATGTCTATGTATGTGGACCTGTATTTCTGTCTTTTAGAGATTCGGCATGTGGACATTTATGTGAATTTGAGTGGCCATTTTGATCCAGGCTCAGTTCTATTCAGGGCCATTTATGGTCTAGGACTTGGCTGGATTTAGAGTAGAGTCCTCATAAGGATAGAAGTACAAGATACAGTATGTGTGCATGTAGGTGTGTCTGAGCTTTTCCCAAGCTATCCAATCGATCTTTGTCAATTCCATGCTCCAATATGGCAGCTGTGTTTTCATGTTTTGACGTTAGGTAACTTTGAGATGAGACACACCTGGTTCACTGTTCTAAACCTTAGCCTCAAGTTTACTGCTGCGCTATACCAGAATCAGTTCCCATACTCACATAAAAACGGCATACATTAAGGTGTGTGTGTGCAATTATATTGACATTCTTTTTCCTCCCCAGTTTTTAGATGAGTCTGTATTAAATTTTGGGGGTGTTGCTCCATTTTAGTCAGAATATGATTCACCTGTCCTGGCCCAAAGGTTTACTTATCACATCAGCACAGAAAATGCCAAAGTGCCATCCATTTCATCAGGCCAGGCAGCCACTGCCAACTGAAAGGTGGCTAAGATAACAAAGCAGCATGCCAGTAGGATGCTGCTATGACCAAACATATTGATCTTTAATTGAAAATACAGTTTTACAAATTAGCTTGGTGGGTGTTGAAAATACATTTTCATGGTGCAGAGCTTGACTTGGCATATTATCTATAGATTACTGCAATAAAACAAGAGCTGCTGTCATTGGCAAACTGATTGGAGTAATAATGACCCCGCTTGCATTTACTGATTGCAGATAAACATACCAGTCGATTTAAAAATGTGAACTGAAATGAGATAGAAGTTGCATCCGCTGTTATTTTGTGCACTAAGGCCGTCATTGACTTGATGCTTAGCTCGGCATGATTCATCGGAAGGTTGTTTTCATGGAGGGAGCAGCATTCATCTTATGTGATGATTGATTTCTAGTGAAGGGGGCGCTTGATTTGTATGGAGCCGCTCCCATCGTGAGTCAGGGATGGGAACCCCCTGTAGAGCTGTCTGTCAGGCCCTATCTGGCCTCTGCATACAGCACATTGATCAGAGATTTTCGATCCCGAGCATGATGGATGTGAGAAGACACTTCGCTGCGGAGGCTTATAGGGTGGCTTTAGTCGTAGTCTGGGTAGCTGACATGTCTGAGTTACAGCTGTGGCAGAGATTCCTTCCCAGATTTACATGTACATTAGCAAAGCCTAAGCCATTTCAGTGGAGGTTTTCTATTAGTGTTGCTTCTTGGATTAATGTGGAATAGTGAAATCTGCACTGTATACCTGAAAGGACACATGCAATCTGCACAATCACTGCACCTTTCAATATTCTTAGCCAGCTTGGCTCTATGGATGGCGATGTTGGTCTGTCGGTCGGTCAGTCAGTCCACCACTTTGATCCAGACTTAATTATCTCAACAACTATTAGATAGATTGCTGTGAAATTTTGTATAGACATTCATCTCCCTCAGAGGAATGCCAGTAGCAGGTTGACATTTTTGGATTTTAGTGAAATGTCTTGAAAGTTATTGGATGGATTGCCATGAAATTTAGTTCAGATATCCATGGTTCCCAGACCATGAATCCTAATGACTTTGGAGATCTCCTGAATTTTCCACTAGTGCCAGCATGAGGCTGACATTTAATTTTTTTTTTTACTGAAATGTCTTGACAACTGTTGAATGGATTGCCATTAAATTTGGTTCTCATATTCATGCCCCCTTCACAGGGCTGAATGATTTTGAAAATGAAATATCCAATTGCGATTATTTTGACTGATATTGATATTGTGATATTGTGATATGATTCACAATATTGGAGGGAATGATCATTTTTGCATCATTATTCTCATTTTCATTGAAAAATATACAAAAATGATCATGGTATGATTTTTTTTTTGCAAGGATCTGTACCAAACAAAGATTTTTTCTTAAGTCTGTAGAATATGATTCATAGGCCATGACATCTCTGCAGCACCACAATACTTTATTTAAGAATGGCATTTTGACTCATATTTTGCCTTTAACAAATATTTTGCCTCCCTAGATTTGGATATTGCACTAGTCCATATTGCGATTTTGATAAAATTCCGATTAATTGGTCAAGATGAATTGTAATCACTTTGGTGATCTCTTACTTACTACTTTTCCTTTAATTTAGTTTATGACCAAATACCTGCAAAACTATCATCAGCCTCAGCTATACTTTGTTTAGCGCTAATTGACATTAAGATTCAGATGGGGAACATAGCATCAGCAAGTTAGCATTGACATCGTGAGTGCGTTAACACACTGACAATAACATTTAGCTCAAAGCACCGCTGTGCCTATAAGTACACTCTCACAAAGCTGCTAGCATGGCTGTAGACTCTTGGTCGTAAGATATTCTGCGAGTGTTTGTCGAGGTCGGGAAAGGAGGCCACATTTACACTTTGGTCTGATTTTTAAGATGCAGTTCCAAAGATCAGATTTCATGACATTAAATTTCTGTATGGCCACACTGTTTCCTCTAGGACTCAATTTATTGTTACATCTCAATTATTTTTTTCCTTTTCTTTGCCTATAAATTGTGAATGTCCTCCACTCTGTGCCGACCACTTCTATCTCTGGTTTTGGAGGTCTGAAAGCAATGTGAGCAAAATTAGATTTCTGTGCATCCCTTCATGTGTCTGATTGTATCTGGATGATCAAAGTCATACTAATGGCAAATGTAACTGCAGCCAAAAGATCACAGTCGGATCCCATGACATTGTCTGGTCCTTGCCACAAGGACAAGACTCATATAATGATGGATCTGGACACTGTACAGTTTATTAATGTCTGTTTCTATCAGTTCATCAGCAAATACTGTTAGAACCACAGTCATTTAGTGCCCATATCCTATATGAATATCTTATAATTGATGAACAAACACATATTTTCAAATAATTACCCAGGAAAACAGGGACAATATTATTCCCTTATTGTCATTATTTTTACATTATCAAAATATTATTATACTCAGCATTGTGTATATTTCTCACTATCCTAAATAATACTGGTATCATTATCAGTACTATCTGTACCATTATTGCAATATTCATGCTCTTTTTCTCAGATTGTAATTGCTAGCATCTCATTAGAGCTTCTCCAAGTAATTAAAAATGACATGGTAACTGTACACCTTTTAATATGTACTGGTAATCATGGATGGCCACAGTGACTGATAGCCTTACGATAACCTACTGCACTGTGTACTGTACCTATTGAGTGTCTCCTTACAATGATAACCTACCTACCCCACCTCAGGCTGCAGGCTAGAGCACACAGAAGCTGTTTAGTATTTGAATGTGATATATATTCTGTAAATCTTACTTCCAGAATATGGGGTTTGTTTGTTGGCACTTGTTATAATTAAAGAAAAAAAGATAGACTAGCTAGACGTTTTTCATTTAGTGTGTTTTCGCCAGAGAAAATGCAATAACGGGGCAAGCTAAATGTAAAAATGGTTCAGTAGAGTGTTTGGCAATTATCTAAACAAGAGCAGAAATAGTGCAGAAGGAGGAAAACATGACACCACATTTGACTGTACATCTTTTGTCTCTTTCTTTCTGCTCATCTGTATCTCTCTCTCTCTCTCTCTCTCTCTCTGACTCCCTCTACCTCTCTTTCCTGACGCTAGATTATCGGGGACGTAACGACTGGTTTGGGGACGCTACGCCTGCCTCTTTAACGGATTACTGCGGGGGGAGAGAAAATACTCCTTTTGATATGGAAATCCAACATCAACACCAAATATAACTCCCCCTCTGAAAAGTATAACAGGAATAGTGTGTGCGCATGCTTATAAGTTAGGTCAACAGCTATATAGCCACCAAGTAAGCCAAGCCAAGTGTGTCCAAAGATAAATAAAGCTGAAAGTAGTAGCACTATTTAGTGGGTAATGCAGCATACAAACTCTTAAGAATAGACAACACAGTTATGTAATAGGCGACATTTTGCAAAAAAGAAAGCAGTGGGTTGAATAATCAAAAATGTAACATGTCTAAGTAGCCAATATATACAGTTTATGTATGGAGAACGTACACACTCTGTAATAGCTTAATTGTGATTGTAATAGCTTTAGATATTTAGATGAAAATTGTTTTCTATTTCACTTGTATAAAGACTAGCAAAAACACAACATAAATGAGTAACATTTTTCATTATAGCACAATCAGTCAGTGTGTTGTAATTGCAGTTTATTTTAACATTAAATTATCTCTTCTTATAATGATAAACTGAGCTGCTTGCTTTCACCGTGGCAGTAATATGTTGCCATAAACAGAGATAAACAGATGTGAATGATTTTGAATTCTGCGTGACTTTGTGGTGTTTCCCAGTGTGAGGTGTGGGGCTTATAAGTCCTAATAAGCGGTGGCTGATGGAGCTGCCTCCTGGCACAATCAATAATAACCACTGCTGACACCGAGTCACAGGAACCACACCCTGCAACATACACACACACACACAAATGTGCACAGTGTACATCAGCTGTAAGCACCCACCAAATCAAACATGCGCACACATCCCCATCAGCTATACTGTACATACACGCTTTCTATCACTCGAAATGGAGTGAAGAGAACATTTCCAGTTGCAGATTAATGTGTGAAGCAGTGTGTAATCCCTCTCTCCTCTCACTCTGAGGACTTGGTGTTGTAGATGGGGGAAGGTGGAGTGAAAAGAAGATGACAGAGAGGAGGATGATGGTCTTGACTGGAGGACATCATATGTCACTGGTGCTAAAGCTGGTAATCTGTTGGGAGCTTTCACTTAGGTAGAGCACAGCGTTAGGGTTAGGAAACCATAATTGAAGTTAAATCCTGGTTCCAAATTGTGTCCTCTTGTTAAAACGAGTCAAGTAGATTGATAGCTTTGACAACTTTGGTACAATATTTTGACTTAATGTGTGCATATATCACAGGAATTTGTGAATCACCCTAATTTAAATTTCTTTCCCATATAATTTTATTCAGTAATCAACTTTTGTTGGCAACAAGTAAAATTTACAGCATCAACAGGTCTGTGGCACAGCTTCTCCATCCCTCATTTGATCCTTTGGTAAGGTGACTTGTAATTAAGTACGATTACATGCACTCTAATAATTGGATTATAATCAAATTTAGGCAACACCCCTATACAGTGATTGTCACGTAACTGCCCTATGCTGATTGTCTTACCTGCATGAAGCTTATAATTATCGTAAATAAAACCCCAATCACACCAGTTTAACTAGTTTGATTTATGTATTAGTTTGATTTATTTATTATGTCTGATTTCATTCAGCGGTTTGAAATTATGTGCCAGGAAGACTGCAGAGCAACTGAAGCAGAACGGTGTTCCTGTACATAAACTGCAGCCAAAGCCAGTGGTGATGGGAAAGTAAACTAAATTGAAGGAAATTCATCACACTCTCTCCATTTTTCTTCTCTAATGAGATGTTTCCTGTTTGCTACCAGACCAGCTTACAAACATTTACTCAGTTTTCACATGGAAAGTTTCTGGTTGTGTCTCTCGGTCAGGGTTTTGTTGAAAATGAAATATATACCTCAGTAGATCTCACATGTTTAAGTAGAAGATAGAACAATAAATATTTCAACAAGTAAATCCTTTTTCAGTGGCATTACAAAGGGGGTATGGTAACATACTGTAATCGTTATTAGAGTGTGTCTCCAATTTGATTTCATTTTGAAACTATCCTGCCAGTAATGTTTATGGACTGTGCAGGCGATGAAAGTACCAAGTTAAACTGATTTCTAGTGAAAACTCAGATTGGCATCACTTTACTTACTTTTTATTGTGAACCATATCTGCATGAATTACACTTCAAAACAACTTAGTCTGAGATCAACTCTGGCCTCTTTCTGTATGATGTCATCATCACCCACCTGACTGATGATCAGTATTTGAGGGTTTAAAAAAAGCTGATAACAATATGTCGCCCATTATTTTGGTAAGAATCCATTAGATTTTGTTATTAGGGACATTTTACAGTTGAAAAATAAACTTGTCAGTGGTCTCTGCTGGACAAAGTATGTAACGGAGACACTCTAAATGATCTCAAACATCGGCTGACATATACTCTGATAACGACATATCTGCAACAAGCTAATATCGGCTGATAGATCAGCCTGGCTGATTTATCGGTCTAGCTCTAGTTTTCATTGATCAATACATTTTAAGTGTGCTTAGACTGAAAGTGAAGCAAATGTTTGGCACGTTTTATTCACGTGAATTTGACTGCTGGAGTGTCAGTTTTTATTGGCCATAACCAACAGATGGACGTGATGCAGCCCACATTTTTTGCTTAAGCTGAAACATTTCAAGTTGAGCAAATGCATCTGTTTGTGTCCATTTGTGTCTTTCCATTGCAAAAATATTTCTATAGAAAATTCTGAAGCTACTGGTCTTAATCTCTGCGCTGAGAGGCCAAGGCCTAATTGACATCACACAGCATGGTGGTGATGGCATACAGCTCGTCAGGAGCAGGAGGGAGGGGGAGATGGTTAACAGCTATATACCCCCCAGAATAAAGAACTGGTTGTTCAGAGGGCAATCACAACAAACCCTGCCTCTCTGTGCCTCTGTCTGCTCCTCATTTGTTTTTTCATTTGTTCTTTCATCCTCTCCATGCCTCCTTGGTTTGTCTGTTTCACTGATATCACATTGTTTTTTTTCACCCTCCCCATCTCCCACTGTCATTTTTTCTCTCCTGTCTGTTTCTCACCCTCCACTCACCCCACCCCTCCTTCTGATCTCTCCCTCTGTGTCACCCAGGGCTTTTTGTTCCCATTTTCTCCCCCTCTCCCCGACTCACTTACTCTCCTCCTGCCTCATTAGCTAGATGTTTCATTGGTGGAGAGCTGTAGCTTGTTGAAGCTGGGAAGGCGTGGTCTTTCTGTCTTTTCTCCCTCTGTCTGACGTTTTAATGGTTATTGGTTGGATATTGTTTGGATATTGTCAACCTTATGTACACGTCCCCTTTTCTTCTCCACCCTACGCCTGCCTGTCTCTCGGTCTCTCACACACACACACTTTGACACACACCCCTCGATCAACCCAGTCAGTCAGCCAGCCAGTCAGTTAGTCAGTGCCGGGTGCAGTTCTGTTCTGTTCCAGTTTCCAGTAAGCTGATCCTGCTGGCAGAGGCTAGTGGGGAGACTTCCTTTTCTGGAAGGACCTGATGCATCGTGTTAATGATCCCCTCTCTCTCTCTCTCTCTCTCTCTCTCCCTCTCTCTCTGTCTCTCTACTGGCCTTTCAGTGGAGAGTCTCATTTCATATCACAATGTCTGTGCAGGGAGCAACAGCAGAAATCATCCAGCCAGCAGAGTGAAGCGACTGTGTGGATCACGCCCCCCTCTTCTGTCTCAGCCTTACGCTCGTTCTCTCTTTCACTAACACCAGTAACACCATTTCACACTCTTTTCCCTCATTCTCTCTTTTTCTTTCTTTCTGTCTTTTCTTACTCTGTCTCTCTTTATTTGTGTCTCTCTTCCTATGTGCCATTTTCAGTGTGTCTTTGTCTCTTTTTCTTTTGGGAGAGTGTCTCCAGTCTCCAGCCTCAGGTAGGCAGCACCACATCCAGCCTGGAATACACTCTTCCAGTCTACTTCTCTCTATTTTTTCTTCCTTCCTTCATCATACACATCCTCCTCCTCCACCTCCTCATCTCCCTCCTCCGCCTCTATCTCTCTACTCTCCTCCTGCCTCCACACCCTGCCTCTGAGTGCGCTGGGAGAGAGTCGCCAATTGCGCACGGCAAAGGCAGCAAGTGGGAGTGGACCTCGGCGAGCGTGCTTGCAAGTGTGTGTGAGTGTGCGTTTCTGAACGTGGAGAGGAAGAGGAGAGGAGGAGGAGGAGAAGGAGGAGGGAGAGAGCATCAGCACAGTCCTCCCAGTCTCTCCTCTCTTCACGCGCACTCCCACTCTGCATGGAACAATCCTTCCTTCACTGCTTCTAAATGGACATTTCTGTGGCAACGTTTCACCAGTGAAGACAGCAGCTGCTGCCGCTCCACTCCACAAGCTCCTACATGCTGGATTTTAAAAAAAAGTGAGGAGAGGAGTGGAACAGGGGGAGATCTCTGAACATGAGTGAGGAAGCTAAGGAGAAAGCAGGCGGCGGGAAAGCAGCCCATCGCAAGAAGAAAGGCAAAAAGGTATGAGAGAGGAAGAGCTTTCTTTGTCTTTGCTCAGTTGTTGCTTCGGCTCAGCAAAACATGTTTTATGTGTTTTGTATGGGAAGTAAGAGGTTCTTAGATGAGGTGAGATTAATGGGTGAGGTTCATGGACCCATTAGAAAGTGACTGAAGGTGTGTTTGACCATGTTTTTATTGGTTTTTAATAGATTTTTTTGTTTGATCATTTAGTCTTGATTTATCGGCACGTTTCAGATTTGTGGGATTGAGTCGGTTTGTATTATATAAGAGCCAATTTATTTAAAGTACAGCCTGTACACCTGGCTGTTTTTCTGTGAATTTCGCTGTCAACTGTTTTTACATTTTTTCGGTCTTCCACAAGCTTGCATGTGGTTCTGACTTGAGGGAGAAATATTTGTTTAGCCTCACCTTAAATGCTACCAAAGCCCATTGAAATGCCGTCTGTCAGTCACCAGTCATTATAATCCTGACACTGCGACTGGTCGGTCTGGTTGTTTTGCTCTGGATGATTGGCTGGGAGAGCAGTGGTATGTAAAGTGGAGAGAGAGAGTGTGTATAATGGGAGGCAAAGGGATGTCCTCAGGGGTTGGGGTGGGGGCAGCAGAATGCACGCACCACACAAGCATCTGTTGTACTGTCAAACTCCTTCACAGCTGTGTGTGTGGATGTGCCTATGTGTGTGTGTGTGTATGTGTGTGTGTATCTGAGACACATGTAGTGTATGTAACGTATGCATAGCTGCCCTGTTGTTTTCCTCAGGACGTGTTATTATGGCTTTTAATTGAAGGTGTTTGGAGCCACAGAAACATGTTTTGACTTATGAAGTGGAATGTGGGTTTGTGTGTGTGTGTGTGTGTGTGTGTGTGTGTGCTCACATATATATATATATATATATACTTAAATGTGATTTTCAGGTTGTGATCCACAGTTAAACACCTTGACTATATCTGTCTGTGGTATTACTAAAGCGCGTCTCTGGCCTGCTCCTGTGCCTCCCATGCTGTTGTGTCAATGTGGCTAACCGATGATAAATGTGTTTTGGTGCTGAAAGCCACTGATCATACTCAAACAGTGTCCCAAAATACACACGTTCATGCACACACAAAGAGTATTTTCCAGACCATTTGAGCTCGGATGGGGCTGAAGCTACATTCGAGGTGGCCCTTGAGATCAGGGATTTGTAGGACAAGGGAACACCAAAGCAAAGCAGAGAAGCACAGCTACAGCAGATAGGCACTATACATTTTATTAGGCCGAGTGAATCTGTTATTGAGAAGGAAATGTATTCTGTGTTTCCCATTAAATAATTTATAGCTGCTGTGATATGTGCCACCCTCAGTGGTAAAGCTGTCAGTCGTGCTCCTCAATGACAGCAAGAGACAAGATGTTGAAACTACTGAATTCAGTAATGAAATGTTGACTCAAAGGAATGTCACACATTTCGTGGTGTAAGAGCTGTTGAAAATGAAAAAAATGTGAGCAAACTGAACCTTGTTTACCTCGAGACCAAACTAATATAAAATAACCGTTGAATAGAACCGTCTGAATAAAGAATGAAGTGCAAATATGAAGAATTATGTATGTGAAAATATATCGTAAGGGGATATATTTCATGATGCCAGTTTCCTTAACCTAATGGAACCAAAATATGTAAAAGGGAGCCAGACCAACACATTTTCCAGGCCGATATTATCAGCAATTTTAGCGTACAGTATGATAAATAAGTTTGAATATATATAATATGGAAACTGTGTCTCCCTTACATAGTTTGTTCAGCAGAGAGCACTGAGAAGTTGATTTTTCAACTGTAAAATGTCCCGCTCAGTACATATTTTGGTCACAATTAAGGGATCTCAATCAAAAATAAACACATGTTATTGGCCAATATAACGTTATCAGATTATTAAACTCTTTAATATCTGTGTCAGCCTAAGAAATCCAGTACTGGCCAGGCTCTTCTTCATACAGAGACGATGTTGTTTGAATAATGTTTTTAAGCAGAACGTTAAATTTCAGTTTGGAACATCCCAATGTTATGAAGATTCAATTCTTCTCAACATCAACTCCATTTCCCAACGGATTAAGATAAAGGCGGTTGGGTTAAATTCACCAATAGGATTATCACTGAGGCCCAAAGTTCTGCGTTGATGTATTTTCCCCAACAAGCCTCGGCCCGTTATCTCTCCTACACAAGCTCCAGACCGCAGCCATGAAACTGAAAACAGCGCAGCAAAATGATGCATATTAATGCTTTTTACGTATGTATGTTGTCTGTTTGTTGTGTGTGTGTGTCTACATGTGCAAATGTGCGTCCATGTGTGCCTGTGTTTCACTCACCGTGCGCATGTGCGTGCCACATAACCATGCCAGATGTGTTAATGATTGTATCCATGGCAACTAGTTTCTGTTCTGAGCGAAAGATGTCGAGGGTGAGAGCAGGCAAGAGAGAGAGAGAGTGTGAAGAGGGGGTGGACTGGTGAACTTGGTGGCCAGAACAGAAATATATTTTTCATGAGGCAGCTGCTGTGACGGGGGAAGCTCAAGGATACAATCAAACATCTTTTGACTCAAGGTCCCAGACTTACCCCGATTAAGACGGAGGTCGTAAATCAACACCAAACACGATATTGTGTTTGCCTTTTGTGGATGTTGCTTATCAAGTGTGCATGTGTGTGTGTGTTTAAGTCTAGGGTGCTGTGTGTGCATTTGTGAGTGTCTGACAGTGAGTTTGTGTAGCACTTTGATGTTTCTCCAAATGCTCTATGATCTCAGAGAGGCTTAATGATAAGAATTTGATGTAGTGATAGAGATAATGAGGTTTACATAACACACAGAGACACAAACACACACACACACACACACACACACACACACACACACACACACACAGTATTAAGAGGAATTCAGTTGCATGTATCCCCACCACACAGAAGCTGCTGTTGGGTCAAGTGAAACCCTTTTATCGTGTTTTGTACGTATGTGTGGGTTTGTTTGTGCGTGCATGTGTGTGTGAAGCACACGCTTGTCACTGGACTTCTGGTTTGCTGTGCTCTGACGGGTTTTAGTGTTGTTAGTTTAGCTGCTTAAATTGGACATAGAACAGTTTTCTTGCACAAAAGAAGACAGAAATAAAGGAGAAATATGTGTCTGCGAGATAAAAAGACCCCAGGGGGGCGTCTATAGAAATCTCTCACTCCCAGAAACCTAATAACTATAACTAAGCTCAACAAAATTCAGCTGCTTGACTAAATGAAGAAAGAAAATGCTTCTATTAACAGGACAGTAAAATTACATTACATAACTGTCCCATATGTTTATATACAATAGCCTACATATGAGAAGTAGGAGGTTGCGGGTTATTAAAGGATCTGGTGTGAGCTTGTGAATTAAATTGAAATTGAAACTTAGATGATGGACAGACAGAGTAGTGCGAAGGATAACTGTACAGTTCGCCCACATCAATGGCTTTTCCAAATAAAACTCCCCAGCAAAGTAAACATATTGTTACGTAAGAGATGCTTACATAGCAGTGCTTTGGAAACACCATAGTTTTACCAGGTTTATATCTTCCAAAAATAAACCGCCCTTAACTGCAAGATGTGCTGTATGTTTACACTTGAGATGGTTGTGTAAGGACTGTGTGAGGGACGATGGTGTTTCTGTCAGAAAAAGCTAAGCAGAGCTGCTTTCACTGTTTTTGTCAAAACACGCTGATGGATGAAGACAGTTGAGAAATGTGGTATCACTGAAACACGGGAATTCTGTCACAAACAAGCCACTGCTGCTGACCATATTTCTCCACAGTCCGTATATCCTGCTGCCACTCCTCACAGTATATTTCACACTCGCAAAACGACTAAAAGCAACCCAGAGTTCATTTACTTGTTGCTGTATTTTTGCTCTGAGTGACGAGCTTTTATAAGTTTGCAAAAAACAGCTGCTCACCAACTGAACTTTGAATGTGATATTTTCTATTGTACTATAGATAAATCATCAGCAAAAATGAAGAAAGAAAAAATACAAAGGACACATGACTTTAACTCATTTCCCCCATCCTTCCACTTTTCACTGGACTGTATACATCTCTCTTTTGTGTTGCCTCCGTTGTCTTGTTCCTAATGAGACAGCCAGGCAGCAAGGCTCGGGCAGCTCTGTTCTTTGTCTTGGATGGAAAAACCCTGCCAGAGACAGAGAGCCCCGCGTCTGGAGGACTGGTGAAATAAGCCGTTCTGTGACAGTGCTTTCAAAGAGAAATGGCACATCACATCCCCCAGATAACAGCAGGGCACTGGTGAATGTGCTGATGGAAGATGTGGAGTGTGTGCGTGCGCATGTGTGTGTGGAGAGAGGCTAAGAGAGAGAGAGCAAACGAAGTGCTGCTTTTGTTTTTCAGACTAGGCTAATGGACTTGGCACAGATCAAATCCTTAAGAGGGGTAGGTTATGCTTTAAGGGCTGTTTTGGAGAGAGTATGTGGAGAAAATGTGTTTTAGGGGGGAAATACAATAAATACAGCATACTGCTAAATAGACCTGAAGCAATTAATTGATTAGTTAATCAACTTGAAGCATCATCTTCAAGCAAAAACGCCAAAGATTCCCCAGTTCCAGCTTCACCAATGTGAGGATTTGCTGTTTTTCTCTGTTTTATTTCATTGTAAACTGAATATCTTTGGTTTTGGACTGTGGGGTCGGACATCACCTTGGACCCTGGGAAACTGTGATGGACACTTCTTACTATCTTTTAGCCATTCCATAAATGATTAATTGATTAATCAAGAAACTGTTCGGCAGATTAATCAATAATGAAAATAATCATTAGTTGCAGCACTACAGCTAAGTAAAGAACTAATGTGTTTGTTAATACTGGCCACAATATGTGTGTCACTAATGCATTGAATGTTTTCAAAAGTGTGATGATATCGCAGGAATGAAATGTGGTTAAATGTCAAAAAGGCACATAAAAAAAGCTTTTCAAAAATGTCAAACTTGGTTAAGATTGAATGTAGAATTATATTTAACTCTAAAACTTGTTTTCAGTAGATGTCAAGCTTGTTCTGCAACCTTTTGCAGCAGCACACACACTTAAAACACCAGAAAAAATCAATTGAACCTGAATATTGATATTGGTATCAGGCCAAAAAAAACTGTAACCTGTGATTCCCCATCACCTCACCTCCTTGACATTCCTCGTTTCTGCAGTATATCCTGGGTGCAGCACAGAAATGTGATGACTTATATAAAGCTGTACACACACACATGCACGTGTGCTGTATCAGAGTGTGGAGGTGTGAGTAAGTGCACATGTGTGCTCCCTCGGTAGCTCTATAAATGTATGCATGCATGCGTGTAGGTGGGTGTATTCCTGCCGTTTCTGTGTGGTTGTGTGTTCGGGGAGGTAGGCGTCGCGGAGCCCGGGCACAGCTGCACGCCCTGGGGAGAGGGCAGCAGGATCAGCCTGTCAGAGCTCCATCATTCTCAGATGAACTATCTCTGCTCCTCTCTTTCCACTGATGGAGGTAGGGAGGGAGGGAGAAAGGGATGAGATGAAGCGGAGAAGCCAGGGGAGAGAGGGATATGAACGGGAGAGAAGGAGGTGGAATGGAGAGGGGTGAAAAGACCGACTGAAGATGGAGAAGTGCAAGCGAGGTGTGAGCTGGGGAGTGACAGAGGAGTAGATGGAAAAGAAGGGGAGAAGGAAGTGTGAAGGAGGAGTGTTTCTTTCTCTGTCACTCTGTAGCGCTGGAGCTCTCCCTTGATCTCCAAACTGCTGTAGGGGAGGTTTAAGGAGCCAGTAGTCTTCATCAGGATGGCCAGCTTGAGAAACCCCTCCACATTTTTCCGATGTCGGAACTGGGAGGGTTGTGTCTGACAATTTCCAAAACCGACAACCTGACATTCATACACATTGTACAGTGTGGTTGGCCAGGTGTGCAGAGATGAGAACAACAATTTCTGTCTATGTGTGTATATCTTTGAGGAGAGTGTCTGAAAATGTGCACCGTTATCTCCATATTTAAATGATTATCTCGTTTCGCCCCTCTCTCTGATGGCCAACATTTCACTACACCCTCGAGTGTGGCCTTTTGGAACAGCTGTAAACATTTTTGCCCCCTGACGTACACACTGTACGAGCTTTTCAAGCATAACCAGGCAGGAATGTGTGGCTTACTGGTTGACTGGTTCCCTTGCTGGCTGACCAGTTGTTTGACTGATTTGCTAATGGCTCCCTGGTTTAATCACAAGTCAGCTCTCTGGATACAAACCTGAGGCAGCTGTTGTTATCAGACAAAGACATGTGTGTTTATATGCTCGAGCAGGCTTTAGTATGAATTAAAGTGTACGGTACTCGCAAACAGAGACACAAAGGCACACAGAGACCACAGATAGAAATAGAGCGGCCTCGGCTAACTAACAAGGCTCTTGAACCAGACCTAATCAACAAAAAGGCCTAACAAGGGCTTGCCACTCTTCGCTCTATCCATCCATCCCCTCCATGAACCTCTCTCTTCACCCCCCCCCCATCAACAAAAGCAGGCAATTTGAAGAAATGCCTTGGTGAGTTTTTTTATGTTCTGTCGGCGAGAATGATTCGATACCAGGGAGAGCTCAGCACAATTTAAAATGAGTTTCTCTCCCTGTAAGAAACGGCGAGTGTCGGGTAGTTATCTGGTATCAGAGTGCTTCTGTCTATTAAACACATGTGAACCCCTGTCTGTAATTAAAAAAACATCAGGCCTCAGTCTGAAAATTACATTTCCAGAATATTTTGGGCATGTGATTTTAATTGGAAAGTAAAAAAAATAGCCATTTCATGTGAATAGAATCGCTGAATCACTACCGAATGCAAAAAGGCCCAACATTTTCAACCTGGGCTGCTTGGCGGCCCAGACTGTAGCTGCTTTGAGATGTCTACTATGTAATAATGTGTGCCTTCATATCCACTCTACTGGTATTTTTCTCTGCTGGCAGTCGCTGCCGCCTGAACCCCGCAGCCTCTTCCGTTTCCCACAGCTCTGTCCGGAAGGCTCCTTACATCTCGCTCTGTTGTGCTCTTTCCATTCCTCTTCTCCTCTTTTCCTCTCTTCTTCAAAAGACTCCACAGTGCGAGTCAGTAATGGAAAACAAGAGAAGAAGAAGAAAGAGTCAAATAGAGAGTTCCACTGTCAGATTTAGAAACCCCTTTTATCGAGTTTGGGATCCTCTTTAAGCCTCTCCTGGCTCAGTGTCGCCATGGCAACTGTTAAATGCAACAGAGCAGGATAACAAAAGCTTTTGTTCTGTACCAAAAGCAATAACAGTGGTTTATGCTCACTGTGTTGTCTGCCGACCTTGTTGTGACCGCAGCGTTGTCTCACCTTATTTCTCAATTATTTAACATCAGTGGTTTCACGGTGGCTTGTATCAATGCATGAAAACAGACAAAAACACCAGATGCAAACAGATTAAAATCGCTGGTTTATTTTTAGCTCATACTTGAAATGAATGAGTCACAGATGCACTGGCTGTTAATTGTTCTTCACGAAAAATTAGCACCACAGAAATGGATGTATGAGTTGTTAATAAGGCTTAGGTCATGATGCAGGGAATATAGCAGCCACGTGTGAGAATTGACAAAGATCACACTATTCCCACACTACAGTAAAGCAGCAGGGAAAAGACGTCTTGTCACGTGGTGTAAATTCCTGTTTATCATGTTTGATGTGCAGGCTGACTGTGTTTATTCACAATAAATGCTTCCAGCAAGCTGTGGTGGGTGAAAACAGTCTAGATTTCAGTTTCAGATTTCAGAGCAGTGGCCCAACCAGGACCTGAATGGTGCCAGTGAGAGAAAACCCAGTGCCGTTTGTAATTAAAAAACGTATTAAACACAATTTAATTAACTGAAAAGGAGAAAAAGGGGTCTGCATCGCTCACTGTCCCTTTGGTTCTCAGGTGTTGTTTATGTGAGTCAGATGATGTATTGCGAGATCAGGAATCCATCCACAGTGTAGCCAAGCCAGATGGCTCACCCCTGCTTCCTCCACTGGATGAAAAATTAAAGCTTGTAAGTGAATAAAATAGGTAAATGAAATGAAAGATGATCTGTTTAATCCCGGGCAGAGGAGATAGTCGCAGTCTCTCTCCAAAAGGCCATGTGTTAAGACCCTTCTGCTGGCTCCCAGCTTGAAGATGCACTTAACAGCAGGATTTGGCTTCCTCTGAAATTCAGATTGTCTGACGGATACACAAAACTGAGGCTGTGTTTTGAAATGTAGAGCAGATTGGCAATTTAGCACTATTCACGCTAAACTGTGACCGGAAAACCAGGTGAGGGAGACATCCTGGATACATGCTCTACTAAGCAATATTTTAGCAATTAGTGTCAAGATTTGGGTGTTTCAAACAAACACTGGCTAGAAATTACATTTATATACTAATTATATACTAATTTATTTACCCAGTTACATTTTGAGGGACACGAAATTGCTGCCTGGATTATATTTGGTGGGAACATTTTTTCCAGGGTACAAAGTGCTACATCCTCGCGCTGCATGTTTATAAAGTAAACACGTGTCTCGTGCTTCAAGTCACTGTTGACGTATTCAACATTAAACCAAGACCACCATCTTTCCCTAAATTACCTTAAACAAGTGCTTTGAGTACCAAAACATAAGTATAAAAAAGTGGAGCCATGCTTTAGTCGCTACAAGCAAATATTGTATCGCAAGAGTGGAAATTGTAAGGAAACAAATTCAATCTGGTGTCACTGATACGTTCAGTATCAACATTTTGTGACTTGCGAAATACATTAATTAGGATTTCCTCATTATGTTGATGAAATAAAATTTTAGATGAGAAGTGGGATTTCCATCAGACTTCAGCTCCACAATGTTACGCTTCCCTTATTCACAGCTTTATGGTTTTTCCCAGGCTGTCTGGTGGCTTTCTACAGGGGCAACCCTATCAGTGGGGCTCCTGAAACAGCACAGAGAAGAGGCGCGTGGGTAGAGGGAAGTATGCCGACTGGGAGGACCATGTTAAATGCTCCCCTTTTTAGATTTCAGTTCAGGGATGACAGCAGCGTAATGTGAACCCCAAGGCAACATCACCTGAGCCAGATGGTACAGTAGCATTGGGGAAGAGGATTGGAAAAGAATGAGTAGGTAGGAGGCAAGGCAGAGGATGATGATGGATGAGAGGCAGGAGAAGACTGGGAGAATCACATCTTTAAAGGGGAGCGAAGCGTAGAGACTCACGACAGGTGAAACCACAGGGGATTGTGAGATGTTAAGCAAAGGAAAGAGTGGGAGGAGAGGAGTTGTAGGAGAAGTGTACGAATGTTTGCAAGTGAATGCTCACATGTACATCCAAAAATAAACCCCTACAGGCATGCGTGAGATCCACATTCCCAGGGGCTTCAGTGACAGTGATGGTACTGGTACAGTTTTCTCCATTGCAGTATTATGTAACTCAAGAAATCATCTCCTTGTTGCTGTAGTGAAACTGTGACATTTGTTAGGTTTCAGTGTAAGAACAAAACTATTCACCTCATCTCTTCTGTAACACCCTCTGCCTTCCTCTCTCCTCTCACAGCTACAGACTGGAGGAGCTAGACAGATGGGATTTGATTGATATTGATATTAATAACTCAATTTCTGTTGCAGACCGAGCAGTGTGGTTTTGATTTTGATGATATTCCATGCTCCTCGGGGATGGAGTACAAGGTGCCTGTCTGCTTGCTATTTGTCCGGCTCTCCATTTGCCCGGAGACATTTTGGACTCAGACAGTTACTTTGTCTAATGCTGCCACAAGCAAACTTTAATCATTAATGATAAGACAATCTCAGTCCTTATGTTGAAAACCTTAAGTGTAGTAGCCTCTTACTACATCCTCTCCTCTCTCCAACACACCATCCATTCCCCACATCATTGACTTTAATGATGAGCCGGCAGCGGTTATATGTGCTCCGTCATTTTCCAAAACACCTGCTTCGCTCAGCAACACACATCCCAGGATGTTATTGCTGTTCGACTGAAGACTCAATTTATGTCCACTGTACAAACAAGGGTGATGTAATGGCCCATTAAATGAAAAATCTGCGTACCATTGGGCCAGCTTTCTCTATCCTGTTTCAGATTCCCGAGGATAGTTGGGGAAGCAGCTCTCTTTTCCCCAGCCATCACTTATTTTGTGTCTCAATAAGGCTGAACACAGAATAAAGGTGCTGTCATTGGCATATTGTTGTTACTGTTGTCAGACGACAGCATGAGCATTAGATAGTGATTTGATTGAAGGTGATAAATACTTCCTGCTAACTGGCAAACAGTAATTCCTGAGCAGCTGTGTTGAGAACGTTGACAGAAAGTTGGCTTCGAATCACTGCCGCTGCGTGGGAGTACTCAGCTATGTCTGTGAAGGTTGACAATCATATCAGCATTTTTGAAAAGCTCTGTTTTCTCCGTCAACACTACATGACACTGGCATTTTCTGTTAGAACTCTGGAGAGTGTTTTTTAAAAGGCCAATTTTCTGCGTTGGAAAGCACCAGTTTAGCATGGATGGTTCATTGGAAAAAGAGTGAAAATTATGAAATTGATCATGGCCCCAGTGCAGAGTGCGTTCTAGCCACAGTTGCCATCGTTGTGTACACACACTGTGTCTGAACTGTGTTGACTGGACTTGCAGTAAGCTGAGGCGTGAAAGTAGCGTTGCCCGAGGCTTAGATGAGGCATGTGGGAGTTGTACAGGGGTAGCATGGTGATTTCCACAACATATATTTATATATATATATCATGTGTGTTTACATTTAGTTTTGCTTGCATGTTGTGTTTGTATGTGTGTGTGTGTGTGTATGTTGTGAAATGCCTCAGTTGTTCTGCAGAGGGCTGGTGTGTGTGGGTTGGTTTCTCCTAACGGTCACAGGGTTTCTCTTGCCCTGTGGTCAGTGACAGTACACACACAATGTGACAACCTCCAGCTGTGAGGGTGTGAGTCTGCTAATGAGATACCCTCTGGACCTGTGTGTGTGTGTGTGTGTGTGTGTGTGTGCGTGTGTGTGCATTTGTTTGTTAATGGAACAACCTGGACATCTTACAAGAGGTGATACAGAGATGAGTCTGACATCAGCTGCAGATACATTATTGAGCTAGTAATTACATTAAAATGGGCCTATTTTAATTATTTTAATTGAATAACATGAATAGTTCAACATTTTGGAAAGTTTGCTTGTGAAATTAGAGAATTAGATGACAAGATTTATACCACTTACATGTCTGTCCACTAAATATTAAGCTACAGCCAGCAGCCAGTTAGCTTAGCTTAGCACAAACACTGGAAACAGGAGGAAACAGCTAGCCTGGCTTTGTCCAAAGGTAACAAAATCTGCCTACTAGCAGAGGAGACTCTTTTCGAGATAAAGAGTGTTCAATAGTGAGCTTTATAGGTGCTGCTAGTTAGATTTTCTCATCTTTGGGCCAAGCTAGCTATTTCCCCGTTTCCAGTCTTTATGGTAAGTTAGTCTGCTGCTGGTAGGTAGCTTCATACATAGCATAGAGACATGTGAGTGGTGTCAATCTTCTCAGCTAGCTCTCAGACAAGAATGCGAATAAGCGTATTTCTCAAAATGGTGAACTTTTCTTTTAAAGTTATTGCCTTAAACATAATATTGCGCCATACAAATTCATTTTTGAATAAAGTAACCTAAATACGTATACATATATTTTTGTAATCCATCAATTTTATGTGATCATGCAGTTAAAATAGTCTCTTTATACACATTCAGTACATGCAGGAGGAGTGAAAATGAATTGCTCCTGACTCTGGGTGATTTGATGTGATTAATATGAGTAGGTAGAAAATGAAAGGAGGGAGGGGGCATGTGGGCAGTACGGTGGGATACAGCAGAGAGGATGTGAGGATGATGTGATGGTGTCCAGGAGGCAGCTGAGGAAAGAGGGAGCAGGGAGGATAGAGGAAGGCTGAGCCTTCACCCACTTGTGTCATGAATAAATCAGCGCTGAGATCTCCTTGCTGTCTAGCCCAGCATGGACCAGTATGCTTTCATAGTTATAGCTCATCCCAGATGGCCTAGTTTACCCACAGAGAATAAGCCAAGCCGTAATTTACCAGCTGGGAACTCTTTATGATTGCTTCATCCATCATCAATTACCCAGCACAACTGAAGTCAAACACTTCTAAAGTATGCAGGGGAAATTTAACAATGTGGACATCCCCGGTATTGGATATTACCTGGATGAACAACAGCAAAACAATAATAAAAGGAAGATGGATGACACTGACAAATATAGCGAGAGGGAAGCCAAGTAATTACCAATGTATGTATACAGAGCTTGACTATATTACAGTACTAGTACCTGAATCCTCTTAACATTAAACATAAAATGCCAGTCTAAAAATCACTGCCCTCTTAAATACAGTCACAGAGGAGGGTGTTATATAAAAGCGAGTGGGAAGACAAGATCAGCGCCAAAAAAAACAAAAAAAAATTGAGTCAAAATTACTAAATGATGTGGTGTTGTCAGCTCAGTACAGTACTGCACACCCATACAGACAGTAATGGAGTTGTAAGGGAACAAAGAGAAACCATTTCCTCCCTCAGTGTCATTAAACAATGGAGACATCCTCCTCACTGGCCAGGACAGAGAGGGATTGAGCGGTTCTGGAAAGACCCATGTTTCACTATGGCTGTGATTGATAATGTTATTCGTCACGGCTTGTGTGTGTCTCTGTGTGTGTCTATATGTTTCTTTATTACACTGGCATGTAAAAGGCAGAGAAACAAAGACAGAAAGTACAATAGTACAAAGGACAATTGAGAGCCAGAGAGAAGCATCTGTCACTAGTAATTAACACCATCCTGGACTTAAACGAGTCAGAATCTAATGTAAACATGTAATTCAGCCTCAAACCTCTTGAGTCCTCTGGAACATATGATTGTCTATTGATCAGTGACCACAGCTCAACAGTCTCCATGAGATTGCTTTTGTTATTCTGCCGTAAAGGTAACACGAGTACAGTTTGTCAAGACATAAGCGCATTAGCGAAGACACAAATCTGTCTCTTTAATACCTCTCATATTTCTTCTGTTCTAGAGGCAGTTTTCTGAGGTGTATCTTTGCCCAAACATTCTTTACGATATTAATATTCAATACTTAATACTAGTAACAGTAACTAGTCAAGACTTCTGTTTCCTTCAGAAATATTATATATGTTTTGTATTCCTCTTCCAACTTTGATTAGCAAAATTCCACATCCACCAAAATACATACAATTTCAATATAATTCAGGGTTGCAACACCGTACTCAGGAGGAGAAGGAAGCAGACGAGGTGGGTTGAGATTACATGCTGTTTTGTGCTTTTATTTAATTATCGTTTACAGACAGTGTAGTGTTCTAATTCTTCAGTATAAAAAAACAAATCTGTTATTTGGGCAGAAATAAAGGCGCAATTTGATGGGATTTCCTGTGGTGTAGTCAGCCAGATGGCAAGAATGTGCGGCATGCTTACTTTGATTTTGAGGAAAGATTACCTTTTGTTTGGAAGTAAAGCTATATTAACTCTGAAATAACATTAAAGATATAATCTCGAAGATTTTCATTTAAATAAATGTCTGTTAAGTCACTATCTATCGCCAAATGATGCAGTACAATGGCCTGCTGATGAAAGCCCTTGCATCTGCAGTATTGCGACCCGGGTGTCGGGAGTGACTTTCCCGGAAAAATCACAAGCGACGCACGGTTAGGCTTTTAACAAGGCTTTAACGCAAAAGACTCGCTCTTCAACTCACGTGTGTGTGAAGCAGCGTACCGTTTTTTCCGGTCTCTGCTTGCGTTGTGAGTAAATGGTTATTATGGCCACACAAACAAAGAAAAGGTCGATTACTACAGACGATGAAACAGAAACTTAAGTGAGGTCCGAAAACACACCTGCAATTACCAGTTATTGCCATAGGTGCGGTGAAAGACAACGAAAATTCAACTTTTAATTCCAAACTATTCTATTATAACTATTGAGCACGATGTTGAGAGAGGACTCAATTTCTGAGTTTTAACATGGTCTCAGATCCATTCGGACTCAGTCTTGAGTGAGTCCCTTTAAATTGTGCGATTTTTGGCTGTCGCAGATGAAAGTTGAGAATTGTAGAGAAACATTAAATCTTTGGTCATCAGTCAAAAATGGTGCTGTTAGGTGATACTGTACAATATCTGAGACAAGTCCACCAACTGCTGATTTACTGTCGAGCTTCCGCAACTAAAGATGGCCGGTTTCAGAAATTTCCAACCAAAATCCCATAATTTGAATGCTGCTGCGACATCATCAGAATATGTTATGAAATTATGCAGAATACACTGGAGAGCTAGCAAAATGCTGCTGCTAAAAACACACTTACCTCAAACTCACTTTGCAGCATTGGCATTCCATGTTGCCCTCTTTTCTTTGGCTACGACCGTGTCAGCGCTTTATTATTTAGAATGAGTTGATTGCATCTGTTTTTTTTTCATATTTACATCATAGTGCAGTGATTTAATAGGCATTAATTGCACCATCTGACATGCCTCAAAACTGATATTGTACAGTCTGACACAGATTGCGACCAAGACTTTATTAGACCCATCCCGCACAGCGTGACATGCAGTGAACTTGTAGGATTGTTTGTCATAACGCCTATCATCTATAGGCGCCTTTACTCGACTGTGCTCAGTAATGAACATGACTTACTGTACTTGACTACATCCCTGTATGTAAGACATGAAGTTTAAGGCATCCTCTTGTGCAACTGACTACTGAGGCGTCTCCAGGGTTCCCCTTGTGCCCTACTTCAGTCGTCCAGATGGCAAAAAATGTTAAAAATGTATTACTTACCCAAAGAAGCATGGCCAGAAAGACATTTCAAGCTGCATATTTTAATTATCCACATATCATCTATCCGGTGATCTCTGAGAAGTGTCGTCCTCCATATTACTATCTGCTACAAGGCTGCACTGCTGGAATTTAATTTAATCTTAATCTGGTGTTTAATTCAATAACGTCAACACCCAGATAGTTTTCTGATTAGCATCATTGTAATAACGGCCCTGCACCCGGCCCTCTGTGTGTGCTAAAACTTCCAATACATTTCAGAGAAAATATTATTTCCTAACTGAAACTGGCAGCTAATTGTCTGCTTTACCAGCACAGTCACAGTTAGAATTGGAGAAAGACAGCATTAGTATTGACCCTACATGGGCCTGTAACTGGGTAATGTGCTGAGAGCTGAAGAGATGTGGCTCACAGCGAGGTAGACAGAGGCAAATGAAGTTAACGTGACTTCTGCTCCACTTTTGAAATCAACACCTAACTTGGTTTACACTCAAGAGCAGTTTAACTGTTTGGCTCTTTTTCCCTTGTTTGCTGTGATTTATCAGACCCAGAGGCATTTGAGGACAGAGTAGTTTCCCTTTTTGGTGGCTCTCTCGGATGGAATATCCATATAACTTTATAGTTAGATTAGCCTACTGAAGAGTGTTTCATATGCAGTTCTGAAGGGATTTTCTCTAGTGTCATCAGGGATGAAATTGGAGAGGAGGAATGATCTACGCTCTACAATGGGGCTTTACCTTATTATTCCATCTATAATACCAGCTAATTGGAGCTGTCAAACTGCTGATAATCTGTATTAGAGTGCGTTATTCAAAAAGGCACCGCACAACCTCAACATTTCTAAGCGAGATGATTAGAGAGAGAGAGAGAGTGTGTGTGTGTACCAGAGGCAGAAAGAATTTAAAAAAATCATGCAGCTAGTGAGTGTAAAGGCCAAACCCAACAGTGGTTTGTCAGACAGAAAATGTAATGAAATAGATTGGTAACTCAAGAATTCTCCTCTGCTTTTTCTTTCTCTCTTTGAACACTTTTGAAGGCTTCAATTTTTCTGCGTAAAGAAAAAGCCAAGACGTATGATGACAGCCTGTGGCTCCGAAGCTCAAACAACAGCATATTCTTGTGATGCTGTTGACGTCTTTAAGTAGAAGTAGCTTAAAATGATCTATTTTGAGAAGAAGAAGAAGAAGAAGTCATGTGATTAGTTACTTCGTGACACTGTACCAACTTCCCTCAATCAGTTTGTCCATTCATCCGTCCATCCGTCCATCTTCATCTGCATCCCAAACCAAAGCGAAACCTTCCACCTTCAGGCGTTCACACTCTCCGGCTCAGTGCAATAAAACATTGTCCACTATCTGACCTCCTTTTCTCCTCACACTCGCTGCCTCCTTTTTTCTCTCTCACTGTCTTCTTTCTTTATTCTTCTTTCTTCAGTTTCCTCCCTCACTGTCAGCCTGCTCGTTTTCTCACTGCTGCCTCAGAGTGACGGGAAGGAACTGTGAAAACCTGAAGGAGGCTAGAATTTTTGACTAAGAAGCCTAGTAACACACACACACACACACACACACACACACACTGTCTCAACATCAAAGAGCCCCCGTCATTTTCTGCCTGCCGACAAGCCAGATCACTGGGCAGCCTCGGATAGAGAGAGAGGTAGAAGACGAGGTGAGAGAGTAAGAGGTTGGAGACAGAATGTAAAACAGACAGATCACTGTTGAAATGTTCTTATCTTTGTGTGTCGGGGCATCACTGTGTGTATATGTGCTTGTCTGTGCTTCACAAAGCTGTAGTGGAAATGTGTGCGTTATGCATGAGTCCTATGTCTATTTCCTCTCTTGGCACAGTCAGCAGACACTCAGACCAGCATGTGGCATCTGGAACCTGCCTGCAAGCACACTCTAACAAGGCCTCCAGAGTGTGTGCATGTGCATGTGTGTGTGTGTGTGTGCATGTGTGTGTTACTGTATGTGTATGATGGAGAAATCGTCAGTCCATCTGGGCTGCAAATGCGCATTTTTGTGCATACTGTTTCTACTGTTGCGTTGCCGTATGTTGGTTCTAAAGTACAGCAGATAGAATTAGCAGTGATGCAGGTCAGATGGAGAGGATGGTGTTTCCTGCTGTTGACGAGGAAAGACCTCTCTCTCTCTCTCTCTCTCTCTCTCTCTCTCTCTCTCTCTCTCTCTCTCTCTCTGTGACCCTGTCCCAGTCGCTCATCTCCTCTGTCTGGGTCAGCCAGTGATACTTTATCAGCTGTTCCCTTCCAAAATATTCATCAGCATATGTGTCTGCATGAAACAAAGCTTTAAACTGAACAAATTAGCTGTTTGTACAAGATGTGGTATAAGAATACTTTATCAGTATGGCCAGCTGTTGGCTAAAAAGAGATTTAAAACTGCACATTTTAATCTAATACTTTGTTATTTAAGCCAGGGCTGGGCGCTTGGTTGTTGCAGAGCTGCCACTGTTTGCATGTGCTTGACAGCAAAAGCCATTTTCCACTTTTGTGACTGTAAAGTTTAATAAACACTGTCTTAGTGTGTTTATAACAGTTTACAGATGCTCTTCGTAGCGTGACAGTTTCTTTATGGGAACTATAACAGTTATACACACAGAGTCATCACCAGACTGTCTATATCCTGCTCAGGAACTGAAGGAAAATCAAAAAATCTATTTCATTTTCCCAGCTGAGGCCAAAATGTGCTTAAACAGGCAATAATATGAACCATCATGTTAAGAGGAATCTGTGTTGGCTTAAAAATGGATTCAAATGACTGGCAGCACAGCCCTTAAGTGGTTAAATATGCCAGACATGGTTGTGTCTGACATATTTTGTTATCCGGCTGTAGGCTTGTATAGAAGATAAACAGTGAAAGACATGAGGCATCAGGTGTGCACTGAGATGGCCTATTCTGAATTTGTAGCATATAAACAACACTTTGATTCCAGGGGGGTTGAAAACATCTGGACTGGAGTGTGTGAACTGCCAGTGGCAGGACGCATGTTTTTCTCTTCCCTTGTGACGGTCTATTCGCGGCTCCCGTGTGCCTGAACGTTCCTGCCCTTGTTTCCATGGAGACCAAAAGAGGTGTGGAGAATCCTGGAGCCCTTCTGTGGTCACTGGCTTTGTCATACGTGCTGCCAGCCACCACCACTTACCTTTAATAGCCCTTCACAGCCGGACGCTTTGCAAAGGCACAATTTCTTGACATTGCCAATTAGAAAGAGCAGGTGCTTGTACCAGTTCCAGACCACATCCAGTGCTCTTACTCATATTTTTAAGACATCTAATATATGAAATATTATGATTTAACTCATGCAAATGAACACAGTCACAATTTGTCACTTTCAGACAACTTCAAATGTGTTGCTTTGAGACATGAAGTCACCTCAACAATTAGTCCAATACAAATTATTCTAATATAAATTCCCACCAGCAGGCACAGCTCAGCGCTCCTGCTGTACACTCAACCCTCATTTTGATCTGAATTATGACAGTAATTCTCCCTTTCCATCCCTGCTGTTGTTCTCATACACAATGGCATTGACCCGCTCTATTGTCTGTGGGGTTGTGTCCTCCTTTTCAGCACTGAGAGGCTCATTTGTTGATCTCCTAACTAGATTATCGCTTGTCTGATTAACTGCCTGTAACCCCTGCTGCCACTTGTAGCTGAACTAGATTGGGCAGGGCTTTATGCACGCTCTCACTGTCCCGTCATTAGTTGGTTCATGGCCTTCAATTCACTTTCCCTTTTTGCACCTGGTGCACTTGTGGGCAATGGCAGAGACGGTGAAGATTAACTAAAGATGCGAAGAGTTGAAGGGGTGAGTTTAAAAGCACAGTCACATGGACTGGAATGTTTTTTACATGTCAGTGATTTTATATATGACCTACTTACAGTACAACTTCCCACAGAGTTGCTTACGCTATGCTAACAGGGCTGTGGTTTTGCTAATTAAGATACTCTGGTAACCTATTTATATGCTAGTTGGATAAGTCAGTGTGGATTTAAGTAAAGGTGAGGTCAAGGTAGGCAGGATCAACGTGGCACTACCTCGATAGCTAATGAGGTGAAGCACTATTGATCTAGTTTACCAAGATGTATATTTCTGTAAGATAGCTCTCAATCTAATGAATTCATTGTCATGGTCTCGCTCACATTGTTTCACTTTCATTTTTAGTCATCCTAGCAACAGAGATGGTAATGGCCTCTGTCTATTTGTCAGTCCACCACTTTGGTCCAGACTGAAATATTTCAACAACTATTGGATGGATTGTCATGAAATTTTGTACAGACAGTCGTGTTCCCTTGAGGGTGAATCCTACAGACTTTGATGATCCTCAGACTTTTTCCCTTGCGCCACCATCAGATTCACATTTCTTGGTGAAATGTCTCAACTATTGGATGGACTGCCATAAAATTTGGCACCGGCAGTCATGTTCCCCTCAGGATGTTTGTCATCACTTTGTTGATCATCTGACTTTTCATCTTGCATCTTGATTTATGACTACATACATACTTTTGTGTTTAGCGCTAATTAGCTGCTCTCTTGGCCAGGTCACTCTTGAAAAATTTGACTTTTACCTGGTTAAATAAAGAATATATATAAATAGGATGCTCACAAGCTAAAATATGATAGTGAACATGGTAAACATTATACCTGCTAAACATCTGCATGTTAGCATTGTCATTTGTCAGTGTGTTAACATCTATGGTTAACATGCTGGTGTTAGCTTAAGCTCAAAGCACACAGAGCCGCTAGCATAGCTGTAGGCTGTTAGTATTTTTCTTGATTGAGCAATATACAACCAGTGTAGATTAAGTGCTCTTCAAAGATGTACTTGAGCATTTATAAGTGGTTAGTCATTGATTCAGTCAATGATTAAATTCCAGTTTTTGAAGCCAATTTTGCAATTTTGTGTTATATTAACCTTTAAGGCGTAGATTGATAGAGGATGCTGGCCCAAGGGACTTCCCATTTGTCCTTTGACCCATCACCTTTTCATTCTGGCCCCTGGCTAAGTGACCATGACAGGTTGAACTCTAAGGACGAGGAGGTGAGGACACAATATGAAGGGGTTGAAGGGGAAGCAAGTCACAGTGGGGTTTTGAGATACAAAGATACACGCATGGCCGGACAAATTTTGCCTCCAAGTGCTGAAGTTGGGGTGACAGCCATCGTGTGGGGACTAGGGACAATGGGCTGAGGGAGAATTGTGTGTATGTCTGTGTATGGTCTTTGCAGCAACACTCCCCACGCTATCCAATCACTCAGGCCGTCTACTGGAGTGACATTTCAGGAAATTTCCACTGATGTGGGACTGGGGCCCCAGCTGTCAAGACGGAGCAGCAGGGAGGGGTTGGGTGGGGTGAAATGAGTAGGAGAGAGAGAGGAGCGTTGGATGTTGCTTATCAGACTTGGCAAGATCTCGCAGCTTTATGGCTTATGGGGGAGAACATTGATAAGTTCTCTCTCCTCCTTTCTTTCTCTTTCTCTGTGCCTTATTGCTTTCAGTGATAGAGTGAGTGATAGCCTCTCTGTGATGTTGGCAGCATAAGACTTATCTCACAGAATGACATTGGTTTTGTTTTCTGAGCTACATAAGATGAGATAAATGATGTTTTCAGCTCCACATTTATGAAACCGCATCAGTGCATCGAATATGGCTTTCTGGTCAGGAGAGTGTTTGTTTTTCGAGTACTCTAAGTGGTTGTACCGGCATTTCAATTAATATTGTTTATTGTCTGACACTTCCTTTAGTGTTGACGTATCTGACGTATTGAGGCAAAACTTTCAATAAAGTAATATTTTAATAACTTAGCATTATCACTTAATTATACTTCTTCGATAGATAAAAATCTCTTTTTTACATGCATGAGTGGTAGAAGGCATGGGATGGAAATGTTGGGGAACGGTCTTCAACTTCGTAGTGTAGTTAGTGAGTAGACTTGACATTTACACCACCTCTATCTTGCCCTCCACTGTGCCTAGGATCCAAACCATCCAGTGAGTGTGTGCGTGTATATGTTTTTGCATGGTGATCATTGCTAAGGTGTGAGAAAGATGAGATTATTGNNAGAGTTTGCTACTCAGCTCTCACTGTGCAAACACAATTAGCTGACTTGCATCCAATTAAAAGTTAAATCAACTCTATCTGTAACCTTTCCATGCTCTCTCTCATTTCCAGATAACCATATCAGACGGCATTTCGACCTTTTGGCAACACTAATATGAGAAATGGAATGAGCTAAGCGTAGTAGTGCTACATTTCCATTACCAAGAGTCGGTCACACACACCGGCTGTCTGGGTGGCTAGCACCTCTGGCCAACACTCGGCCTCTTCTTTCCAGTGTTTGAAAATGAAGCCTGCATGTGATCAAACGTCCTAGCTGTTACTGTTACTAGGCCAGAGGTTACAACTGGAAAACTCGGGCTTCATTCCAGTTGGTAGACTTTATTCCACTCTTTTGATAGGAAACCAGGAAGGATCTCTGGTCACAGAGAACAGTGGAAATGGAAATGTTTGAAAGCACAATTTTGGCTGAAAGGAGCTGAACTTGGAGGCAGACTTGTTGAAAACCTTGTCACATAAAATTCTGTCCCCTGGACTGTTCCCAAAGTGTATATTCCACCTGTTTGGCACGATTAAGAGAGCAGCGTAATTGATAGCATTGAGAAACTGATAGGAGTGAGTATTTATATGTCACCTTGCTTTGGGGATACTGCTAAAAATAGAGTAAGTTGCATTGATCTCACAGTTGGTTATTTGGCTTTATTTTATCGAGCACTTGCTTTGACATACATGTATCTCATTGCGAAACTTGATAGTCATTGCAACTTAATGACTGACTTTACATGTTCACTTACAAGTACCTTGTTAAATCACTTGTACAGTGCATTGGCTCAGGTGCATTGGCACGACATTTAAAGGCATAGATACACATATTACCAAATACTTTTGAGTGGTAGGTGTACGAATGATTATTGTGCTCACTGTGATACCAGAAACTTGGAGCATGGTAAATATCTCCAGGCTCAAAAAAATACAGAACATTCAGGTGGCAGCTGACCTTTCATCTGTGAAGAAAAGCAATAGCATGCAAGTGTGTAAGTGTGTACAAATGTATTTGTCTGTGCTTCAGTTTGTGTGTACTCACACAGCAACACAAGACTTTGGGGTTCTCTGGGTCCGGCAGTACTTTCCAGGTGGTTGCTTTGTGTGTTTGTGCGTGTGTGTGTGATGATACTTTGATATGGGGCTGGCGTACTGTGTGAGAGGGAGCGAGGCTCCCTAGGCACAGCGCTTCTTGGCACATCTCTATGATCCCATCATGATGGGGAAACTCGACACTGGGGAGGATATTCCACTGCCCAGCAGCTAAGGGAGAGTAACAAGGCTGCACAAACACACCACTCCTGCAGTTCCAGTAACAGGGTCTGGTGAGGTTATGCCTGCACAAACACACAGGGCTTCACACACTCCTGCACTTTGTCACCTAAACTGAGACTCATGCACAGAACAAACTCCTCGCTGAAGTATGCAAAACTACATACATGCACCTAAACACACATATGTGTATGGTATATAGCATACACCCAGGCACACGCCCCCACCCCAGGACTGCACTAATGAACACTCTGATTGCTGAGTGGACAGCGAGATGATTGGCACAGAGAAAGCATTACACCAGCACATTCGGGCATATGGCATGTGGACCCACTGATGGGCACACACATATGGTGCTGGTGGCTTCTGCTGCTTCGCATGGGAGGAAGGCACTGTGCTCGCCTTTGATCAGACTCCAAATCACAGAGCACAGCACACAAAGTACAGCCTAAAAATCTCTAACTGTTTGGGTTGCATCATTTTGTCTCATTATTAAAAAAAATTCAAATGCAATGCCTCTTGCAACTCCCTTCAGTTTTTGTGATCTTGCAGTCAGGATTTATTTAAAAAGAAAAAATATATATATATATATATATATAATGTAATTTTTCACAATGCAGTATAGTGTACAATTTGATTACATAATTTGGCTTTTTTTTTTGTAGAAACAAAATGCAGTTTTCTCTTGGAAAAGGGAGTCCATTGGTCCATGTACAAACCTGTACATTAATAAACACACCAGTGATTTGTGTTGAAGTTTTTAAGTTTTCCACACACACAAGCAGACATGTTTGCTTGACTGTGTGATCTAAAAGAATCATAAATTTGAAAAATGATGGTGGGGAAAGATTATTTTAGGGACAATAATATTTATGTTTATCAGTTTTTATATTGTCTCTTCATTTTTTATAAACATAACTTATCAAATAGAAAATGGGACAGTGCTATATGCTATAAATGAGAAGTGTGTCTGTGACTATTGGATTCTCATTAGCTACTATAACAACAACAACAGCCCTCTTCCTGGAGTCTGCATAAATGTATTCCCAACAGTAATTCTACAGTGAAAATGATATCAACTATATTACTGTAACGACAAACGCTGAGACAAGACAACACAATAACTCATCTATAATGCCAAAACCAATGACACTTTTTTAGTGTGTATGTGTGTATGTGTTACGGCTATGGAGGAAGCTGCTGCAGCTCTCAGTCTTTTAACAGCCTCCTAATTCCCACGTCAGCAAAATCAGCCTCCAGTAACCATGGCAACTTTTGTTTTCTTGATGTTTCCTGTGTGTCAAGCTCCCGGAATATCCCACCAACTCGCCCACCAGAGAGATCCTGAGGACTCTGTCTATAACTGTCAAGTGACTGCTTTGTCATAGGAACCAGTCGTCATGGTGACAAGCCATATCCCAAAGGTTTATATGCTGGATCTGGTATCTGTGATTGGCTGGAGTGACAGGGTCATGACCTGTGAGGCCTTAGTCATATACCTCTATACTCGGCCATCAACAGGTTGCTAATTCTGTTTGTTGTTTCTCACCATCAGTTAAGATAGATGTTGTCAACGAATGACACCTCCATTTTTCTTGTTTTGTTTTTCGTTTCCTTCATTCTCCATTGCCGTCCCATCAGATTCAGGATATCAAATTAAAAGCACCACAGTTTTTTCCTAATGTTTTCAATTAAAAACCACTCAGGCCGACTCGTAATGGTTACCATCAGGAAATTGTGTTTTATTAATGCCCAAATTGAAGTCTCTCCTCAGCCACAAATATAATCATTCTGTCCGTTTCCTGGACAGCATAATGTAATCGGACTTACTGTATCAACAACAGTGCACTGAGAATTAAGAGACACATTTAATAGAGAAGTGCACAGGAGAACATTTTTGTTGGCAATACAATGGAAACTTTTCAATAATTGCCCTGCAGAGTTTAGACACTGCCAGCACCAAGATGACCAATTCGGATTCTCGCTCCTTTGTACAACATATTGCCTACTTTTTAAAGCTGCTCGTCTGTATTGTGCCTTGGTGAAATGACTTATTACAGTACGGTATGCTGATATAAAGCAGCCCGTGAATAGGAAGAAACTGGGTGTGATTGTGCGAAGCCGTGTATTACTGTTCCCAACAGACCGTGAAATTGTTTATTCTTCTGCTGCCATTTCTGTGTAAAACAGAAAAGGGATCACTTCCCCCACTGCACAGCCGTCGCAGTCAGACCGCCACTTGTTTCAGCCAAGAAATTAACTCCCCATTGATTAGCGGAAATTCTTAATCAACAGGCAACTGTGTTTGTTCTTGTTGTTATTTGGATATCCCAGTGAAGTCATTGCAATAGCCTGGAGATATTGTCGGCAAAAAGCTTCAGCCTATTAAAATTATTGATTATATTTGCTCGCTTCTCCTCATACTGACTTAGGTTTGTTCCACAACACTAGCTTCATGGTGAAATGGGAGATAACACAACATGGATGTGAGCAGTTTTTCCAGTATTTTCTCATTGTTGTCAGGTTAAATGAACCCTTTCTTGGGTGGTTCAAAATGAAATATCTTGCAGTTTTTGCTTTCAAGTGGTTTCCGGAAATATGACTGCCTTACTTCCACCAGACCGGATAGTGGTTTCAAAATGCTTGAAAATGTGGCTATTGTTTGACAATTGTGGCTCTATAAAGTCATGTGAAACCTGGAGACCTAGCTCATGGGCTTTGAAAGCACATCACTTCCACTGGTGTAATAGAGACATAAAGCCAGTCGTTTTTGTTTCATGTGTAAATCCGACTTGCCCCAGTGGTTTATCCTGGGGTAACCTGTAACATAGAGCTGTGGACAGTACACTGCCTGCTCCACTGTTAACGCTGCATGAATCCTAATTCTTTAAAAGCTTTGATGTCTGAGTTGATAGAAATTGTATCTGATTTCTTTATGCAGAGTGATATGAGGGCTTGTTTTGAATCTTATTGATCATCTTAAGCTCTGTGATCTTCTCTCTTTGCATTGTGACCAGTAACAGAGAATGTTTTTCTGTTGATTCATTCATTTAGTGGCTTCAGTATGACCCACATAATCTGTATTTGTGAATTTAAACAGCGTGCAGACTCCCCGTGATCTCTGCCTTTCTTGCCTGTCACTGCATATGAAAAAATACTCATTGAATGCTAACCAATTTTCCTCGCCAAATTAAAAAAAGAACACACCTCCTCCTACAGTCAGTCAACCGTTTAAGACCCCACCTCAAAGCAGAGTGTACTCTCTGCCTGCCTGTATGTGTGAATGTCTGTCTGCCCCTCAGTGGGGAAACCATGGAAGGGCATTTTGGTCTGGATTGAAGGGGACGCTTGGTCGTGACACACATTTAGGTAGGTTATTGGTAGCTAACTGGGTTAAAGCGCACGCCTCATGGTACATTTTGCTTATCCGGAGGGGAGACGTTAGAGTAATTTAGATGATAGAGAAGAGGAATGAGGGGGATATCGAGGGGGAAAAATAGAAGGTGTGGGAGAGACACAGTTTGTCTGTTTGCTCAAACAAAAAAACAAAACTCACCAAAACAACAACTGTATTTTGCCTTTGGCTGCGGCCTTAATGTCCAGGCTGCAAACATCCTTCACACACTGTCTGATTCTGCGAGGCAGGCACAGCTACAGCGGAATTGAATATAAATCACTGCTTGATGATTCATTTGTTTTGATCTATGTTTTCTGTACTAGCTTTCCTGAATGGATTTTTAATTGTTTCTACTGTGTTTCTGCCCTGCACTGCTCTTGTATTTCGCCTCTCCTTTCTTGTAGGCAATTACTCCATCCAGATTTTGCTCCCACTTCAACTTCTTCTGATTCTCAGATTTATTTAGATTTGTATACTGTGGTTTTATGATACGATATTTCAAACTCAATTCCCACTGTCCCATCCCCACCTCCTCTTCTCTCCACATCCCCCCCATGTTGATGCATTAGCCCCGAGGCCAAGTGTAGGTGGTGTAGGGGGGTTGTCTGTGTGGGTGGATTTCCCATCAGTCTAAACCACTTGCCATTTGACCTTGCACCTTTCATACTCTTCCTCCTCTGCCTTCTTTTTCTTCTTCCTGGAGGCATTTCCAGTCCAGTCAGAGCAGACAAAGATTTCTCCTCACTTGGGGAGCAGCAGAGAGGGGAAAGGAGGAGATTTAGATTGAATAGTTACTAGAACTCACAGACTTGTCTGCCCTGGTGTAGCAGATACGTACTTTCATACAGCTGGCATGAGCAGACTTTGTTTTCTGTGAAATGCAGCTGAATGTGGGGAGAGACCTGATGTTTCAGGTATGAAAGCCTTAAGCAGAGAGGCAAAATACAAAATCTTAAATCTTGAAAATAGGGATCCTTTTATGAGAGAAGGTCTGGATTTGGAGAACAGGTAAAATTAGTTCATGTGTTGTACATAAAAGACAAATATATTAACATTTTAGGTTATGTTGCCTGAATTCAAACCTTGTTTTGGCTCTGTTTAATCACAGTTCAGGTTAGGTTGAGAAATTTGTGTTGCTTATGTTTCTAATAACAACAGCTTTACAACTGTGCATTTTCAGGAAATTATTTGGACTGTTGATGCTGTTGAGCACTAGAGGGCAGCAGAGTACAAAGAATGAGTACAGACTGGCTGGACAACAGAGGACATGCTGCTTATTATTTTGTCTTTTTCAAAACCTCAAAACAGATATTATACATGGCAGGACATGCACTGCAGTTTGTGACTTTGTCCATTCACTGTGCTACAATTCCTGCAGCATAATGACTGTGTTTGTGTATGTAAATGAATAATGTAGATGGGGCTATAAGATTATCACAGGGAAGCAATATTTGGTTCATATCCGTGTCACAGAAATGTGTGCCTAACATGGGTAGGACAAGAAAAGGCCAATTAAATTCAGATGAAGTCTTGTCACTCACCTTCAAACAACAGTTTCTATCAACCCCTCTGTAACTTCTCAGTCAAAGGTATCAGTGTCTTTTACTGTGTGTTGGTTATTCTGTAACCTCACAGTGACCTGTCCAGCTCGAGCTCTCCAGATGCTGTCTTTGCTTCGCCTGTTTTTGTTAGTGTATGGGGACACACTGTTGAGGCTGCGGAGGTCAAAAAGGCCAATGAGATTGATGCCGTGATTGGTCATGTTGCACCCGAGGGAGTTGCAGCAGTGGGATCCACAGAATCAGGACAAGGCACCACAGATGAGAGACTGACCCAAACAACAGGGTGTCAGGGGGATCTGGAGACCTATGAAGATTTAGAAAATTTGGCGTCGATTGAAGCCTTCGATGCTTCTATATTCAGTGTGAGATTTGTACATGCCTTAAACATTTTTGAATCCTGATCAAATTCCTGAATGTTTTGGTAGATTCAATACACTACTGTATGAGTGCAACTACTAACTACTACTGCTACTAATAATAATAATTGTCATATTTATAATTAACAGTTGTTTTCATTATTAACAAATCTGTAGATTAATTTCTCTATTAATTGTTTGGTCTAGAAGTTGACCCAGTGTTTAAATTACTTGTTTTTTCTGACAACAGTCCAAAACTCAAATTTATTCAGTTTATTATCAGAGCAGGCTAAATAATCCAGCAAACATTCACATTTGTGAGACTAACAACAGTAATTTTTAATTTTTTTTTTTGCTCTAATAATAGCTACTACTGCAACTAAATGAAAATAACCACCCTAATAATGCACTTTGGTTAAAATTAGTATATCTGTGACACACATAAAACTATTTTATGCAACATATCTTTATTTTGTGTGTGATTTATTATTCTAGTAGTGGTTGTTTTATTCTGGCTGTGTGTGTATGGCATAATGCCTGGAAAATGGTGGAAAACTTCCAATGATCGTCCACTTCTAGAGTTCACCGGCCACCAGCCAACTCTGCTCTATTGTAGTAGTCATGCTTTTTCTTTGCCTGCAAAATGCTGGTGTTTGAAATATTGGACACCTTGGCAGTGGCTTTTACTACGAGTGTGGCAATGGGAGGTTACGGTCTTCTTTTGGCTATCGGGCTGTGAATGGAGTTTTATCAATGAATGAATATTTGAAAAGGTAGTAGAGCTGGCAGCTACTAAATGCATTTTTATTCAGCTGCAGAAAATGTGTTTTCTTTATGAAAGGATTGTGATTTCCTGTTCATTCATCATGATTCCTCTTTGCGTATCTCTCCTCGGACAAAGGTTTTTTTTTTCCTTTTCAGAATAGCCGTTTGTTTATCATGTGCACATTCGTCCTGTCTTCCCCATGCATCTACATACACTTGCGCACATGCACCCACCCCCTGCTCCCTGCCTTCCCAATCCCTCTTCTTACCTCTCCACGCTCCTTATCCATCCATCCTGTTCTCCCTGAAGCCACCCCATTGGCCTTCGCCTAGCAACCGCATGATAATTTGGCATAATGTGACACCCCCTGATGCATGATGGGGGCTGTAAGTCAGCTTCATCCCCCCCTCATGCCGGTGGCTGGTGTTTGGGGTTGAAGAGAAAGAAAAATGGAACAGGGAGGGTGAATATATTTGAGGAATAGAAAAGGGAATTTCACGCTCATATCGTTACATGGCTGGTGTCCACCGACTAAACCTGTCATCTGTCCCTGGAGGGTAGTTCTCCTCTTTCTCCTCCAGCAGCAGTGGCCGATCATCTCCTCTCATTCTCAGCTTTTCCCCATATGGTTCCCATTTAGTCCATATGTACAGTTAGAGGCATGAACAAATACAACAGATTCTGTGGAAAGCAGACAGGCATGTGATGAGGCAGCCTCTCTGTATCGACAGGACCCCGCCAGGCTCATAGGTGTCTCTGACACGCAGGCAGGCAGGGAAAGAAACACAAAGATGGCCGCTGCGTGCTCCGTCTGTCTCCATGCTGCCATGTCTGACGTGAGCACGGCTGATGTGAAGGACATCCTAAATAAGATGTCTCGTGTTTTGTTTTTTTTCCCTCCTCCGTATCTCTTTTCTCCCCTCTTCAGTCACAGAAAATCAAACAGGAGCTTTTGTTGTCTCTCCCTCTCTCTCTGTGTGGATCTTCTTTCCTGTTTCTCCCTCCTCCTTCCTCTCCTCCTCCTCCTCTGTCCCTCCGTTTTCAACAAAGACCCGAGTGATTTGATGAAACAAAAGCTCCCCTGGTCCTGTTTGACCTCTCCATCACGATGTCAATGAACCCAGATGGTGGGATGACCACACGAGGTTAGAGAAGCACAGGACATCAGGGAAACCAAGGAAACAGGCATTTATTTCTTGGATTAGTCATTAAATTATTTATGAAATCGTTCACTCTGTTATTGATTCATTCATTTTCAGGTATGAGCATGTTAATAAGTTAAGTTGAAACAATCAAGCTGGCAATATTGAATATCATCAGTTATGGCTACCTCTTCCTTGTGTGTGTGTGTGTGTGTGTGTGTGATATTTGTGCACAATTACCACCAGAATCATCCAGTCCCTCCTCCCTCCCTCTTTGCCTTCACCCGTGTCCTTCGCATGTTCTCCCCATCCCCATCCCGTTACTTGGCCACCTCCAGCTGGTAATGTGTGTCCATGTGTGTATGTGTGTGTGATAGTAGATAGGTGGGGGGTATACAAACACACACACACACACACACACACACACACACATGAGCGTGCACACACACACACACACACACACACACACACACATGCATGCACACACACTCACCAATTCTGCCCCCATTTCCTTTCCTAACCAGTGCCTTTGCTTCATTCACGCACTCACACCCTCTCACACACAATTTATCTCTTTTTCTCTCACACACACACTCACACACACACACACACAAACAAACACACACACGTCTGCATGGTGGAGCACCAGGCGAGGTAGAGCAGCAGTAGGGACCAGAGCAGAGAGAAAGAGAAAGAAAGAGAGAGAGAAACATTTAAGAGGACGGACTGAAACAGAGCGTGGTTGCCGTAGTAACCATTCCCCTCGCACCCTCCCTCCACCTCCACTCTCTCTCTCTCTCTCTCTCTCTCTCTCTCTCTCTCTCTCTCCTCCCTCCCTCCACCTCTGTGCTGGTGATGCTCGTGTCTCTTTTCTTTCCATCCGATTTGTCCTCACCTCTCCTGGACGCGCTCCTCTCACACTGCCAGCGGATGACACACGAGGAGGAGGAGGAGGAAGAGGAGACAAGGAGAAGCTGCTGTCCCTTCTCTCCCATCTTTCCATCACTTTAAAAAAGAAAAAAAAAAGAGAGAGAGAGAGAGAGAAAGCAGACCAGACCAGAGCAACAACCAAAAGAAAGGACACACAGGATATACATACATACATAAAAGAAACCCTACTCTTCTCCATTCTCCTTTTCAAGGAGGGCATTTTTCTTCCCTTTCCCCCCCTTTCCTTTTCTACCCCGATTTTTTCCTCTGAGATCCCGGTTTTGTCAATTACAGCCCCTGAACTTCTCTGGGATTTCAGGTGAGGCACGCGTGTGTAGTGTGTGGTGCTTCTTCCATTTTTTTATTACCTATCATGGCTCACGCGGCCTCCCAATTGAAGAAGAATCGGGGGGAAGTGGATGTGAATGCATTAGAGGACGAGAAGGAGAAGCGGAGGAAGAGCAGGAGAGCAGCGTCCCGGGAACAAAAGAGAAAGGTAACAGACGAGGGCTGGCTGGCTGGCTTGGCTGGCTGGCTGGGCTGGTGGCTTCATCTGCTCCGCTCCGCTAGCATCATTGGAGCGTGACTCCGTGTGTGTGTGTATCTCCACATCTCCCTCAGCTTGACTACCTAGATAAACTGGGCTTGGAGGTTGCCTCGTCACACATACATACATTCACGTGCACGCTCATATCCGCACATAAATCAAGACGCACATGTGGAGTCTTCTGTCCATTTTAAAGAGCATCTTTGACCTTGTATACTGTGTGTGTGTGTGTGTGATGGTGTTTCTCTGTTTCTTTATGTGGGAGTCTGTGCGTCTATTGTTGGTATGTATGTGAAGTGTTTGCATGTGTTTGTGCGTGCGTCTTTATACACATGATAGCTCAAAGTCAAAAATAATTTCACCTGTTTTTGTGTGATGATCTTAGCTGCCCACCTCTAGGTGAGGTGAACGCTGTACGGACACATGGAGCGTTTTGTTTTCCTCTGACTCTTTCAACGTTTCCTAATATTGTGCGTCTTTAGTAAAACTACGTCACACGGGGCTTCCTTAAATATTTGCACACCCTTGCTTGTTTTAAGGAGAAATGAGGTGGACAGTCGTTATGATCATCCTGTGCAGAGTATGATATCTAGGCGTTAATTTAACCTTGTTGTGGGCTTTATACCAAAAAAGAAGAATGCTTGGAGTTGCAAAGTGTGTGAAGTCATGTATGCATTTGTTTTTTTAAAATGGCAAATAAGAACGCATGTTATCAAATGGGACAAACTCCTCACCGGCTCCTTTCACTTGATCATGGTTTTGGAAATGTGTGAGTGCTTTAGTGGGTTTTTGTGGGTTCTTTCTTGTGCATGTGTGTGTGTCTGTGTGTGTGCTTGGATGCACAGACAGCCATGTATAATGCATACAAGACTGATTTATTGATGACAAAGCTTTTCATATGATGGAGGAGGAACTGAAATGCACGTGGGCCGCCCTCCTCTCCCTCCTCTCTTACATGTCAGCTCTTTACTTCTGGACAGACCAGTGGGAGAAACTCATGCAAATAAGTAGGCATTTAACAAGATTATAGCACATTATAAGTTACTACAGCTGGAAACAAAAACAAAACTTTACTTTACTTCTAGCCACAGTTATGTATTAAAATAAATTCTTTACTGTCTGGACTATTCTAGTGTTTAGAGAGGGCATTCATTGCATTCTGCGTATTGAGTGTGGGGAGATTTGACCGTGAGAGATCTATTCAATAACAGTGACATTTACTGCACTTTGCGCCCATGGGTGCCTGGTTTTGAATTATGCTGCCGGCAACGTTATTTGACCTCAGCATAAACAAGAAGCGAGCCATCATGGCCTAATCTTTTCCAAACCAAAAAAAGAAGAAGAAAAAAAGATTCATAAGGTCAAGTGAATTTATGGATCTACTTCTCTCACTTTAAATCTGTATACGTGCTTGGAAGTGCAGTTGACTTTTTCCTTTCTTCCGTGTTTGTGTGCATGTGTGTGTGTGTGTGAAAATGATATGTGTCTGAGATGCTGATCTGTATAGGAGGTTTTATAGTCCTCATGAAGGGTCATGTTTCATAGAAGAGAACAGGAGACAGAGATGATGAGGAGAGGAGAGGAGAGGGTTGTATTGATTGGACTGTGCACAGCACCATCCATGAGGATAATAAACTTTCTCTTCTCACCTCGGCCTGCCCTGCGTCCTTCCCTCTGCCCTCACACCAATCTACTCTTCCCTCCCTCATTCCCTTCTCTTTTTGTCCCTTTGTTTTTTCACTTTTGGCCTGGTTTCTCTGTCTCACCATCTCTCCGTCAGCTCAGGTATCTCTCTCTTTGACTTTTTTTATTATTAGAGCTGCTGTTTGGCTCATGCTGCTGCCTTTTGAATAATACACTGTCACAAAACAAAGTCAAACACAAGTCAAAGTTAATTTGTCAGTCGTTGTTTACTTGAGGGATGTGAACTTTAGGCCACCGCTGTCGGTCACTCTCCCTCCCACACACATACAGCTACACGGTAGTTGTATTGCTCAACACAAACCAAGTGCTCTTTTGCTGCGGTTTCATTCCTTGGCTGCCCTTGCTCGTGCGCTGTTTACCCCTGTTGGTGGCCTTCCAACTCTCACTGTGTCACGCAATACGTGAGACTGACTGAGAGGTGTCAGAGTCATAGAGACACATGACAAAAGAGTGACACATGCAGAAAGACTGTATAAGAGCTAAAAGGACATTACAGTCACAGGCAACAACAAAGAGAAGGAAGAGAACAAAAACAAAAGAGAAAATGTGCACATACAGTACTGGCTTTATTCTTTAAATGCTGTGGATCACAGCCCAAATGACTGAAAAACTCACATCATGTAGGTTTCCCTCCATTATTCCACCTCAAACCCTTTATTTCTGCCTTGTTGCTAAACTGATATGATTGTCTTGGCTCAAATTGTGCAACAAGCTGCTTTGAGTCACTGCTTTCACAGCTCTACCAACGCTATATTTAGATGGTAGAGCAGGTACAAAACTGTTTGTAGAGAACACTTGTAAATGCAGAGTGGTGTGTCTTCCCTTTCGTACATTTTTTTTTTTTTGCATTAGTCATCAAGCAGGTGCATAACTGTATAAGTCATGAACTGCTGCAAAATATTCTGAGAGTCATAGCTAATTTAAGGTGTATACATATCTAAAATGCCCCTCAGTAATGTGACTCGAAAAACACTACATGTCACTTATTATGCTTACTCCAATTACTGAATGGCCATTAATCAGCTTAAAGGTTCAGTTTTCCTGAGTGTACTGTAGAAATCATCGGTACGTTCATATATATAACTCAAGCATTTTAAGCCTTTTTAAGCATTTTTCCTGCCATTTACAGACAATATTTAATAAGGAAACATTAATAGTTACATTATTCATGTTTAGTTATTACTTTTGAGTGTTGTTTAGTGTTAGTTCATTTATTAAAAGATCTGCCAGTCAATCAATTTGGGAATGACAGCAGATTCCAGTTACTGGACTGCACTTTTGTTTCCATTTGGACTGCAGATTGTAGCTATACGGTCACCAGAAAATAGCATCTTCCCATCTTGTTTGGGCTAAATCAGAATATAACATAATATGCAGTCCATAGAAACATAGGCTGTGTCACCCATTCACTACTTCCTAACTACACTCAGTAGTTTAGTGAGCAGTAATTGAGATTTTGGACTGTGGAACTTTACCAAAAAGTAGTGTACATGCCATGGACATCACTTTTTTGTTCCATTGAGGGAATCTTTGAGGGCACTATACTCAGAATTCAGACAGTCAAATAAAATGGCGGAGGGTTATATAGTAAAAAGGGAGTGATACAGCCATAGTAACTGACTATCAAAATGCAAAAATAGATCAACAAAGTGCACGTGAGAAATAGTTCGACATGAGGCCTGCTGCTTTTATTGGACTGCACTCAGTTCAGTGTAGGCCTAATGGAGTCCAGGGTGTCTGGGGAGGGACAACAACTTGGTGTAGTGTGTGCCCATGTTTGTAGTGTGTACTGTATCGTCAGGAGAGCGGCACAGAGGGAGATAAAGCACTCTGGGAACAGTGGGATGTTAACCTGACAGAAACAAGGAAGAGAGAAGAGAGCACACTTCTTTGTATCTGTCTGTGTGTGTGTTTGTATGAATGCTGGAATTCATTTCCATGTGTTGTGTTAGAGTTTCTGAGAGAGAGTCGGTGAAAACTTAGTACCCGCAGTGGTCATCTGGACGGGAAACCCCCGTTACACTGTTACATAAATTCTCCAAGCTGCTTTACTTCTAATGACATTATCTAGAGCCAGGAGCCCCCAATGGATTCCCTGAGAGAGAGAAAGAGCTAAGCAAAGCATAGGTTTCCTACTGCCGAGTCCCAGTTTTACACACAGAGTGTGCGTTGGTACAGTACCTATTCTTTCTCTCACAGGGCTTATATGGGCCATGTGCTAGCTTTTTTCATAGGTTTATTCTACAGTCTAAACTGATAGTGTTTCACCTTCCAGGGAAATTCTGTGCCTGTTTCCCAGCTTTGTGCACCTGTGTCTTGACTGTGCCGTTTTAGCCTAATGTTGTGTTAGCCCATACTTTGTTTGTTGTCAGCTTGAAAAAAAACTTACAACAGGAAAGAGTTTGCGAAATTCGATCCACTTCATTAAAAATCCCAAAGATCACTGGCACGTCCCGCTCATCAGTGGTGAATGTCACCATCATTTATCGCCATCATCACTGTTCATTAGAGGTCTGAATCTGGATCACAGTGGTGAATCTAAAGCAAGACTTTGAAATGACTGCTGGAAGGCGAATGGCAGTGTTGAAATTGGATTTCAGCCCCGTGCTGCCTTCAGAGCAAAGCCCATGGCAGCTGTGGCAAAGCAAGAGTCTGCCTGGTCCTAAGAGGTAAAGTAAACCGTGGGGAAAAGAGTCATCAGGCTGTAGGCAGGCAGGAAGGGAGAAAACATAATATCAGTGAATATTTTAATCGATTTCTCCCCTATTTTTCTTTATTTCTTTTCTTTCTGTCTCATTTCTCCACTCACTTTCTGGTTTGGCTGAAACAAAGCCAGCACGCGTGTTGCTTCCCTCCTCCTTCCCCCCACCTACTCCTTCACCTCCTCCCCTCCCCACCAGCCCATAAAAGATGGAGGTTAATGAATTCGGCGCTCATGCATGCCTCAGCTAATTGCATTGGCATTGGGAACTCCTCCCAGTATTACAAAATGTTTTCACCATCAAGATGGCCACCGGCTGGACAGCCGATGAGCCTGACTTTGAGGAGGCTGCCAAGCTTCTGTTCGTGGAAATAATGACAATTGATGTGTAGCGTATATTGCATTTTTATTTACTCAGTGGGAATGTGATGTACACGATTTAGTTAGATTAGGTTAATCAACTAAGAAGCTATTGACCTGTTTGTAGTAACACTTTGCTTCTGCGTGTATTAATCTCAGAGGGTGAGACTTTTACTGCGGGCCTTGTTAGTCTAAAAAAGGTGTGTTTTATGTTCCTGTTCAGTGGAGAATGACTCTACTATCTCTACTGGCTCCAATATAAGAAGACTTATGGCTTGAATGTCAGACAACCCTTAAAAGACACAGTAAAAACAGACTTGAAGAAACTTGCTAGGCTATCAACGTTAAAGGATACATTCTTCAAACAGTAGTCAGGTGTCCATATGAACATTAAAACAGGTTTTGCTTGGTGTAGCCATTCCTCCTGTTCATACTAGTTATTAAGAGATCCCTTCCTTATGCGCTTTCGGTGTAAGTGATGGGGGGCAAAATCCACAGTCCTCATTTTGTGCAAAACTGTATAGCAAAGTTGATCTGAAGTTACAGTAATATAGTAATAATAAAGTCAAATCAAGTTGTTATCTCCCCAAATTACAGCCATTTTAGTACAAAATTCATTCTTTTTGTTACTATCCCTCCACTGCAGCTCAGCACAGAAGCACAAAGAGGGAATTTTATACTAAATAGGCTGTAACTTTGGAAGATATCCACTTGATTTGACTAACTCAGACTGCTGGAACGTCATATAAGCTTCAGATAAGCCGTCAAATACATTTTTGCACAAAACGAGGACTTTGGATTTTGTCCCCCCGTTATGTACACTGGAAGTGTGGAAGGAAGGGATCTTTTAATGGCCAGTATGAACAGGAGGAATAATTACAGCAAGCAAAACCTGTTTCAGTGTTTATATGTTCACCTTTCTGTTTGTCTGTCCCTTTGAGTGTATGAGTGTGTATGAGATACTGTATGTGTGAGTGTGTGTGTCGCCTGTGTGCAGAGTCAGGATGGTGGTCGCAGTTTGATGAGTGGAAATTCGCAATGAAGTGATTCTGACTGATGAGGTTCACTATGATTTTTTGGGTGTCGCCAAATCAGCCAGGATTGAAATCTAAAGGATTACAAACTTTAAGGCTACAAACAACCCATAATGCAACAGTCTCTACTTTTTCAAATGAAATTTCCATAAAAAATATATCATCTTGTGATTTATACTCAAACCCAGAACGTCACCAGTCACCGTGGCACACTCTGGTCCACTGAACTAGCTTGTGATGTTTTGACGCATTAATCACCTTCAGATAAGAAATAACATTTCCTAAATCTTTACAATGCGGCTGTATGATATTATCGATGCATTCTCATTCACATACACACTAATACAAGTAAATCAGTCCATTTTAATCCCCACTCTTCTATTAAACATGGCCTGAAACGTGCAGGATCCTCCAATGGGTGACACAGCGTCCTTACTCTACTGTATGCTGCTGCTATTGTTCTACATTAGCTTCAGTCTCTAAGGGGAAATGAGAGCGTGTAATAAGGATTGTTCTAATTATTGATCCACCACTTCGAGGGTCCTCACTGAGAGCTACAGCTGGGGGATGGTGTGTGTGTGGTGATGGGATTTCTTAGGGAGCCTTCGTAACTGGAAACCTGTGTATGTGGGGATTTGTTTGTCCTACCACTGGGGAAAAAAATCCATGTTGTCTGGTTGTGGTTCCTGGTTTAGTACATCTGACAGCCTTTTTCCTTTTTTTGTGCATCAGTGACAATTTAAATTGCGTTGAACTCTAAAATTTTACATCCTTTTTTCCAATCACATGGGCGCTGGCTAATGTGTGTGCATTGAAGAGTCAGACAGAGTGAAAAGGAAAAGATAGATAGGTGGAATGAGAGAGGAAGAGATAAGGACTAATAGATGGAGAGAGAGTGAGCATGTGTGTGAAGGAGAGGAGAGAGTGAGAGATAAGAAGAAATGGAGAGAATCGGAGAGGAAGGGAAAGAGAGAGGAGAGAGCATGATCGTAAGCCTAAAGGTCATTTGAAGGTGAGTGGCGTCTTTCTTGCCGCTCTTCAAATCCACGTGCACCCTCCCTCCTCTTCATCCCGCTCGCTCTCTCTGATGTGGTGTCCTGTGTGGAACTACTGGATGCGATTTCACATTTCACATAAAAACATGTAAAAGATCACATTTCACATATTTTCAATGCTCATTGCTGGCTCTATTTAAATGGGGGAATGCCATACACAAAAAGTGTTTCACCGCCTTACATCTACAACAAATGCAGCTAATTTAATGGGTTTTTAGATTGTTTTATTAGCCTAAGACGTAGGAGATTATCTCAGCCCATAAAGGAACATTTAATCCTGCAGTCTATCTGAAAATCTCTAATTATGGAGATACATGGTTTATACTGGACAGGAACAATACAATGTGACATTTCACATGTCATAAATGTCAGACATGTGAATTCATAACATGTGAAATTTGTGTTTTTATATGTATATGTATGTATATGTATATTATGGAAATTGAGGAAATAATCGGCAGATTAATCAGTAATGAAAATAATTGTTAGTTGCGTCCCTAATGCAAACACAGAAACAATATACTGTAGCTTGCAGCTGTAGGGACAGAGAATATGATATGCATGTACATACATAAACCGGTGTTCGTCGTGTAATTGTGCTGCCATACAAATGAGCTGTATGTTAATGCAACACAATTCATTTTGTTTGCGTCAGAGGCACGATTTTCCAATCCTGCTTAGTAACAGAGGGTGAAAAGTCCTCTCAGCAGCATATGGGACTGCATTTTTACGGTTTGCCTCGCTGGAAATGTAAGCTGGTACTATCAGATGTCCTATTAGGATGCAGGATTATAGTTCAAGTTTGATGCCAACACATATAGCAGCCATATGAGAGAATAGTAAGATTCGCTGGAGCAGATGTTGGAAAGAAGCGTCTCCCATGCTGCTGTCGTGCAAGTGAAGTAACACAGAGTTATACCGATCTGTAGGACTTTCCTCTCTGAACAGGTGTACCGTGGACTCACCTCTCCATCATTCGTCTCATTTAAATAGGACCAACTCACCTCTGATGCTCAAGAGTGAGACAGAAAAGGAGTTAAGCGCAGTAAGTGCAGCTCACCGTGAGATTATTCACACACGGTTACAGATACAGTAATGCTGCTTAATGATGTGATTATAGAGCTGAATGGAATGTAAAGGGGGGGGGGGNNGGGGGGGGACCAAAGACAGAAGAGTAGGAAAGAGGAGGAGATAAGGGAGCAGAGACTTGATGAGGCAAGGACAGAGGGAGAGAAAGAGAGGCCAAGGGGGAGCAGGTGTGGAGGAGATACAGAAAGGAGAGAGGGGAAAAGGTGACATTCTGAAAACAGGGAAAAAGAGAAAAGAGGGACANNATGTCTACTATGCACTCAAACACACACAATCTGACAGTGAATGATTAGCTCTCCCTCTCTTTCCCCTACTGTTACTATAATGCATACATAAAAGCATAAAGCTACCTACAGCTTCTTTTTTTCCTTCCTTTCCATTTAATGCACAAGTCTGTCTTGGGGTCAGTCACAACTCACTGTTCACCAAAGCAGTAGTGTGTGTCTGCGTGTGTGTGAGAGAGAGAGAGAGACAACGCCCCCACTCCTACGACATCACACTCATTAATCACGTACTGTGCATCAGTGCCAGACCTCTTCCACCAGGCTCTTAAACACGCCAAATGGTGTGTCACAGGCATGTGTGTGTGTGTACATTTATGCATATATGGCAGGTGCTCCTCATACACTCACAGATAAAGCTTATCCTATTGAAATGGTGCTGTCTTGCTCTCTCTCTCTCTCTCTCTCACACACACACACACACACTCACCACTCTGTTGACCCTTGGGACTCACGCCTGTACGGCTTGATAATTACTTTCTTTTGCTCGCCCCCCACCTCCACCTCCACCTCCACCACAATGCCGTCTCCCTGTCCTCCACTTAACCACCTGCCACTCCACCACCACGTGCAGCGATAACTAGAATCATGCGGTCATCAGTTTTGTCGTCTGGCTTGATTTTGTTCCCAGCGCTGCCTTGTGACAACAATGAAATCACCCAAATTTGTTTAACAGGCCGCACATATTAAGTCAATAATTGCGTCATATCACATCTCAGATGTTATAGTTCCTGTTTCCGTCAACAGCCCTGGATCCGTCACCCAGTCCTCTCACATTTTCTCCCCCCAGAAAAAGCCTCTGTACCTGGGCAAGGGCAGGAGTGTGTGGTCCTGGCCTTGTGGAGCTCAGAGGCTCTGGAGCTGAGGAAATGGGCTGTGTTAGGACAGATCGATGGTAATCACACCTCTTCACAGTTAGCTCTCTCGCATGGGGGGGAGGGAGAGGAACGGACGGGGAGAGGGAGAACGAAAGAGGGGGTGTGTGTAGGGGGAGGAGGAGGTGGCAGCAGGCTGGGGGGGGTATGCAGGGCCCCCTTGGGAACAGAAAAACGCCTAGATTCATGATTAGAGAAAAAATATACACCCCACCCCCCTGGCCCCTCTATCCTATCTACCAACTCCCAAACATGGATGCACTCTTCTGTCTGAACATGCTCCAACCTGATTGTGTCGGAGAAATAGTTTTAGCTTAAGCATGTGCAGACTTCATCCATCCATCCACCCATACCTCTATCCTTTTGCTCTTTTTTCACCGTAAAGGATTAAGCTGTTATGGTTCTTGTACGCTGCATTCCTTCTTTCCTGAAATGTGTATTATTACCCTCTGAAGCACAGTAAACCTCCTGCAATGTCCAGCTAATAGACTCAGCTACAACACCAGCTCTTAATACCACTTTGTCACAACATACAGACTGTATTTTTGCTTTTGGCCCTGAGGGAAGGACTCCATTGCACCTTAAAGGAGGTAATTTAGTGTGAAAAGGTTGCAGTCTTTATTGCAGTGTAATCTCAGCATGGAAATTCTGTATTTCCACAGTGTGTGTGTGTGGATTTGTACTGTTCAGTATAGTAGGAGGTAAAACAAGGAATGAAATGATCGCTTTTGTCATCTGCTGGTTAGTAGTGTATGTCTTTAAAGCAAGCCTGTGCAGAGCGCAGTAATCCAGCATAATGCCGGCTGATGGGGAAAGGTTGATTGTAGCTCCAAGGTGGGATTGGTATTCTTTTACTCAGCTTGTTATGTGTCAGATCTCTGGAAAAACAGACCTTTAGACAGCAGAACACACAGGCACACACACACACACACACCAGAGAAGTATTTGGCTGCATTTCTTGTGTTTTTATTAACAGTTGTGTGGACAGCCAGCATAGAAGCAGAGCATTCTGTCTGCTTAACGTTTGATACTGAATTATTCACAAGCAGCTTTGCCAAACATGTTTGGACTCTGTTATCAGTGAATACTCACAGCATATTGTGGGATGGAAGTGTATTTTATCATCCCCATGAAGACTCTTCTTGCTGAAGGATGACTGAAGCAGCAGAAAATTCTAAATAATGACACAACCTGGGGTACCATAGACTTACTATATGATAGATTTAAAAAGGTCAGAGAGGATTCCCGCATCCAAATTGTGCTATGTCTGAAATTCAAGGATGAGGCTGGGGACAGGGCAAAGTGGTGATTTATATCATACCTATATTTGTGCTCCCCCCCCCCAAATGTCCTCAATTTTACACCCAGAGTCTGCTGAGTTTTTTACTCTTTTAGATTTTTTTTTTACTCTGTCCTCCCCTCTTGTCCCCTTCCTGGTTCTTCCTGAGAGTAACCAGAGAAGGAAAATCAATGGTTGGCCTGAAGTTGTTAGCAAAGAAGTGTGGCTCTGTTCTGCCCTCTGATTCAAACCACTGTCGTCATACCGTCATCAATCTGTTGTCGCCCTCATTCTCATCAATGCGCATCAGTGTTAATTAATGTACAGCAAACAGTGGTTTTCTTATTCTTATGCCCCCCTTGATTTTAAAAATTTAGTTTTTTTATGTTTGACTTATGTCTGACCCCAGTCTGTTTATGTATAATTAGGAAAGTTATGGTGTAGTCCAACAAATGTTATTTTTAAGGGCACTAATCAGTGTGGGTTTACATTTAAGGTTGGCTTGAACACAAGGTGCATCACTGTAGGCGTCAAAGTATTGTCATTGTGTTGAGTGTGTAATTAAACTGGGCTCACAGATCTCTGTCTTTTAAAGGCCCTTTGAACAGATTTTTCATGCAGACCTGAATAACATTTTATTGCAGTAAAGGACTGGTGCTAAGAAGGACGTTGTCTGTGCGTGTTGTGATACTAGTTTACCCCCAGGGCAGAACAGGTATGCAGGATTGATGCTGTGCTCTGGCTCCAGGTGCCCTCCGAGCCCACTGCTCCTGCCAGAAATCCATCACTAATACTGTATAGCAAGGGCAAAAACACAGGAGGAGAGGAGAGGAGAGGAGAGGAGTGAAACTTAGGTAGAGTGAGACCAAAAACAAGAGTAGTAAAGTAAAAGTTAAAAAGTGAGGTTAAGCTCCAGACAAGATGTGATGTGTAAAAAGGGGAAAGCAGGAATAACAAAGCTACAGTATAAGAAGTGAAATAGAGCTGAAACAAATAGTCGATTAATAGACAACTAACTATTTTGATAATCAATTAGTTTAAGTAATTTTTCAAGCAAAAACAGTCAAACATAACCCAGTTTCAGCTTCTTAATTGTGAGGATTTGCTGCTTAATATCATTATGAAGTGAATATCTTTGGATTTTGGACAGTTGGTCAGACAAAACAAGGCATTCGAAGATGTCACATTGGGCTTTGTAGGAAACTGTGATGGGCATTTAGTAGTAGCTATTATAGGAGGTGAAATGATTAGTCAATTAATCCATAAGTGGATCAATTTTTTGACAATTTTGATAATCATTTAATTAGTCATTATTTTTAAGCAAAAATTTCAAAAGATTCACTGGTTCTAGCCTCACAAATGTAAATATTTGCTGGTTATCTTCAATATATTTCTGTTTTTGACATTGGCCATACAAAACAATTGATCTTAATAGGTCAACTTGGGTTTTCAGAAATTGAGAATGATATTGATAGTGAAAATAACTGTTAGTTGCAATCTGAAAGGGAAATTTGTCCTGCATTTCCTGTTACTGGAATAAAGAGAGATGTGTCACCACTGAAACGCTGCTGATGTTAAACATAAAGGAGGGATGATGGCTGTTATTGTATTGATGATGACGGTGAAACTTAATCTTTGCTGTATCAGCTTTCACCTCACGCGGTCATTTCATTACCAACACACGAGCCCGCTCTCGCAGACATAACTGAGTCATGGCAATTTCTCTCATTCCCCATGTGATTAATAATTCTTCTACGCGATCTCTGATCGGATAGCTTGCATATTATCTTAAGTATCATCCCTTCTTCTTCTTCTTCTTCTTCTTCTTCTTCTTCTTCTTCTTCTTCTTCTTCTTCTGGTGGTTATTTCCCCTCTGTTTGGTTACTTTCACAAACACACATCATGTTGAAAATAGAACAGCCCTATAGCAAGTTCTAGCCAGCTCCCTTGATGATGTGTATCGCCATGTTGACAATCTCACACTGGATATTTTTGGTTTCCTTTCTGGTTGTTGTCTTGAGAACATCTCAACTAAGATACACCCCACCCTCTATCTGTGATCTGTCTCATCTGTGTTGCCCCATAAATCTATAGTAGTACTACAGGTATGATCCCACCCAGCCGTTTCCTACCTGGAGGGAAGTGAGTAATAATACCAAGAGCTGCAACATTGCTGAATCTGTTTGTTGTCTATTTGTCACTATTTTAGAACAAAAATGGATTGGACTCCTATAGTAAATATAAAATCCTTTATTTTGGGTATTTAAGGTTTGAGGTTAAAAACAACTGTATTGGCACCTGTTGTAAAGTACTGTATAATTTTAACTGTTTATCATCATGCTGATATTGTAGTAATTGTTGTCATTTATGAACAAAACATTCGTTGTTTCCAGCTTCTCAAATGTGAGGATTTGCTGCTTTTCTCTGTTTTATAGTTTTGTAAATTGTATATATTTTGGGTTTTGGACATTTGATTTTAGGAATGTGCCCCGATACTGATCTTATTACGTAGGTCAGGTGACTGATCCACATAAAATTCACAGTTTTTGCAATGAGTTACTTTAATTTAGTCACATCAGACCACCGACGCAGTTTTCAGTGCCACAGCTGTCCTTGGTGCATAATATTGTCTCATTTGTCTCAATGAGTTCCACACAGTGAGGTAGCTGTTGTGCAGATTTTAAATTTGGGGAAAAGAGAGCAATTGGATAGGATCGTTATTCACTACTTGTAGGTACCCTGACTTTAGGTACCAGTACTGGGAGAGAAAAAGTCAGAGCGTTGCATCCCTTGTTGGTTGGATAAAACAAGGAATCGCCACCCTGGGCTCTGGGAATTTTTCATTTTCTTTTCACAGATTAATCGATAATGAAAGTTATCATTTGTTGTAGCGCTGCATTGTAGGATTCAATCCCACAGGTTACTGTGAGAAATGATATACCTCAGTATTAAAACGCAGACACTACATCGTCCTCTCTGTCTAATTGCACACTTTGCTATATGTCAGCACGAAGGTTTGATCTGATGCACCGAGACGCAGCAATATGAGTCAGGTTGTTGTTAGTGTTGCTGCTGACTAGGTTGCTGTCACCGTGTGTGTGTGTGTGTGTGTGTGTGCACGTGTATTTGTGTGTATGTGTGTGTGTTGCTGACTGGTATGCTGTCAGCTGTGTGTCAGCCATCTTGACACCCACAGTGCACTTTTAACTTTTCTGGGACCTTCCCTCCTGACAGCCAAGTGGCCACTATAGCCGTTAGGAAAAACCATGGACACACACACACACACACACACACACACTCACACACCCACACACTCAAAAGTTGCTGAAGTGACCAATTAGAAGAAGTGTTGGAACTAAGCAGAAATGACACAGAGTAGACAACAACAGAAAAAGCTGTGTTTGTTCTTCCTCTCACAGGGTCGTCATGACTTTTACAGCGTTTAAGTCTTAACCTTTAAAATCCATTGATATCTGTGATGTGGTTTAAAATGGATTTAAAGGCCTTTCACATCTTGCTGATTAGTCTGTTTGGTGACAGTCGACTGAATAAAATGGCTGCAAAGAGTCTCTCATATCACATTATGATGTGTTGGCACAATTGTGATTCAACAGTTCAATGTCACCATGACGCCAATAATGTTATGAGTCAGGTACAGGCCATTTTACAACTGGTGTAGTGAGGGACTATGGTGCAAATGGCTGATCGAATGGGTGAGGGGTGGAGATGTGTGTGTTTTGTTTGTATAAATATGTAATAATGTTACATATAGGAGGCACTTCAAGGTGAGCTGAGTGTGGGGGCGGACACTATACAAACGTGACTTGATCATTTGACTTGTTGTTGACACCGTTATAGCCTCAAAGTGTCCTTATGAGAAGACATACCACCATTAACGTGCTAAAGCTGACCTCAATTTCTCTGTTATTGCTGTTATGTATGTCTCTCTTTCCTGTAGTGAGGGAACATACATGTCAAAACTATTTTCACCACAAAGTAACAAACATGTAAGACGTTCATCACAAACATGTCACCTACTGAAACAGAAAGTCATCAGAATTTTTCTCAGTTTTATTTAACATTTTGTTGATAACAGGTTTTCTCAGGAAATCTCTGCAGGCCAGAGTTGAGAACAAAAGACAACAGAACAGAAACACTCAGTCCAAAGAGAGAGATAAGACGAGACTGCTGAAAGAGATGAGGTAAAATTAAGTTTAGCAGATCAGAGTCCACCCCAGTGAAGAGAGCAGATATAAAACGGTGATGCTGAGCTGCAAAGAGCAGAAAGCAGAGCACTCTGTGTGTGTGTGTTTATGTGTGTGTGTGCTGCTCTGTTGGCTGCTATAGCCAAGCTAACTGACTGCACCCATCAGTCAAGGTTGTGTCTTATTATAGGTCATTAGTCTCTCTGCTCAGCTGCAACCTTGACGCTACCTGCTGGAGCATGTATATGTACCATAGTAGGCAAAATTAGTGTGTGTGTGTGTGCACCTGCTTTGTACACTGAGTGTATTGCACTGCACAAAATGTGTGTTCAAGACTGCTTACTGTATGTATACGTGTTGTTTTTTAAGTGTGTGTGAGAGCACACGTGGCTGCAGCCTTGATGAGCAGTCAGCTCCAGCTGTGTGTGATGGATTGGTGGACACTGGGGGGTCAGAGAGGGTCAGCCAACACGCCTTCATACAGAGGGGGGCGGGGTAGACTCAAAAGGATGTCAGTCACAGATTTTAGTGCCACAGGACTAACACTGTTCTAAAGTAAAAGTGCTGCCACCCACGATAAAAAATTGTCTGCCGTGCAGGACAATAGGCTGAGTCCCGACTGCCAGCAGTCATTTACTGGCTGTTGCTTTTTACCTTCTCTGACAGCTACACAGTGATGTGCAAACCGCAGTATATCATCAAGTTCTCACCCAGATACAGGACTTATTGTGTATGTGATGGATTAAAGGAATAGCTTGATACTGAGTCTCTGCTGGTTGCCTGCGCACAGCTAAGAAATAGTCTGGCACATAATCCCCAGTAAAACCACAACGTGTCATTTTTACGCTTTGGTTTTTGTACAGATTAAACAAACAAGATATAACATGTTAATTAGTGAGCTTCAGAGGTGTCGGTAGGTGGATTTTGCTACCTTTGGACAGAGCCACGCTAGCTGTTTCCCCCTGTCTTTGTGCTAAGCTAAGCCAACCAGCTTGCTGGCAGTAGCTTCATATTCACATACAGATGTGAGAGTGGTATCAACCTCCTCATCTAACTCTCAGGAAGAAAACAAATATAGAGTATTCCCCAAAATGTTGCACTATTCCTTTAAAGAACAGTCAGAGTGTGTAACCACTTACAGCCCTAGTAAACCACATCATATTCTACTTCTGAATTACAATTTTCAAACACATTTAGTGCACTGAGAGAGCAAGGTTAGACCAGTGTAGGAGTTTGTCATTATATTGGACCAAAGCTGGGTTTTTTATGGATATTGTGCTGCTTGATATGATTTCCAGTCTGCAGTAATTCACCAATGTTACGGTAGAAGCTCTTAACCTGACATTTGATCTGATGATAATGATGAGGATACACAAAGCTTCACTTTTTGTTGGTAATGTAACTGCTATTTCAGGTGTTTTTCCCTGCCAGTTTCATTAAATGATGTATCATATTCCGAAGGAAATACTGCATACTTTTAGTTGTAATTTTTTTCACTGTGTTTTGTCAACTGTACAGGATCAGACTGGGTAGTAACTGATCAAAAGCTGCACCTTTAGCCAGTTTAGTTTGACAGCTTGCATCCACTAAATAAAACTGCTGTATTTACACCTACGTATCTGTGCAGTGTAAGGTCCAGGAACCACCAAATGTTGACTTGCATGATGCTCAAGCTGTTTTGCAAAATGTGTTGTGTGATCTACGTGAGCTGGCGTACCTGTGTAAAGTGACGTCTAGGTTACTGTATTACTGTACACCAGTGGATCAGATTCATATCACGGTGTCCCGCAGAAAGAAAACAGCCGACCAAAATTAACCCAGAGAGGAGAAGAGGGAGAGAGACATTCTGGATCATCCTGTACCCCTCCCTCTATCGATTTCCGTGTCCCATGTCCCGTGCTAAACACAGCACAGTTGGTAGAGAGACACTGCTCGTAAGCATAGCCTGCGTTAGAAAGAGGGATAGCAACAGAGAAAGCTTTCTTATTTGCCTGTTTTTTTCTTTTAGAAAGTCACATGATATGACTTTCAGGGCCATTCCACCTTGTGTGTAGTGACTAGGATTGTTGCACTGACATCTGCTGGTGTTATTAATCTAAATGAGTTGCTGCGAGCAGACAGACTGAATGGCCATTCCGCTGCTCTGTCCCCTTAAATTTATTGAAATCCTTCTCCAGGCCACGCTTGACCCAGTTGACCCCTTAAACTCTCGTGACCTCAGAGATTGATGTTGTGGTTTGGTCGTGGCATCATTATTGCGATAAAGGGCCTAATAAAATTTTTGCTGCTCTCCAACAGCTGACTAAACAAAATTAAATGAGATTTTCAGACTTAAAAACCTGAAATATATTTAAAAATGCTGTTTTTCTATAAGGAAATCCAGCAGTCGTAGTGGTTTGTCTTTTGGGATATTGGCCATTTCATAGCAACAAAACGCAGGTGAATTTCACAACACCCACATTGCCTGTCTTGTTGCCACGTTTGGGAGAGTGCTGCTGTTATGGATTTGGGCCTCCCCATTCAACAGCCTATTACTTTGTGTTGCCTGAGGGGCAGCTGGCTGTTTCAGCATCTAATAGCCTTCTGTTTGCCAAGCAGAAACGCCAGGATCTGAAAGACCATTACTCCAGTATAGGAGGCTGTAATGTGTAATAACCTCTGTATTTGTGGAGGAGGGTACACATATTTAGGAAGCATAAATGAAAGATCAGCAGTTGTATTGGTGAGCATGTTGGACATCGGATAAATTGGACGTAAATCCCCTTTCACTCTCGTACCTCCTCATAATACTTCCCTCTTCCTCCTCTTTCATCTTCCTCTCGTCCTCTCTCAGACATCCTCCATGTCTGGATGGAGCATTTGGTCCTCTTGGCCTGGTGTCAAAGGGTGATCATGGAGGATTAGAATATTGTCCCCTAATTTTAACATGTTTACTGAGCCATCCGTGCGCGTGTGTATGTTTAGTTTAGGTCCTTGTGTGCGCGTTTGTGTCTGCCTGCATGTGTGTGTGTGTGTGTGTGCGTGCTGTGCGGAGACTGAGGGGGGTTCAGGGGGGACAGATGGCTCGTGGTCTGCTCTCGTCTGGTGCTCTCTGCCTGCCAAAGATCAGGCGAAAACAGTTACAGCACTCTGCACTTCGTTCAGCCCTGCACGACAGGCCAAAATAACAGACCTCTTTCTGTTTTATAGATAGCTTTATGAGCTATCAAAATGTTATGGTGGAAGCCACAGAAATGACATTTACAGCAGATTTTGTTTTGTTTCACTGACAGACTATATTTGACAATGAATGCCTGGTTTTGTTCTTTGGCTCTTTGCTGTGGGAAACACAGTTGGAAGATTACAACATAGTTTTCCACTGGCAGAGAGACATGTGTTTATATGCCATCTTTCAAACTGCATGACTTTACTTCAATAATTTATCAGGGGAATTCCTGCAACTGCTTTGTCCGGTTCTCTCAATTTAAAGGCATCATTTTGCATATTGTTTTACTTGATTTTAAAAACACTGATCGTGTGTATTTTATATTCCCCTTGTTTCCATTTTAAAATTTTAGAAAACTTAAGAAGTTCAAGTTGAATGCAAACAAAGTCAAAGTTTTGCAAAAGTCTTTCCATACAAATGAATGCATGATCACACCCCAGAGACTGGGTGTTTTGCTGGATGTGAGAGCATTGTGCTAAATGTATTTCTCTGCCATAGTGGTTTTGTGAGAAGTGATAATGTGGACAAGAAGCTTTTAGACTTGACTTTTTCCTCTCCATAAAGTCTGGAGAAGAGCCTCTCTGTCTGCTGTAAGGGGTCTCAGCAGAGAGATAAATATCACCACACACACACACACACACACACACACACACACACACACACACATACTGTGGATACAGTGCAGTGTATCTGTGGTAGATCCACACACACACACAAAAATGTAATATACTTATCTACATTTACTGACTAGAGGTTCTGCTGGTTCTTGAAGACTGCTCGAACTTTATGGCTGGTGAACAGAGAGATAAAGAGACACTGAGGTAGGCTTACAGTATAGTGTGCTCAAAAGAGGGAAATGGACAGACAGAAAGTTCAAACTTGATTATATAACTCTGAAAGTACTCTTGACTTCAATTTAACCATGCCCTGTTGCATTTGTTATGCATAGGAGCCAGATGGACATTCACTCTTTTCCAAAGTATTTTCACCTACTGTAACCCAGCTGTGGTGCTAAGCCAGTGGAACAGAGGCAGGACATGTACTGTACAAGGCTAAATAATAAGCTAAATAACTTGTTGATGTTACATGGATACTAAGGCATAGCTCAGTCTTTTCCTGTCTAACACACATGCAGACCCACACATGGAAAAATCTGCCATGTAGGCTCAGAAGAGGCTGTGACGGGAGGAATACAGATAAATTAGAGATGTTGATGCGATGGCTGTGTATGGGAAAGACAAATGGAAGGAGACAAACTGACCAAGAAGAAATGCATGCAGAATAAATGGATAGAGGCTGTGGAAAGATGGGTGGGAGGGAGAAGAGATGGGGAAATTAGTAAAGATTTGATGGAGAGAGAGAGGTGGAGGAAGATGGGAGGAAAAGAGTAGCTAAAAGAGTGAGGATGAAGAGAGAAGAAGGGCTTTATCAAAGCTTTTTCACATCGGTCGCTCTATTGCTACCACTTCTTTTCCACCAGAAATTAATTTGAACAAGTTGAGGGGAGGAATGGAGTGACTATCATCAGTAATGGATGTCTGCAGTTGATGAAGTGGTTTAATCATGCACCTTTGCATACTGTTTTCAAAGAGACTGAGAGAGCCATTTCTCTTGTCTTCTGCATTACTAGAACAGCACAGATTTACGGAGAGGTAGTGGAAATAATAGAGTACTTTCTTGGAGCCAGCTGGAATCTCCTTGTTCTTCTTCTTTCTCTGGATCAGTGGCAGATCTAACGTCCTGGTAAGGGATACTCCAGAGCTTAAACTGGCACAGCCCCCTTACAAACTGACGCAGAGGGAAAAGTCAATCTTGTGATTAGATTAATCATGTCATATCAGTTCAGGCTGCTCAAGTTTATATGACACCCGGAGAAAAACATTGACAAGAAAGAATTGATCCATGTTCCTTTTCCATGCCCGTGCTCGTATCTCCGTGTGTGTAAAGTGAGTTAGTGTGTCCATATCCGTCATTTGTCATTGTATCATTACACATCAATCCATGTATGCTGTGCAACCAGAGAAGCATGTGGCTGTAATGTTGAGTCAATGAGACTGAGTGAAGAATCCTCTAACCTGATGTATAACACAGAGTCTGCTTACACTTAATATGTACTGCATAAAAAGCTAACTTACCTTCATTTTGGTGGACTATTTTGAGTTTTTAGCTGTCGCACCACCATAAAAGTGCAGAAGGGGAATTAGGGGACTACTTGGTGATATCAACTTTTGTACTGTAAGCCTTTGTCTTATTTCTGATGTCTTTTCAGCGGACTGAGTCTTTCTGTGTCAAGTTTTTCCCCCACACACTCATTGAAATTCATAAATTTATGTGTCACATGTACCTCTTCTCTCTTCCATATACTGTAGCCACATACACACTTACAGTACAACTCATGTCAATTTCAGCTCCCGCAGCTCGCGTATGCTACCTGCTGTTCACACAAGATTGGCTCTTATTATTGGGAATAGTCATTTCAGTCCATCTACTGGTTAGTCATTTGCATTTTTATGTCCCATTACTGTGTCACAAAGAGTGGGAACTCACTCATAAGAAAATGTCTCTGTAGAGAACTGCCTTTTTGACACAAAAGGCGTTTCAAGATGGTTTATGGACTTCTCTTTAGTCATTACCACGAGATGGCTTTACTTCTCAGCAATGTGAATCCATATGAAGTATTGAAATTATATAGAGGCCAGTTGTAACCTGGAGGTCTGTTTGGTACAAGACACATTTGTGTTAATAACTCATAGACTTTGTGCTTGGAAACATGTGACCCTCTGTGTCTTTGTTGCAATGATGGAAAGAAATTCACAAATTCATTCATTAAGTTATAGAGCAGCTATAATCAATATTTGTATAATAACAATGGTTCTAATGACTTTGTGTAACGTGAAAGGAGTATTCTCCACCTGACTCTGCAGTTCCTCTCAGGTCTACTGAGCTTTGTAGCCTCTTTCAGCTCAATGTTTTGGTTTTACGGCCCACAACTGTTTTGATTCCCTCTCACCACTCTCATAGCGTCATTTTTCTGCCACAGCAGGCTGCTGTTTTTAAGAGAAAAAACTCCAAAAACCCACTGTACACTACCTACTCAGCACCAATGCCAGACGGACACAGTTAGCGACTAGCTGGGGAACATAGTGGAGCATTTAGCAGCTAAAGAGACAGATATTTCCCTCAGAAGTTGGTGGAGACCAAAACAGAGCTAAAAGGAGCCAATATTGGACTTCCATTCCCCAGATGGACAGAAATGCGACTCCAAATGAATGATAATGTTTTTACGTATCTGCTGGATGTGTAAGCAAGCAACTGATTGCAAAGTTCACCGTATCAACTTAAATATGATAGATACAGATCTACACTTCACTCAGATCTATCCACTGCATGTACAGGTGGAGTCAAATTCTGTAAGATTTTAAGATCGAACAAAGAATCAAAGTCATCCAACTACAAGTCCCAATGCAGTTTATTCAATCTGAGTGGAGCAAAGCATTTAAAAGCCTTTTAACAAGCTCTGTTTTGAATTTGTTATCCTAGAAGTGCTTTATGAATATATACTGCAAGTGCAGGTCTCCTTTGACTGACAAAGAGGGCCAACTTACACTCCACTACAAGTCCTAAACCCATCACCTGATATGAATTTCTATGATAGAAAACATGTCATACCTGAAGTGTCGATGGTGGAGCATGCAGATAAAGAATTTCACCATAGTCCGAACAAACTAATTGTAACCTAACTGAACAAGAGAAGCAGTTGGACCGCATGAGTTTAATAATATAAATCATATTTGTATATAATAATTTGTCTTTTGTCAAAAGACCCTTCCTGCTTTGAAAAAAAACACTAGTTGTGGACACTTGTGGAAAATGTCACAGAGAGACTGGTGATGTTTTATACAGTTGTCATGCAGGAGACCGTCCACCAGAGTCCAGTGTTTGACTGTTGAACAGAGTCTGCTGCAGGTCACGCCGAGGCTAGATGAGGAAGAGCATGTGGGAGAGGAGGAGGAGGAGATTGATGTCTCTGACTTTGTGCCAGATTTAACTAAACTCTGGTATGTTGTTTAGTTTTCTTTGGCCTCTTGTCACTGTTTGGCCATAAGCCATGTCCTTGTGTTTTCTCTTCCTCTGTCACCATCTACATGTCCTCTTTTGTTCTGTTTCTGCCTCACACTCTCTTATGTCTCTCATATCTATAACCTTCCTATTGCTGTATTCTCACTCTTTTATGCTTCTCTTTTACTGTCTCTCCTCACTTTCAGACTTTTTCTTCCCTCAAACTTACCACTGCCTCCACGTTCCCTTTCCCTTGTCTCACCTTGGCTCTTCTGGAGCCTGTTTTAGGGTGACTTTTTGGCGGGACAGCTATTGATCCAGCATGGAGCACTAGTGTGTAGATTTCACCTGTATAGCTGACGAGTCAGTTGGATGAAATCCAATGCGACATTCAAGTTCTCCCCACGTCAGTGTCAGCGTTATTGTCCCTGGTCCTAGACAGTAGAGAGACAGGAGCCTTTGTGCGTGCAGCAGTACTGTAGTAGAACTGTATGACTACATGTGATAATAAGGTTGTAAATTGAATTTTTTCAGTTGTATGTCACCACAGCATGCCTCCAACAGCCTCAAAACAAACACAAAACATATTTAATTTAAAATGATTCAATAGATATTTTACTTAGGTCTACATTGCAGTGCTTTTCTAATAAAGTAATAACTTGATAATTAATCTGATGAACATATAGGCTTACATTAGCCAAACTGCGTGATGTTGGTGCATGGTGATGTCTGAGGTTTGCTCATTGATTCGCTGCTCTAGTTGAAGGGTTCACCTATTTTCCTCTTCAAGTGCCCTCCCTCCTCTCCTCCTCTTTCTCTCCTTTCTACCCTTCCTCTCATCTCCCTCCCTCGCTTCCTCTCCTTCTCCCCTCCCTCCCCGGCGGGTCTCATGTCCCAGGTGACAGAGTGGAGCTGTGCCCTTGAGCGAGCTCCATGCAGCAGGAGCAGTAAATATCCGCCTGCGTGTTGTGTGTTGTATGTTCTCTACAAATATTGAGGATACTCCCTAGAATGAGGATGGTGTGATATTTTACAGCTCCTCTGAGATGGCTGAGCTCGCCTCGTATGTTTGTGAAACCAGCAAAGGAAAGCCAGCAGGGAGACAACTGGATTAGCCCAGAGCCATTTCTATTCCCTTTGAATATATGAGCATATCTGTTTTATTAGGGTGGGATGTCACAAGCATAATACAGTTCTGGAGCAAAGCACTACTTCTAGGAAATATTACAGTGTTTTTGATTGGTACTCTGTGTATAATTTGTGCACATTTATCATATTTAGTCAAGTTAGTGAGAAATCGGTCGGTACAGAGAAGCTCTTTGTGGGCAATAAATGAAAGTGTCTCCTGAAAAACACCAATAATGATTACTGTCAATATCGCCTATTGCTAATTCCCATCTGGTAATTTATCTAGAAATGGTTTCTCAATTGAATTTCCAGAAAATGCACATATTATTACTGTATGGTGACAGAAGATTTTCTTTTCCAAATTGTATTTATTGAGTTTCCCAACAGATAACGAGCCGCATGTATAACTATAAAACAGAGAAAATGAAAGAAAAAAAAGAAGAGAATAATAACAGAGAGAAACAGAATACATACATACAAAAAAGGAGATTTTGGTCACCTTTTGAGAAATAAAAAGTTGTATCGTTACATGACAAATATAAAATATATACATGTAACCATATATGTCTATACTCAAACACATGATAGAACGATTTCATGATTTTATCCTCTCTGTCTTATATAGTTGACTTTTGAATTTCAATGCTCAAATACTGAATTGTGCAAATAAATAAATACATAAATACAATGTAAAATAACACACAAATGCCACCACAAGAAAAATATCCATTCACATCTAACTGCAATGTTATTTTCCCAGATAAAGTATCGAACCATACTGTGTGTGTGATGGTTGACAGGTGCTAACGTAAGAATGATGGAGGTGCTGTGTGTGTGTGTGTGTGTGCGAGCACAACTGTGTCAAAAGAGATAATTTTCCATAAGTAGGCTTGACTCCCTTCCTCTTCTGTTGTAACCTCCCCCAGTAGTCATGGTAACCCTGCCGTTTCCAAGGAGGGCTGCTCACTGCGGTGTTAGCATGAAGGGGCCTGTGATCCACCAATCACATGTTCAACTCGCCTCTTCTGGTCCGAAGCATCTGTCACTCCCTCTGTCAGCTCTCACGTACACCACTCTCTGTCTCTCTCTCTCTCCTTTTCAATTTCTCTGTCTCTCGCCCTCTCGCTCTCTAACTCTCTTTATCTCTCGTCTGAAAGGTGATAGCGCTGGAAAATACCCATAATGCTGTGGTGCCATTCCTCTGGAATAGTGACAGAATGTGAAAGCAGTGGCTGAGGGATGGATGGCTGCATGTGACTGTCTGTTCTGTCTGTGTGAGCTTGTACGTTGGTGTGTATGATCTTACAGGCAGTGCTGCCAGAACAGCAGCATTCCTGCTATAAATAACACTTATGGGTGTGATACTGATGAACTGTGTTTATCATTTATTATCACAATACTGCAGGCAGAAGGAAAGAGTGACCACATAGCAGTGTGTCCCAGGGATTTTCCATATGCTGGAAGTTAATGACCGTAGCATTTGTTTACACATCTGTTGAAAGCGGCTTTTCCACTGACAACAAAAGTATCTATTTAGCCAAGTATCCTGAGGAATGATCCTTTTATTGAACGATTCTGTACAGCAGTAGAAGTGTAGAGGTCACAGTGGTGGATGGGCAATTTATGGGTCTGACTTTGATGCCAGAGACCAAAGTTTGCTCCCCGTCACAGACCAGTGTTTTTTTTTTAAACACGGTCATGATCTTTTCCTAACATTAACCAAGTGTTTTAGTTGCCTAACCATCCATGACAATACTTTAATCATAGTTTATTGCCTAAACTATGCTTAGGGAAAGATCTAAGTTGATTCGCTTTCGTGCTGAAAGTTTGATATCACTCTCATGTCTGTATGGTTATTACCAAGCTAGCAGCCGCTTAGCTCAGCTTCTGGAAACAGGGGGAAACAGCTAGTCTGGGTCTGTCCAAAGGTAACAAAATCCACCTACCAGCACCACTAAAGCTCACTAATTAACACGTTATATCTTGTTTTTTTAATCCGTGCAAAATCTTTTTAGGGTAAAAATTTTGTATACTTTATTGTTCATTTATGGTCTCATATATTTCTCATGTGGTATCAATCTTCTGCAAGAAAGCGACTAAACTTATCTCCCTAAATGTCAAACTATTCCTTTAATTTCTGAGTGATTTGCCCTTCTTATATGGTTTAATTTGAATAATTTATGACACCTTATACAGTAGGACTATTAGTATATCTTTGCTACCCAATTAATCATTTCATGACCCCTCAGATTTCTTTTTTGGGGTGGTCCTCATCCCCATTCTAAACCCTGGTCTGTATCTAGCGATGGGGTCGATCTATTATGGAAAAATTGTTTTGCTTCCCTACATGTAAAACAGGTTTAAGAACACTATGCAGTTGTGGGTGGCCCTCCAAGATAAGATAATCAGATCAGTTATCACCCACAGGTGTAATAACCCAACATCAAACATATAACATGGATGCGGTAGTTATCCTGCATGTTACGCACAACCTCAACTGTCTCTTCTCTTCTGCTCACACAGATAGTGATAGATAGGCTCTTTATGTGCATTTTCCAGGAGAGCAGTGAGCATACTTGGCTGCTATCTTCCTGTGCTGGGGCTCAGCTATGAGCGGGATTTGTGAGGAGAAATCAGTGGGGGTGAGCTTCTCATCCCCAGCTCCCACTCAGCTGACTGCAGTGGGGCGTGTCTGCTGAGGGGTGAGAGGTGGGAGGACAGAGGGTGTCCCTAATACCAAAGGAAAAGCCCCTAATCCTCTGTTAAAGTGTCCCCATTGACTGTTGGGGGGGCCCCCATTGGTCCACTCACCCCAAAATAGCGTCTGGTGTTATTGTTGTTGTACTGTTCTGTTGTTGGACTCATACCCCCCCAGTAGACACACATAGAATCGCTACTGCTTGCTCCCATACTTTGAGATCCTGCTTGATTTCATACAGCCAGGTAAAGCCCAGCCTGACACACACTCACAACACACACAGTCACGCTGGTCCTTGTTAGGGGAAAAAAAAGCTCATAAGCAGGATAACAATAAAGAGCCACATGCTGGTAGAGACTGAGGGAGGCAGGGAGAGTGAACCAGAGAGAATGAGTGGGAGGGAAAGAGGGAGAGTGGGTGGGATAACAAGAGAGAAGAGGTGGGGGGGGTTGACATATCCCAGTCGAGTCATTTTAGCTAAAGTATTTGTTTCAGCTGCTATTTTCAGTTTGACCCCTCTCCCTGCTTGCCTCCCCAACCTTGGATATCAAGATCACACTGACACCCCCCCACCCCCTCAGAGTAAATGAAGGTGAGGAAGAAAAGGAAGGAGGCAGAGAGGGAGGGAGAAGCCTCAGCTACTATGGTAAGTCAGGGTGCTCTTCCTGCACCCTCCCCGTTCGAAGGTGCTTTCTGGGGCAGGGGCCAGCTTCTGCGAGGCAGCAGGGATTTACCCTTGTTGACACATTTAAAAAAAAGAGAGAGAGATAGAGAGGGGACAGGGAGGGAGAGAGACAGCAGAGGGGATTTGGCATGTGTCCTTTCTGCAGCGTGAAAGACTGCGAGATGCTCAGCGCTTTGTTTACTCATCACTGGAGAGTTAGATAGACCCCCTCTCCTTTCCTCTCCACCCGGCATCCTCTCCTTCTTCCCCCCCTACTCACTTCTTTCGTCCCACCATCCCCCTGTCTGATGTGCAGGGCATCGACCAGATAGCGGAAGGAACTGCTGTATCCACTACCTCCAGTGCTTGCATTTGTTGGTGTGCTTTGATTTTTTTTTTTTTTACTCTGTTACCTGAGCCAATGGTACCTTGCTCTTTCCTCTGAGTGGGATGGATGCCCGTGAGGTTAAGATAAGGACAGAGCTAACTGACTGACTGGCTGAGTAGATGACTGGTTGGCTGTTTGGCTGGCTGGTCGCTCTGAGCTCAGATTTCACTCCTCTTCATACAGAGGAGAGAAAGAAAGAGGGGAAGTAAGTGAACATGGCTGTGGAAGAGGGTGTTGTCTTCCTAACACAAGTGAGTAGTGCTAACGTTTTGATTTTTTTTTTTTTAATTCTGATTCGTGTTGTGATTTGGTATTATCTTGAAAAAAATGTAAGAGAGCTTACAGACTGTCTCAGAGGTCGATGTTGTGAATTCAGTGGTACACCAAACCACTAGAATGACCTAGCCCTGTATCATTCATTATGACTGCATGGGTGTGTATGAGCATGGGAAGCTGATCTGTTGCAATCAGTTGTAAAGTGCATGTTTGTTTGCAGGGTAATAACATGCAAGAGTTTTTCAGCACACATCAGCCAGTGTGGTGTCTAGAAAGTGGATTGCCCTTGCACCTGCATGTTCATGTTGTTTATATAGAGCTATGTGTAAATTATTGAGCAAGATGGAGGCTTTTTCTTTAATGGAATAGTTTGACATTTTGGGAAATTTGTTTATTTGCTCTCTCAGACACAGATTTAACAAGCAAGATGTACTGTAACTATTCCTTTAAGATGGAAGAACAGCATGTGGTGTGGCTTGTTTGTAGTGCTTCAAGGAATTCACTCACTAGTATCTTAAAGCAGCTAATCGATATTTTAATAATAACAATGTATCAAATGAAANNTGTGAAAACAATGACAATGTGAAGGGGGTCACTCATAGTGATGAACCTACAGGAAATTATTGTCTGAATCTGCAGCTCCTCTGGGCTTTATGGAGCTTTATAGTGAGTTTCAGCTCATTGATTAGCTGTCCG
>NTHP01000012.1:600151-667178 GCA_003416845.1 Oplegnathus fasciatus | reverse complement strand
CTGCTCAGCACCAAACAGCAGACAGACACAGTTAGAGACCAGCTGGTGAACATAGTGGAGCATTTAGCAGCTACAGAGACAGATGTTTCCCTCAGGAGTTGGTAGAGACCAAAACAGAGCTAAAAGAGAGAGAATATTGAATACCGGTGAATGTAAACACCAGGTGACCGTAAATACAACTCCAAATGAATGACAACGTTGTACCGTAGCTGCTGGATGTGTAAAAAAGCAACTGTTTGCTAACAAATTCACCATATCGACTTAAAAAGTGATAATGTGCCAATGTTGTGTTTGCAGCTTGTTTCTACTGCCCCCAAGTGGCACCTTTGAAACAAAGCTGTTGTAGAATAACAATAGTAGATACTGTAGTGTGATCTTTTTCTCTCAGTAAAGCTCTCTTTCACTGGAAAATGCTGTGAGAAACATTCATTTATTGTAATCTTTTTAGACGTGAAACACTTCCTGGATCCATTCATTCATTCACTTTACTTACTCACGCTGTCTCTCACAGTAATTTCTCCAAGTGGCCATTAGGAGGCATGATATATTGAACCACTTGTCTCCTCTTTGCAGTGCTCCTGAAATGTCTGGTGCTTTCCATCAGCAACACTACTACAATAGAGGGAGGTTTTAGAGTGATGTTGATGCTTCAGATAACAGTGTACGATATTTACAGTCATGAGAGCTGTGAAGCAGATGTTGATGTACTGTGCATAGAACATCTTGTGCATTTGAAATCTGAGGAGGCTCTAAAATGTAAAGACTCCTGTTATAGATTGTCATTCATTGTGCTGCCAATAACATGCTTTGCATCCATAGCTCTCAAAGCCTTAATAATGATTTTCTGGTATGAGCATGTTGACAGTGAAATGGGGGCATTAATTCATCAATAGCTTTGCTATATTTAGCCCTGAGAGAAAGGGAGAAATCAGGATGCTGTGAGGAACTCAGCAGGGCAGGGGATTTGGGAAGTTTGGCAGTTTAGAGATGAAATGATGTGGTTGTTGATGGGGTGAGGTTCTTTGGCACCAGTGGGTGTTGTGGTCCGCCACTGGATGTCTCTGGCTTTGTGCTGGTGGAGCTCTGTGTGTTTTGTGCTGTCAGGAGAGAAGGGGATAAAGTGAAACAATACAGCCGCTGCTGGTCTGGCTCTCCTCTTCTAAGCTCACTCGGTTCACCCAGAGCCTACAGCAATGACATCAGCATGTCCTGTGTGTGTGTCTATATGTTTATGTGTACATATTTTTTCCTGTATGTATTTTAAGTGAACAATGTCCAAAAGTGTGTGCAGACATGTATGTATTGATTCATCCCTTCTTATACATGGATGCAAAATGCCGCATGAGTTTGTGTTCGGTTACATGCTCGGTGCAGAGTGCCAAACTGACATCATCGCAGTCTGGCAGCCCGGGGATATCAGTCTTTATACATCTAAATATCCTCGATCCATCTAGACTATCACTGCGTTGATGTCATGAGGAGAAGTGCCAAGTACAGATTCAGCAGAAATGAAAACAAATGCTCTGCAGCTCCAAAACCTCATGAATCTCCATACTGACTGCCCAGCCTCTATTTGAGATCATGACAGATACTGTGTCCCAATTCTATACTACTTGTATAAGCTATGTGTTATATTGTATTTTGCAGTTAGTACACAAGAAATCAATATACTTGACCAATTTATCATAAAGAGAAATAATACAATATGTGCACCGTCGGATATCAAACTGCGACTTTGGAAGGCTAGTGCCAATTAAACTTCAAAAAAGAGAATGCAAATTGATACTACTACTACTACTACTACTACTACTAATACTTAAATTTTTCTGGAGCTCTCATCACTGGAGATGTAGCTCCTCAATTTCCTTTGTCCAAGTCATTGTGGGACATTCATCAACAGCATACTCACAAATCAAGTGTGTTTTGTTTTGTTTTTTTCATGAGTTTTGCTTAATTTTGTCACTCCATTGTCAACACACTATATACTCAATACCGACTTAAAATTAGTGTGTAGTATTGAATTGTGACAACTTGAGTCTCTCCCCAAACTAAAAAAACACAAGACATTCCTCATTAATTGGCCACTATTGATATGGGCATAATTTTTGTACAAAATTAGTTATAATGCAGATGTATCAACCAATAAGTAACAAGATATTGCAGTACAGAGGTCATTTATGAACATTGTCACCATTACGTAGTTCACCAGAGAGCACAACAAATTAAGTTTTAAATATCTAAATGTCCTGCACAGTACACACCTTGGTCACAATTCTTTGGAAAACAACTTTAGGGGGTATTTTAATATCAGTGTCGGTATCTGTCTCAAAAATATCTGTCAGGCTATATTATAGGGTGTTGATGAAGCAGAGTCTGACTCTTAACAATACGAAACAGAGGTGAGAGTAATCTCATCAGACCTACATATTACTTGCACTTATAACTGGCAATACTAAGGCTCCACTGTTATGTAGTATTTCAGTTTTTCCTCTCCCTCTGAAAGATCTGCAGACACCAGTCAGTGACCAGAGGGCATTTTTAATTACAACTGAGATGGTTAATTGTCATTTTTACAGCGAGTTACCCGGAAATTAGCTGCATTTTTGACTTTGTAAGACTGTAATTGGGAATGATATAATTCTCAGCTTTTCCGGTTATCACTTGTGTGTCAGATTTCTCTCTCTCTCTCTGCCTGTCTCTCTCTCACCCTCTCCCTTCAATCTAACATTAGATTAATGCTTTCCTTCAGGCTTAACCTAGTCTTTAATGGCCCCATTTTCTTTGAACCTCTGATCTGTGGAGGCTTAATGATATTTCTCTTACTAATCTCTCGCCCCGTCCTGTGTAATGCTTCATTCACAAAGACTTCAAGATCCCTCATGTTGGACATAGATGGGATGTGGATGGAGGGTTGGACATGTTGGTCACTGGTTTTTACTGCAGGCATTAAGGGATAAACTGACGAGAGCAATGAATAGTGACTTACGGATGAAGACTGCTTAATCTGTTGGCACTTAAGCTTGGGCAGATGCAGAAGGAGAAGCAAAGAGCACTGTGTGATATTTAAAAGATTATTGCAAAATGCTAACCTTTAAAAGAAACATTTAAACTTTAAAAATGCTCTTAAACCTCCATATTTTTAGAGATGTACTGTATTTATTTCTAAAGTGAGAGCTTGTGTGTGTAGAGATTTCTGTAAGTGTGTTAATATTTCATTGTTGTGTTTTGTTCTTCCACATCTGACGGTACAAACCGACCACTGGTCATCTATTAAATATCTGCATTGAACAATTAAAAGAAGACTACAGTATTATATATCATGTTTGATTTACATAATATACGAAGGTGTAAAGTTGTCACGCATGCTGCCTGTCCACAGCAGTGTGACCCATGTATTTCCATGTCAGAGGTCTCAGAGTGGTCAAGCATTTGGTGACACTCACCAAAGAGTTGCGGGTCACACAGGCATGTTCTACACAGCATAGCACACACTAAGGACATGGCTGGTTATGTAAGACACAGGACAACTGTTGGGATGTGTGCGCACACACACACGCTGCACAGATTTTTTATTATGTGGAGAGACTTTGACTTGAATAATTGATGATGAAGCTAAAACTGATGGTGATATTCTGAGTGAAGTTGGAGTTGGGTATAAACTGCCTTTCAGTCCTGTAAAGTGCTGCAGAAAGTTATTCATAGTGTACATTTAAAAACAACAAATGTTGACCAAAGTGCTCTACCAGAGCGGTTAAAAATACAATAAGATAAATACAAGAATGAAATATATGAAAATCAATAGTGATAGGTGAATATGAAAAAATAAAATGCACCTGAAAAAGAAGTTGTAAAATGTGTAAGTTAATGTAAACATTTTAAGTAGTGTATCAAGTTTCTTTTGGGGGAAATGACACCATGGTCTTACTCAGTTTATATTCCCTTCTTGCTACCATGTTTTCCCATCACAACAACATTGTTTTCATTCCATACGATATGTAGACGTAACGTAGAAGCATCGTAGAAAAAGTGCAGGGAGTTTACCTCACTGACAGTGTTGAGGTGTGACGCTGATGACAGAGAGCTGGTGGAGAGTGCCTGCTGGCTGGGTTTAGACTGGCTGGGAGCCAAAGTGTTTCTAACAGGTCATCATGAAGGACACTGAGTCTTGGATCGAATAGTGGTCTTTGTCAGTTCTTGTGTTGTTATATCAGCTACTGTGATTTTTTAATTAGTCTTGTTAGTTTGTTGTTTGTTGCTATGGAAATTAAAAATGTTGGTCTTTCCCTCTGGTTGACATCCAGAATAATAGAAACACAACACAATCTGGTACACAAGCAAAGGAGTTTTCATGTTGAGACGGTTCATTTGCACATCCACACAGTCTCTAAAACATTTTGTAGTTAGGCCACAGGAGATTCAGGCCACTGCATTGTGTGTTTATGAGTTTTCACAGTCAATGGCCTATTTCATTGTACAGTGCAGCTGTGCCAACATTAATGATTCTTTTGCAGCTGCTACACTCACTTGATTGCTTACAGCCTCAGTCTTAAGAAATAATCTTGAGCTTTATAATGCCTCTTTAAATCTTTTACCCTTTTATAATGTTACTTCTGCATGTGCATCTATTAATGGCAGTGCTTGTATATTTTTTGTAATTGTTCTTGACCCGTGGCTCATATTCGTGCTGGTTCAGGCTCTGTGCCAGTGACACAGTCTGTTGTATCGTGACTTTTCTCAAGGCCACAAGAACAGAAATATCATTAGTGGTTCAGTGCTATCAAACAGTCCCCTGGGGGTTGGGGGTATGGAAAAAGGAAGAACATTTCTAGATGTTGGCTGATTGGCTGTAGAGACATGAGCTTTAGCTTAATGGTCTCTTGTAATCAGGAAATGACTTGGTTTCCAGTTAACACTGCTTCATCTGCCATTATTTTGTTTGTGTAAAAGCAAATATTTTCCTCTCACAGTTTCATGCAGCCTATCAGTGGAACAATCTGATGTTGGATGTCTTGTTCACTCACATTTTGGCTTTGGGTCAGATCCCTCTATGTTCGTCAGAGTTATTTCTGGAAAAGCACGGTGGAGGGGGAGGTGGAGAGTACAATGTTGGATAACCGCTCGTACCGTTTGGCCCTGCTGAGTTTATCCTAAGTGTCTCTGGACACAAGGCTAAATTTAGCAGGTCTGGGCTTTTGATAATTCAGGGGAATTTGGTTTTTGAGCCTCTGTTATGAAGCAGCGTATCACAGCTTCTCTCTCTCCTGCTCTCAGCAGCTCCAGTGCTGAGTTTTACAAAATGCTCTTTGCAAGGCTGCTGCGAAGAAGGAACACAAAATGTGCCGAGTTTGCTGTGTGTCATTTTATGTCAAACCCAATGTCCTGGGAGCCATGAACACAGAAAAGAAACACAACCTCCCTCTCTTCTTCTCTCTCTGTAGCCATCTCCATCTCTTTCTCTTTGTCTACTCTCATCCTTCTTTCGATCTCTTCCCCCTCCCTTTCTCTCCCTCTCTCTCACACACGCACACACACATGCACATCACATTTGTTATAGGGGCAAAAACATGCTTGCCTCATCATTTTATTTTGGTGTGCAGAGCTCTATTTCTGTAGTGAAATAAAGGACAGGCAAGCAGAATAGAGAATGCTCTGCTTCTCGTAGCACAGCGACATAGACTCACAACAGCTTTACTGGTGGATTCAGAAGAGATCTCTGTTGAAGAGAGGAGGTCTCTGTGGCAGCTGTGAGGACCACCCGGTCACTGAACTTCCTACCTTTGGGAATCACAGACATTTGGATCTAACAAAGCTGGAATAACAGTCCGGCAGGATCGGATGGATGACGGAGGATGACGTGAATTGTTGGGATGATATGCTGTGGCTCTGTTGGCTTTCTTGTGGATTTACTTTTTGAGATGTTTATGTCCTTGTGTTGTCTTGATTTGAGGCACCAGTGGACTGTATTGATTTTACTGGGATAATGGATCTACTGTGTGTGTGGATATTGGCTTTGTTTTTTCCCCTGATAAGATGTTTTTGGATGTCTGAGAAATTATGACAGAGTTCTACCTGGTACAGTAACATTTTGGCATTCATTTGTATGTGCTTTTGTTCTCCTATGTGCCTAATTTGATGCAGGTAAGCATGTGGCCAGAGTCTGATTTGACATACCTCCTCTCTTGTTCTCTCTCTCTCTTGTCTGCCTCTCTTTCTCTCTCTCTCTCTCTCTCTTTGTTTTCTCCTCTCCAGTCTGACAGTAATGCCAGTTACCTGCGAGCTGCCCGGGCAGGGAACCTTGAAAAGGTCCTCGACTACCTCAAGTCTGGGGTTGAGATTAACATTTGCAATCAGGTACGTTTTCTGAGGCTGTTATTAAGAAAGTAAAATGTTCTTTGTGAGTGTCTGTCCTCCTTGGGGTGACAGAGGAATATTAAGTTGTTCTTTTCTACACACATTAACATGCCTACACCATACTGCTACACCAGCAGAATTTCAAACAGAGGGCTCAAGGGCTCATGTCTAACTGAACAAGCAGGATCATCCTATAGATGACATATCTTATAATTTTAATCCACTCATTAAGCACAATTAAACATGACCTCATAGTATATCCTTGGGCATGAGCTACACCAACTCCACTAAATATGTTTCTTTCTCAGAATGGTCTGAACGCTCTCCATCTAGCCTCCAAGGAGGGGCATGTAGAGGTTGTTGCTGAGCTCCTGAAGCTCGAAGCTGCTGTGGATGCAGCCACAAAGGTAAGGCCCACCCCGTCACCTATCGTACAGAGGACTATATTTGGATCCAAAACAAAACATGGCTGTAGGATTAAACAGCATGCAGCTACAGTACAGTACGACTACTCTAAGTGTACTGCCTTTGTTAGGGTTTAATATTGGATCAATATTTAATGATCCCTGTGGGGATTTCTGCTGGAAAAAAGTGAGAGAATTAAGCAAGAGAAAATGAAATATACAGTATGTCAGAATGAAGCAAAAGGAGTTCAGTATAATAATAGTAATAAAGAAACGAGTTGGGCAAAATCAGCAGCAGCAGTAGTGTTATATTTTATGTACTGTACAATCTGAAATCATATAGTATGACACATCAGGGAAAGGTCTCTTCCTTTGAAGCATCTTTGCTCTGATGCTAAAAGGAGTTGAGAGGGAGAGCCATTGAAAACATTATCCCGACTTGAGCCCAGAAGGCTTTCACTCCCATTTAGTCGTCTCGTTCAGCCTCTCTGCCACAGGCCACATTCCTAGTGCTGACATAAACACAGGGCACAATGAAATATTCAAGATCAAGGAGAAAATCTCCCCAATTAATGCCTCTCTCTATTGTGACCCCTTGGATGCTGGGGGATTAGTTTGAGATCTTGGGAATCCACAGCCCGCACCCTAATGCCTATAAATTTCTATTTTATTCAGTTGATGGAGACAGTCAGGAAGGCAGTGCTATCCAGGATACCTAGATTTAGTAACACAGAGTTTCATTCAGGCTGTGTGGGTGTTTAATGCTAAAGTTAATTGTGTATCCGCCCCTAATGTTGTGCTGCTCTTGTTGTGGGAGAATTAAACAAGAGGCCTTGTCCTCGGTTCATTAGCCCCTTAGCAGCTCTGTAACAAATGCAGCCCTTGTGAAGCTTACTGTCAGAGAGATGTTGATTTAACTTTGTTGTCATTTCTGGGCCTGTAGTTGGTGGTGTTTTACAGTATTGCTTTATATTTGTGAAGCTTTGGATGTTTAGATTGAAACAGTCAGAGAAGAGTTTATTCACACAAATTTTTTAGGCTGTAGCAGTGTTCACGGTGCAACCCTATCTGTTAGAAATTGTGTTTAATTCAAATACATTTGAGGGGACTTTGTGTCTTGCTGTGTTATCTTATCTTATCTGCTAGCTTCAAGTCACTGTTGACTTTTTCAGTATTTAACTAATACCACCATCTTTGCCTGTCCTTAAAGGGGAACTCCGCTGATTTCTGGGGGAGTACTACTGCAAATATGAAAAAAAAGTTGATTTTAGCCTCTCTCTATCTGGGAGTGTGGAGTTAGAAAGGGAGCTTGCCAGATCCTTATCTGTGTTTGAGGCTAGCAGCCCGAGGCTACTTTAGCGGCTACTAGCTTAACACACCCGAATCTCTAACTGAACTGTTGGCAGTCGAGTTGCATTGTGGATAATGTACGCTGCAGGTTTTGACAATGCTATATGAGTGCAATGCTAAATCGGTGGAGTACTCTTTCAATCAAGTGTTGTGAACATAGCCATAAAAAACTTGATTGTTATTAGTAAGCGCTTGCAAATAAATAAATGTGCTGTCATGGTGTTCAGAAGTTTAGTGGTGCGAAAGGCTGCATCTCTTCAACATTCAACATTCAACATAGTATTCTGTATATTGCAGAGCTATTGCATTAGATTCTGATGCTCATTGCATTGTGTCCAAACACTGCAGAGGCATAGAGTCATTTCTATTAATATATTTGCCATAAAAGGCTCAGATAAGTACCATTTTCCAAAGAAAACACAGTTCAGTAAAGTTACTGAGGGAACAAACCATGTTAATTCCAGTACAAGTATGTGTGTCTGCACAGTAGGCCATAAGTGTGTACAATAAAACATAACCAGTGAGATAGCCTGTCAGCCATGATAAAGTAACAGTATTTCATTTTATGATTCAGATTTTTTGTACTCCAGAAAAGCCTTTAGGCTCAGTAAAGCACACAAGCTCTTTTCTTCAGCTACATTATATACCAAACAGTCCTGTCTGTCTCTTCATTAATCTACTTTATTAATCAGCAGGCATGGCTATCTGATCTCCTTGCTACAGTATACAGTACATGTGACAGATGATCACTGTTGTGCAAGAGCACTTGTCGCGAATAACAGAGCCCAGTATCACGCGGCCAGGAGACAGGCTGGGGTCGACTCTCCCTTCACAAGGACCTGTGCAGGTTCATAAAAAGCCTCCTGTAGTTTTATTTATGGCCGAGGCTCAGTGGGAGCTCATTTATGTGCGGGACATGGGTCATCGGAAGTGACACATTGTTGGCAGTGCAGGCAGGGGGATGCCAGAGCTGGAACACCAGCGGTACAGAAGTATGGTTGGCGTGAGGCGATTCACTGGGGCACATGGATACTGATATGGATATATACAGGCTATAGTGACAAATAGTCACACACACACACACACACACACACGAGTAATACGGTGGGACAGGTGGGGCAGAGCTTAACACACATTCTTGTGCTTGTTCCATGTAATCCAGAAAGGAAACACTGCTCTGCACATAGCCTCGCTGGCTGGCCAAACGGAAGTCGTCAAAGAGCTGGTCACTAATGGAGCCAATGTCAACGCACAATCTCAGGTGGGATATGCTCGACACGCACACACACACACACAAATGTGCACAATGTCAAAATGACAGTGAGGCCCTGTTGGCCTCCAGCACATTTAGGAGCTGAAGCAACTTAAATGTAATTACATTGCTGCGATGCACACATTTGTTGGGATGTCAAAGCATCATGGAGTCACTGACATTGAGGGAATCACTCAGTGGAGAGATCCTCACTGACAGAATCTGGCATCACGCCAACTAGGCCTCTGCCTCTCCAGGAAACTGCTGTCCTTGCATTTTACATTTAACTCTCTCAGATCAAGGTGAGAGAAAAGATTTCTTTCTCTCTGATCTCATCAAACCTTGACACAGCCAATAGAGGTGTAACAGCAACACAAAAGTCTAACAGACTTCACTTGAACATTTTGTTTTGTCAATGAGATCTTTTTTTCTGGGTATCTATCACTCTGAAGATTGGAAATTACACTGATATCATTTGATAGTATAAGTGTCATCGTTACATTCAGTGTAGTTTTATGATGCAGTTCATATGAAAAATAGAGGAAAAAGCCTGCCATGCTCTGATAATGAAACACACACTACAAGGAAACGTCTGTCCATTTGTAGCACAAGTGACAGTTCAATCTTCGTCTGTTTTAACATGTTTGTAAATGTGCGTTTTGCTCCATGTTGCGTGCAGAATGGCTTCACTCCTCTCTACATGGCAGCCCAGGAGAATCACCTTGAGGTGGTACGGTTCCTTCTGGAGAACAGCGCCAGCCAGAGTATGGCCACTGAGGTACTGTACATATGTGTGTGTTTTTGTTATTGTGTATGTGTGTGCGTGTGCTCATATGTGTATGTGTGCCAGTCCTGTGTCCACCTCTCTGCAGTCTGTTACAGTATGTCTCCATGCATTTTCTCTGCCTCGGTCATGTATGGTCTTTACATCTGTTGTACTAACCACCTTCATCTCCTCTCCTCCTCTGTGTCCTTCCTCCTTTTATCACCCCGACCCCTCTCCCTCTGAGTCTCTGTCTCTGTGTCTTTTTCTCGTCTGTCTCACACGTTCTCGCTCTGTCTACCTCTCTGTCTTTCCACCATCCTCCTCTGCCCGCCCCCTCTCCTCTTCCCCTCCTCCCTCGCCCCCCCATCTCTTCATGAGGGACTAGGCAGAGCTTCATTGATTGGTAGTGTATGGTGGTGGAGGCAGAGTGACCTTGAGTGGGTCACAGATGAGGTCTGCTCCGCTCGCTGCCTCTCCTCCACGGCTGCTGCTGCTGTTACTGCTCTGATTTACGTTGCTCAGCCTGTGGAATCCATACACACACACACATAGCTAACAGTCAGGACACGTATACACACACAAGCACGTGCACATACGGAGATAAATAGCTGATGGGGCTAATGGAATACCCCAGCCAGTCTACAGTCCACTGGTTTACATCTATGGGCTACATGGTAGAACACAGGATGCCCTTCAGGACATGCATACACATACACATAGAATATTTTTGCACTCACACACAGATCCAGTACCCATGTGAACATGATATATGAATACAGGCACAAATGCATGTACACAAATACTTCTGCGCACACACACATTCAAACTTACAGTATGCAGAAACGGTGTGCTGTGGCAGGAAGCTTTCAGCTGAATTATGCATCATAAGGGTGATGTGTGTAGGAGAGAGATGTGAGCCTTTTCCACTCCATCCTCTCATTATGTAACTTACATTAGTGTCCTGTGTGGTGAGGAGGCTTGGGAATGTACAGTAACCTCTACATCTGTTTGACACATGGGCTATTAAGTTATGATTTACTCTCCTAAATGCTCCAAGCAGGTCAGGCTGTCTAAAGGTTGAACTCAAAGTTACAAAGTTACAATCATAAAATAATCTGTGTCTTGTTTCTGGAAAAATCGTCACAATAAAACTAAATATTTGCAGTTTGACTTGATGGAGAATAATGAAACATATTACTGTTGCCCTTATGTTTCCCATCAATTTTGCCTTTTTAGAGACATTTTCTTGACATTTATGCATAACCAAATCAAGTTTTCTCAGACTAAAGTACCATTCGCACACTTTAAAGAGGATTTTCCTTTTAAAACAAAAGGAAAAGCCGAAATTCATTTGATCATTAATAACCAGAATTATACCTTTTTTAAAACATCTATAGGACTCAGGGGTCTTGCATTGCTTTCCTCTATGCCTGCAGCAAAATAATAATTCAGCAAAATATAATGCTGGAGCACCATCTCTCCATAACCTGCTCCTAACCCGCTCATATCATCCATCCAGTCATGCGTACCATCCCATATCAGTTCCATCACCAGTAATGCATTACAGCACCCGTCCAGCCCCAGTAACTCCTCTCTCCCCTACATATGCAGGATGGCTTCACCCCTCTTGCAGTGGCCCTCCAGCAGGGCCATGACCAGGTGGTCTCCCTGCTGCTGGAGAACGATACAAAGGGCAAGGTACGCCTGCCTGCCCTGCACATCGCTGCCCGCAAGGACGACACCAAGGCCGCGGCCCTGCTCCTGCAAAATGACCACAACGCAGATGTCGAGTCCAAGGTGAGTGACCACGCTGATACAGCCAGTCTCTGGTGGTGGATCTTCAGTTGGTTGCTTTGTTTTTTTTTATCTCTTTGATTCTTTGATTGTTTAATTGTTTCTTTGATTATTGATGCATTTGGTTTTCTTTGTCAGTTTTTGTTTCTTGCTGCTTTTTTCTCTCCTTTCTTATTTTCATTTTCTTTTGATGCTGTTTTTGGCAGAAAGGGGAAAGGAGCAGAAGTACATTTTTGTTTGTTTTTGTTTGTATATAATATATCTGACCTTATTATTTTGTACTGAGCTCCTTCTGCCTTCTCTCTGCTCCTCCACTTCATGACAGTGGAGGCCCTTTTCAGTTTTTTGCTCACTAACTGCCCGTTCTCTCCTCTCTTGGCTGACTCTGTAGATGATGGTGAATAGAACAACAGAGGTACACCTCTACTCTGTACATTATGTAGTCTCTCCATCGCAGCTCATAAAAACTCTGAAAACAACAACAACAAACACCTCAGTGCCCCTGACTTGATGCAGTAATGTTTCTGCAGCCCTTTGTCACTTCCCTTTTTCCATTTTAACTCAAGCTCATCTTCCTCTCCATTGCTTCATTCATGTAGTGGATATCTCTAGTCATAGAGAAAATCAGAGTAATAGCGCATGTTTCACTAATACTGATTTAGGAAATCCTGAGGCTGGAGGCTTGGGTATCAAGGTTTTCCTTGATTCTAATGGTTTCATGGCGTCCAAAAGCTTAAGCCCCGGCTGTTATTTTTGGCAAATTATTTGTGACTGTTGACAAAATGTTGTCCTAATGTGTCCTGACACAGTCCTTCCATGAAACTGATTAACATGATAACCTGTGTCAGCATGAAAAGTGGTTATCATTCATTGAAAAGCAGCGGTTTGTCCATAACCTGCATGGCAACCAAATCCCCATTGAGCTGTAAAGGAACCCAGCCTTCTAGCAACAGACACTTAGACTAATTAGTTTTACTAGTCTCCCCTCTATTGATTTTAGTACCTCCAATCCTCAACCCTTGCACCTAAAGCATTTTGCATGGGACCAAAGCTAAACAAGCTACTTCAACACTGCTTCTATGGTAACAAGGGCCCCTTCGTCACACCAAAGCCAGGTGGCCACCTCCTGTGTGTGCCTGTTTTGGTTGGCATTGTCTCTGGCTTTGGCAGGCTGGCCAGTTATCCGGTATGATTCATCCCAAAATGTTGATCTCAGGCTCCTGCATCGTGGTAAACAGATTTGCATAGTACTCTGGTGGAAGATGGAAGAAAGTTAGGGAATAAACAGTACATGAGACTAACCTGCTGTATGTCCACAAATCGACTATAAAAAGACAGAATTTTGTGGTCCATTTTAATTTTTAGTTACCTTACTTTTCCAATATGATTTTAGGTGTAAACATATCTTTATTATTCATAGTTGTAGTGTTTTTGGTTTGGATTTTTGAGACACCAGATATCAGCAGAGTGGATACACATGTCTGAGACACCTGCTCTCCACTGGATTATTGGTTGTTTGAAATTGGGATTCCAGCGATTAGATAGCTTAATATGAGATTCATTCACTCATTGGACAGATTGTTTCCAGTGTCCTTCTGTTGCTTTGACAGCTGTTGCTCACTAAGCCAGGGGTTTTGCCAGGAAATTACTTTCATTCAAGATGTTAACAAATGGACATTAGGTTCATTTGCAGGACAATTTTTGCACACTAAAAGCATCAGGATGTTGTAAATGAGATGATATAGATTACCAGTAATCACCTCTAAATAACATCGGTCAAACTGGAGTTGTATATTAACACTCAGGCCTCTGTAGTTTAACTTTACTTTATACTTATATTTCAGTATCATGAAAGCACATCGAAGCCCATATGGTATACTGAGTCTAAAACCCCTGTAGTTGTCAGCATACCATTGGCCCCATGTTTGATGCTTCAATAAAAGGACTTTCTTTGCCACTGTGAGGAAAGTCAGGTGTTAGTGTAACAGTGTGAAGTAGAGTGTGTCCTTGTCTGATGGAGTGTGACTGTACGTCAACCACAGCCCTGTGTAGACCACTATGAAGCTCAAGGTCTGTACTGAATTGTACATGTGTGGTGTGTTTCATAGCTTGTGATGTAATGTGTGTGCCTGTCTGTTTGCATGTGTGTGTTGTCCGGTTTTCTCCAACCCTCAGAGTGGTTTCACCCCGCTCCACATCGCGGCTCACTATGGCAACATTAACGTGGCCACGCTTCTCCTGAACCGAGGGGCTGCTGTGGACTTCATGGCTCGGGTGAGTTTATTCTGCCCTCTGCTGTTTGGGAGGGGTATTACCAACATTCAAGGTAAACAAGAATGAAGGTGTATATCGTACATGCTACATACATACATGAAACTATTATCCAAAACAGTGGTTTACTTTAGTTTCCATGACTTTATGTTCCTTCATTTTCAGGCTCATTGCAAACAAAGGCCATTTATGAATGTTAACTCATTCTACAGTTTGCACGCACTATAAGCCCTTCAGGGTAAGACCATCAACTGCAGACACAAATGTAAAATGTGAGATGTGTGTAGACTCGGCGTGGAGAGGTGAAGGCACATGCTGCTGCTGCTGTGAAACCAAAAACACCCACACGAACTGGAATGAGTTGTCAAGCTCTCCCTCTTTTTTCTTTTACGTCTGTTGGGACTTTTCAGCATCAACAAATAATTAATAGCAGACACTGTAAACAATCAAAATTAAAACACGTTGCGCAACTGTTTTTCAGTACGCTATACACTGTAGAATGAGTATCTAGTTACAGCACATTTCATAGAAATTAATCATCCGGTCTCTTCATCTAAACATGGAGGAATTGAGAAGGCATCTCTGTCAAATACAGGGGGAGAATTAGAGACATTACTCGTTAAGAGGGAAGCCTTAGCCTTAGATTGGTCATTTTAACGCCTAGAGGGTTGAATGAGGAACTAGACAGTGCACTGGATTGTATTTGTTCTCAAAGAGCAGGACTTTTAAAAAATAAAGCAATCAGAAATATTGTTAAAGAGTGGATGTGTTAAGTCAACCTCAGATTGAAATTAGTTTAAAACTGAAGTGATATTCTTAAATATAAAGACATGGAAGACATGGAAGAGATTTGAGTACAGTGTATCTATGGTGATCTGTATATGACTGGATATACTGCTTATGGTGACTGTATGTAAGAAAAAGCGTCAGACAGAACCCTGATGTAGGCAAGATAGCTGAAAACGTGAAGTGAATAAAGCACGGTGTACTGGAGAAGAGTTGATGGACTTGAAGCTCACTCACATTGGTCTGCACCTCCCCTGTGTGTGCATTCTCAGAGTTAAACACTGTAAGCAATGCCAGCTAGCAAGGGGCATCATCATCATTTATTTTAAGTGGGCATTAGGAAACAAATTCCCTACTGTCCTTTAAATGAAGTATACAGCAGTGTAAGTGTTACATTAGCCGATATGCCTCTCAGTGCTCATAATAGGTGCATCACTTTACAAGGCCGCACTCTTACTTAGAGACATGTGTTGATATAATAAGCAGAGTATTTATTTACTGTGATATTTACATTGTAATGCAATGAGTGGGTGCCATTAAAAATGTGTTTGTTTCCACATTAGACATTAGGTAGCCAGAGTCAACAGCGGACTGTAATTATATCAGCTAGTGTGTGAAGGAGTGTTGGTGTTTGTGCTGCTTTTTGACACTGATTACAGGTTAGATCCAAAGAGTCACAACAGTGGAGACAGATGGGATTAAACAATGCAGCTGTTTTGCAACTGTTTGCTTAAAAGACTATGTACCCTTAATAAGGAGAGTGTAGGGTTTTGTTAGAGCTGATCAACTATAAATGAATTACCTTCTATCTACAGTCTACGAGATTACATGTTATATATCTAATGAATTAATTCAATTTAATCATAGCCTTTTGAATGGGCATGCATATTGTTCACTTTTGTTACATTACATCTAATTTGACAGCTGAATCCTAACACCAATTTCCTCTTTTTCTGTTTAGAATGACATCACGCCACTTCACGTGGCATCAAAAAGGGGCAACAGCAACATGGTCAAGTTGTTGCTGGACAGAGGGTCCAAAATTGATGCAAAGACCAAGGTGAGACCCTGGACCCAATACTCCTCAGAAAACTATAAGACATTCAGAAATGAAGCGCACAAGGCTTCATTTTCTATCCCGGTTGCATTGGATTTTGTAAAAAAAATAATAAAATAAACGTAAGTTTATCAGGCAGACTTTTCTGTCTTCCACACAAGTGTGAAAATGGCACTTATTCCCCAGTATGCATAGGTGTCCCGGTCAGTAAAATGTAAAGTTTGCAGCGGGAAAAACTCCATAAAAGTCCATCAACCTGTGGTGTTTACTGCTGTGTCCTTGGCCGGATTTGACACTTTCCATGCAGTGTGAAGTTTATCTGTCAGTATCTCAGTTTTGTTAGAGTTAGAATTATTTTTTCTCTGATTTTCTAATTGTGGAACCAAACTCTTAACTTCCAATATGGAACAAGTTATCAAATGAAAAGTTTCACACACCACGTCAAATGTACATATTCTTTACTCATTTTGCTTGAACTACCTAACCATATGCAACAGTACCACAAACCACATTATACCCTTTCCATACATTTGTTTTACACCAGTAAGTTTTAAACATTTGCACAAGGGGCAGGGATGAGGATTTTTCAACACCTTTGCCGTCTTTCTTCTTTGTCAGGACGGGCTGACACCTCTTCACTGTGGTGCGAGGAGCGGGCACGAGCAGGTGGTAGAAATCCTACTAGACCGAGGAGCTCCTTTCCTGTCCAAGACCAAGGTAGCTACTGGGACAATCAATTCAGGAGACGCTGCTTAGCTCAGAATAGGAAAGGAGAGCTCACAAACACATGTTTTTTTTCACTGAGAATAGATCATATTTCACTTGAAGCAGGTTATACACTGTTAATAACATTGTAATACACATGTTTGCATAAACTAGCTTTCCTAACCACACAGAGCTATTTAACATCTGTTATCCAGTCAGATAGCAGGCCTGTTGTTGTTGCTGTAGTGTTGTCGCATTGTCTCCATAACGTCTGTGCGACCTCTCCAGAACAGCCTGTCTCCGCTGCGTAGGCCTACAGTTTGACCACGCAGGATGACCAGTGTAACAAAATAGACATTGTTGTAATGACCTCGTTATAACAATGCTTCTGTAACCTTCTCAGCAACTTCCTTCACAGTCTTTCTGTGCAGCGCATGGCCTCGCCCTAACTTACTGTGTCTGTCTGTCCATCTGTCTATGTGTCCGTCTGCGTGTGTGTTTGTCTCTCTCTCTCTCTTTGTCTCGCTCTCTGTCTGCCTTTCTCTTTCTCTCCCCCTCTCTCTCTTTCTTTCCCTTTCTCCCCCCCCACTATAGAACGGTCTGTCACCGCTCCACATGGCCACTCAGGGGGACCACCTGAACTGCGTCCAGCTCCTGCTCCAGCATGACGTGCCGGTGGACGACGTCACCAACGACTACCTGACGGCGCTGCACGTCGCCGCCCACTGTGGTCACTACAAGGTGGCCAAGCTCATCGTGGACAAGAAGGCCAACCCCAACGCCAAGGCTCTGGTAGGGATATAGGGTTGGGAAGGACACGTTCATATTGGACAAAGGCATCCAGAATCTCTTTTACAGGAGTGTCCTGGCCAAAACAGCAGCAGCATGTAGAATATGAAACATAAAGGTTACAAAAAACATAAACCATAAATTAATATTAAAGTAGATAAAATGGAGAGAATAATCAAGTGTCAAACACATACAATCAGAAAGATAATATTTGAAGGAAGATACTAGACTGATAGTGGTATAGTTAGTGGCTAGTCGCTGAAAGACACTATTTTTGTGTTGATGTTCACATTTGATCATTTTCTGGATGGACAAAATTCCAAGCATTTAGTGTCTCCTACACAAAGAAGGGTTCCTTCATAAAGAATAATGGAAGAATTAATTACATTAATAGAGGAAATATGTTAAGAAAATACTACTTTACTATTGCATTGTGTGTTTTTTGGTTACGGAAGAACTTGTATCATGTAGGTGGTGTAAAATGAGCCAGCCAATAGGCTTTTGCTGCGCTGATGTGATGGTTTGAAAGGAGAGAGAGAAGAGATACTAAGGGAACAAAGTCATGAAAGTGACAAAAAAAGTGATACATAAGGCAGAAGAGAAGAAAAACAGATAATTGGGAGAGAAATGAGAGAAGAGGTGGTGCAAATGTTGAATTCTGAAGTCTAGATTTGAAAGTGACATAGAAAGATAAAAAGAGATTCTTAGGCACTTTCTAAGAATCAGGATTCGAGGAGGAGTAGAAGAACTGAGAGATAAAAGGTTTCTTTCTCGCCCTTGAAGTGTGCAACTGACATTTTCTGCACCACCCATTCACTTCCTGGCAGATCATTTGCTTCCCCTTATCAGCCTAATATAAGCAGTCACACAGCCACAGATGTTTTGTGACTGCGGAGAGTTCATCCCACATTTACACTGAGAGAGTTTTTTTCTTTCTTTCTGTGTGCAGAATGGTTTCACTCCGCTTCACATTGCCTGCAAGAAGAACAGAGTGAAAGTGATGGAGCTGTTGCTTAAACATGGAGCGTCTATCCAGGCTGTCACTGAGGTACAACACCAGACTGGAACATATTTCCACACTTTTCTGCTTGACTCTACCTTTTAGCACCAGAAGTGGTTTCTTTAAACTGTACTCACTTAATTCTACTACTCTGAGCTTTACCATTTTATACATTGTGACTTACCTTTTAATAGTTTTGTCTTTCTTTGGACTTAATGCCACTTCTACACTGATTCAGGGAGTGAATTGACACCTTTATTGACAACTTTACTGTAAGGTTTCATGATATTGATCATATCTGTTTCTCTACAGTCTGGCCTGACGCCCATCCACGTGGCAGCCTTCATGGGCCATGAGAACATTGTCCATGCACTGACACACCACGGGGCATCACCCAACACGACCAACGTAGTAAGTGCATCATTTGTAACTCACTGTTAGATGTTAGAAATACATGTTTCTGTTCAGTTCAAATCCCACATCGCTGCATATGAAAAGCTTCCACTGACAACCGCTTGTGTCTCTTCCAGCGAGGTGAGACAGCTCTCCACATGGCAGCCAGGGCAGGCCAGGCAGACGTAGTCCGATATCTACTCAAGAACGGAGCCAAGGTGGAGACCAAGTCCAAGGTTAGAACACTGAGCCTCATAATCAATCACTGTGTAGGGAAAAAAAACAAAAAACAATGATAAAATACTGGGCCAAAAGTCACTTTATCCTTCTCCACAGGATGACCAGACAGCGTTGCACATCTCCAGTCGGCTGGGGAAAGTCGACATCGTCCAACAGCTGCTGCAGTGCGGCGCCTCTGCCAACGCTGCCACCACCTCAGGCTACACCCCCCTTCACCTGGCCGCCCGCGAAGGACACCAAGACGTTGCTGCCATGCTGCTGGAGAACGGAGCCTCACTCTCCTCCTCGACTAAGGTTGGTCTGGTGGAGGATCTTATTTCAGTGCTTGAAGTAACGGAGTTGGACATCTCTATTTCTTTCTCATGACACCACATACTCACAAACACAGACACACACGTCTGAAGAACCAAGCGTCACAGAGCAGACCATCCTCATTATTTCAGTTCCATGTATCTCCACTAGTGGGCATTAGTCTCTGCTTCCAATAGCCTCTGTGGTGCTTTTCTTATCATGTATATTTAGTCAGAGTCACAGAAAACAATTCTTTTTACCTCAGGAGGGTTTTTTTCATCCATGCAGTCGACCATGGACAGATAATGTTAATTTTTAGTGGTGATGGTTTCACATGTGACTCATTGCACAGATCAAGGTCAAAAAGAGATGTAGAGTAGACTTTATGGAATTGGTTTGTGCACGTGTGTGATATGTTGCTGGGGGCTGTCTGTGAAGGTGACCTCTGTCAGTGGAGCAGATTAATGAAGGGTAAACCCCATGGTGCCTGTTCTCTCTTTCTCTTTCACTCTCTCTCTCTCTCACACGCACGCATGCAGCACCTTTTGGGACATCACCTGAGTCAGCTGTTCAACGAAATGATGTCACACCAATCTGGGAACTGAGGAATTGGGGGGGATGGAAAGCATGAATTGACCCATTTGTGATGTTTATGAAACAAATGCATCATTAAAGTGCCTACATTTTAAAGCGTTTAAAAGTAACCTCTATATCCTAACTTCTCTAAAATGATCCTTTACTGTATAAACTGTATGAACACTGACTGTAACCAGTCACACAAATGAGGTCATGTGTTTCAGAGCGTGGAATGGGAATCTGTGGGAGTCCCACATTCCTCTGGAAAATATGACCTAATGTCTTTAAATATCTACACATACACACAGGAAGGAAGCCAAGATTAACATGATCACATTATACAACAGCCATTTATAGATCTTGAATACGTGAGGAAATAAGGGCCTTTGGCTTATTCTCTCAGGGTATCACATAACAACAATCTCAAAACAACCTCAAGCTCGTGTGTTGTTATAACTAAGTCACAGATAATACTCATTAATAGGTCATCATACATTTTAATATTGTCAATTATAGTGAATTTATAATAATAAAATCAATTTTAACTTAATTTGAAACATTTTCACAATGTTGAACTTCTACAACAGATATTTTAGTTTCACAGTGCTTTTGAATGATAATGACATGTGTCAAATGTTATCCAAAGAAAAGACCTTTATGTAAAAACATTGTAGCTGACGGACATTTTCATTTTAGAATGAACAGTCTGTTTTGGATGAACTAAAGGGCCTCGAATGGGTCGATAACTTTTCAGTTTGAGTAAAAACAAAGGTTTTGTTACAGTAAGTTCATGTTTCCGTTGTGCTGCTACAGACACGTTATGTGTACAAATCCTTTATTGATTAAGTTTTTAGGTAAAAATGGATCCTGGTCATTGCATGAACTTAATGCTTCAGATGAGTTTGTTATGTGAGAAACTATGTTGTTATTAAGAAGAGCCTGACCACAGGCCAGCAAGGGCTGACCGAAAACAATGCAAATATTCACTTCCTGTTTGAATACCCATGTCTACTTCCCTGTCCTCTCCATGCTCTCCATCTCTCCACTGCCTTTCATGTTGATGATGTTTCTTATTCTGTGTTCAACAGAAAGGATTCAGTCCTCTGCATGTGGCGGCAAAGTACGGCAAGATGGAGGTGGCCAGTCTCCTCCTACAGAAGAGGGCTGCGCCCGATGCTGCTGGAAAGGTGAGATGTCTTTTAAAAAAGAGGAGAAGCACAACACACTTTAGGGAGTCAATCTTAATCTAGATCAACATTTAAGGGTGTTTTCAGATGTGTTGCTGTTGGAAAACATGAGCAGACCGAGCAGGGAGGGGCTTGGCACAGAAATGACTACATATTAGGCCGGATATAATACTCCTACACGGAGCAGAGAAAAATGAAGGCAGCAGGAGAGTAAACTCAAATTTGTACATCATCATTAAAGCAACCAACAACAAGGTGTGTCAGGATCAGAGTTCAAAATTCCTTTGAACATAAAAGAGAAGTGCTAGGAAAAGTGCCAATAGATTTATTAGCAGCTATGTGTAAAAGATAACCTTATATAAAATCAAGAAAGAAAATATACATATGCAGTTGTTGAGTTATCCTGAAGCTTTGTAAAGATTTTTAATTGTGGATTAGACGGTCCACGTTTCTGGTGAGATCTGGCCGACAAATGGTCAAAATCAGGTAGTCATTCAGATTCTGTGAGCATTTATCATTCTGCAAGTCTTTCTGTCGCCTGCCCTTATCCAACCTGTCTCTAAGAGAGTAAACAGAACCCTTTTGGAGTTGTACTTTTCCAAGCTGCAGCTGGACATGGGGGGTGGTGGGGGCAGTTGTGTGGAGGAGTGGCAGGTTTAGGACTGATCCCAGGACAACACAGCCAATAGATGCTTTTCCTGTTGCAAAAACCGTCTGGGTAGATTTGCTTTTATTCCCCTGGTGACATGCACCCTTGTGCAAACGCATTTGTGTACACATGCACATGCACACTCACATATTGACACACTCAGGCCTACTGGTACTGATTATAGTGTTAGCTAGTTGTGTGTGTGTCTGTGCCACCATCTGAGAGCATTTAACATAATGGCAGTCAGGTATGATAATGAAGCTCCCACACTGCTTGGTGGTGTCGCACTAAAATCAGTCCCATTGTAACACTGAGTCTAAACACAAAGCAAAATCTGGCCTTTTTTGCAGTTTAACTACACAAATTTTCTTTAGAGATGAGAAGGAAGACAATGACTTATTTGGTTTCCACACGTTTTGACCAAAGAGTAGTCTCATACCTCTCCGGGGCAGTTGTAACAACACATGGCAACAGCTCATGAGATTATCAGGACATGTTCTGCACTCTTTTTCTGAGTAAATTCAAGTGTTAAATACGGGGAACATTCCAGTGGCTCACTGAGCATCCTGATGACTCAGTCCTGGTTGCTGAGTCTGGAGGGGATCTTTAGACCAAAACGATAACAACAACATGCTTCTACTGCTGCTGCTAGCACTCTAATACTACTGCTCCTGCTACTGCTGAAAAAATAATTCATTGTCACTTCATCGCCGTCCAATGAAAACCACATATTTCCAATTTTGTTGCTTTCGGATTTCTTCTTTACAGGTGTTGGGCAGTGCTACTGGATATTTGAAAACAGTTGTATAAAGCCTTTTGCACGAAGTCTGATAAACTACATCAGTGTCGGTTGGGTCTGAAGTTTGAAACTGAAACAAAATCTGGGAGTCTGTAATTAGAAAGAAGTGAGGTACCAGACCTCTGTAGACCACTTCTCAGCTCTGCTTGAGGCTAGCGGTTCAAGGCTACATTAGATGCTACTAGCATAACACACCTGTCGGCAGTCGAGTTGCACTGTGGGTAATGTAGGCGCCAAATTTTGACAAGGAAGAGGAATGTGTGGAATAAAAAAGACTGGTTCTGCTTCATCGATTTTGATCCTTTTTTGTCCATCATGAGTCCGACAATGTTATAGAAGTGCATTGCTACATCAATTGAGTTCTCTTTTAAGTGTTCCTTTATGGGTTGAGAACTTAAGCTACTTAAAATCAAATCAGCGCAAAGTTGTCATTTTGGAGATACATTTCATTGGCCAGCGAAGACATGCTCACCCCTGTCTCTTTTGATAATGTCATCCTCCCCTAACTTCTTCTTCTTCTAGATTTGAGCATGAAGTCGATGCTGTAAACTGACTCCTGTACTAACTATCTTCCATCAGTTTGATGTCCATCTCCCTTCATGTCTTTACGCTCTGTTGGTTCAGTTCTTTCATTTTACTTATCAGCGTGTGTGTGTGCTTGTGTGTGTTTGGTGACCTTCTAACCTGGTGTTGTGTTGCATGCTTGTGTGTGTGTGTGTGTGTGTGTGTGTGTGTGTGGGTGGGTGTTTTAGAGCGGGCTAACTCCACTGCATGTAGCTGCTCACTACGATAATCAGAGAGTGGCACTGCTGCTGCTGGATCAGGGAGCTTCCCCACATGCTGCTGCCAAGGTATCCACACAAACACACATAAACACACATACTACAGTTAATTCACCTCATGTCCTCAGTGCCATCTCAGACCATTAATAATGTTCTGTATGTAATGTGCATCTGTTCAAGGCCTAATGCTCACCCTTTTTCTCCCATTCCATCTTGTCTAGTCTTTGACGTTTTGAGTGAATGTGCGGCTTTTTGTTTGAGCTCAGCAAAGTCTTTGAAATCACTTGGTGGTTTACTGGATTCTATATTTTCATATTTCTCATAAAACTCAAAACTGGAGAGCACATGTGAATGGGCTGGTGATGTGTTATACATGTTGAAAATTACCCCAGAGTCAGTCACTACTTCAAACCACCCACTTTTGTGAAGTCTGTTCCAGAGCTGTAAATTTTGTGTGTTCCCAATAAAAAGCAAAAAAAAGAAGCATTTTAGTTACTGCGCTTGTTGAATTGTCTGACACACACAAACACACATGGTCAGTGACATATGGTCAAGTTGTGGTCAGTCTCCTGCTCGGCTTTGGTAGTCTGTCAAAACCACAGAACAAGTATGAGCAGAATAGCAGAACTGGCAACCAGAAATATGGCAGGAAATCCCTGTTTTTGGCTGGACTGTCAACTGATGTTCAGAGGAGACCAAAGCTTATAAAGCTAATTTATCCTTGCTCACTGTCTTCCCTTTTTGTCACTGGCTGTGTCTCCTGCTACCTCTCTCTTCCTTAATCTGTATCAGACTCTATTTATTCCTTTACTTTTCCTGCCTCCCACACTCTTAGTCATTCCTCCCTGCCTCCCTATAAATTGTTTTTCATTTGGCTGGGTGCTAAACTTGGTCTAATTTAAGTGCTTCTGGAAAGGGATGAATCTGTGTGCACCAGAGGAGTTGTCTAGAAATGTTTGCACACACAAAAGCAAACAGTGTACGATCACAGAGTTGTGGCATAAAACATGGTGCATGCGTCATATCGCTGTACTTAGACAGGAGGATCCGAAATTTTGACTTGTGAAATAAATTCTGCTATAAACAATCCAAGAAATTAAATTTGATTCAAAGGAGGGGGGAAGTTATATACTTCAGTTATGAAGTTTTCAGTTTTTACAAACACAGTCCACACTCGCCTCATCCTTGTACTAATTTAAGCTAAAATCACCCCTCTCTGGACCTCAAGGCTGCCCAGAGAGTTGAATAAAGTCCACCTGCAGCTCACACTACCACGAGAGGGGTTCCTAACAGGGAAATGTATTTAAATGCTGTCTTTAGTTTAATGCTGTCTCGCAGGTCTTCTCCATGGTGACCAATGTGAGGAATGTAAGAATGGTGACTGTTCTCCTTTTCAGCTGCTCCCCTGTCCCCAGAACTTGTTATATTAGTGTTGTATATGTGTTCAGCCAGCTGAGGGAAACCTTTTGTCTCAGGTCTCAGATGTTCATTCGCAAGCTCTTCAAGAAGTGGTAGCTCTCTGAAACCGATGTTTCAATGTTTGTACTTGTCTGTCCCTTAAATGAATGGGTCAAACATGATCATGAGGATAATTTTAAACAGTATTTACTGGATGACTGACAAAATGTTTTTGGCACTACAGCCTTCACAATTGTCTATAAATTGAAAGACCATTATTATTATTATTATTATTATTATTATTATTATTATTATTGACTGATTTGGTGTCATGACTGAATGTATTGTATGTTGAGATGCAAAACCTCTGACCTTTTTTTGGTAGAAGCTCATTATTTTGCTTCATGTCAGGATCTTGATTCAGGATTTGGTCCTTTCAGTACAGAAAATATTGTTTTCTGTCCTGTTATTATATCACTTTTTTTGTGTATACAATGAAAATGGTCTAATTGTACTGGCCATCCCAGAACTTGTCTATACTTCAGCCTGTAATGTATGAAGTGAATTCCATTTAGCTTCGGAATGGATCAAAATACATTATAGAAGTATACATCTAATTATATATTCTCCGTTTTATGCAACACTGAGCATAACTAGCCAATTCTCATGCTATAAAATTGATAAAATAATACAATAACCATCAAATCTAGAAGAAGTAGAAGAAGAAGAAGAGCTGACTCCAACCTCCTAACTCCTGCATCTCTTTTGCCCGCCTCAGAATGGCTACACGCCGCTCCACATCGCTGCCAAAAAGAACCAAATGGACATTGGGACCACACTGCTGGAGTACGGCGCCGACACCAACGCCGTGACGCGGCAAGGCATCAGCCCCATTCACTTGGCAGCGCAGGAGGGCAGCGTGGACCTGGTGTCACTGCTGCTGGCCAAGAACGCTAACGTCAACGTGTGCAATAAGGTGAAATCAGTGACGTAGCTACAGTGTGTTCATAAATGTATCACTCATTAGCATACTAATTTTTACCTGGTAGTACTCTCCAACACCCTGTTTCCTGAGGGAGATGGCATGTTTTGTCATCTGCTCCCACCATAACAAAATTATTTGTGCGTTCACACATGTTTGTGTATGTCCTTTCCGCATTTACAGAGCGGACTTACACCACTCCACTTAGCAGCTCAGGAGGACAAGGTCAATGTTGCAGAAGTCCTTCTCAACCATGGGGCTGATGTCAACCCACAAACAAAGGTAAAGCTTTCTCTGATAGTGTACACACACACACACACACACTGTAAATACACACACAGGTTTGTAGTTGAGGTTTGATGCATAATCTTTTATTTACACACATTATTGACTTTGCTGCATATGCTTGTCTTTGTGTTTCTCTCTATTTGAGCTGGATTTTCCTGTATAGTTCCAGTGTATTCATGACATTGGAAAAATACACTCACACACACTCTTTGGCACACACACACACACACACACACACATTCGTCTGCAATCATCTCGGGTGCTGCATAAATAAAGGATTGATACCTGAGTGGAAGGTGTTCATGTCTTTATGGATGCACCACACACTGCAGCAAACACACACACATGAGCACATACATGCTCTAATATTCAGTCACACACTGTCAGTTACGTTCACTTACACATAAACACACATACGGGGGCCCAATAACAGGCTGCTCACGTTCGCTGAGACAAAGGGGCAGTAGCTGAAGGTTGGACTAACACAAGGTTATGTAGTGTGTGTGTGTGTGTGTGTGTGCGTTTGTGTGAGTGTGTGTATTTGTGCTGACAGGACAGTTGTTTACAGCGAGTAGGTTATTCACTCACTGATCTCCATTACCATTATGCACTGTGCTCATAATTCAACAAGGCTGTGAAATATGAGGCAGTTTTGAAGTTATATTTAGAATCAGACATAGCATGCTAAGAAGTAGAGGAAAAATAATTTTTCCCATATAAATCATTCGTTTTTTTTCTTGCACAATCATTTCAAAATTCTTACAGAATAACAGCCAGTTCTTTCAGAAGCTGTGATGTAACGCAATGAGGCCTCCAGTCAGCATACTTAACTATATTTTCCTTTTCTTTTCATCTACCCGCCCTTTTATGTCTGCGTCTCTTCCTCCATCCACTTTCCTTCATGCAGATGGGTTACACTCCGCTGCACGTGGCCTGTCACTATGGCAACGCAAAGATGGCAAACTTCCTGCTGCAGAACCATGCCAGAGTCAATGGCAAAACCAAGGTAGAAAAACACATGCTCACCCACAGACGTGCATGCACCCACCTACACACACATACACAGTCACATGCACAGTCACATGCACAGTCTTGTATGACTGTTTTTGTGTTGATCTTCCTTTACATCCAAATTTAATATTTCCTCTCTTTCCCTGACTGCGTCTCTTTCTAGAACGGGTACACTCCTCTACACCAGGCAGCTCAACAGGGCCACACCCACATCATCAACCTGCTGCTTCAGCACGGGGCCTCGGCCAACGAGCTCACCGTGGTCAGTGCACAAACACACTGGCACAGACACACACACACTCCAACACACACACACTCCAGCAGAGCTGAAGCTTGATGAAATACTGAATGTTCTTTGTGTTTTCTGTGCGCCTCCTGTGAATAACTTCCTGTTGGTTTGTCACTGGTCAGAACGGGAACACTGCCCTATCCATCGCCTGTCGTCTTGGGTACATCTCTGTGGTGGACACTCTGAGGCCCATGACGGATGAAAACCTGACCACCATGGTGAGACACTTCCTGTCAACAGCATCTCATGTGGTTAAAGGCACACAATCTCTATCACATCGCCAATAAATTCCAAACTAATTTAAGTCTTGAATGAATATTTTCTATAACTTGGAAATAGGTTGAATACTAGAGCCAGGCCAAAACAATAAATGCATGTGACATTGAGGAAATTATTATGCTTATCTCTGAAAAGTTGTATTTAATCTTCTTGAGGTTTTTTTGTAACATGAGAGAGTATAAAAGCATTTTAAAAGTGAGAAGTCAGCATCCTCAGTTACTACTTATCCTCATATACTTTGCATCGTTTACTCATTTTCAAGTAGTAAAGTTTTCAGTGAACATTTCATCAGTGTTTTGTCATTCTGATATATTTTGCCATGTTAATGCAGTTGCAAGCACAGTTTATGTTTGGTGGTGCGTTCAAGTATTCTCTGACATTGACATGATTTGAAGGCGGCTAATGAAAAGCATTACAATCAGGAGCTACAAGGCAAGTAATGACTATAGATGTGGACAGTGTGAGATGAATAGTTTAATGTTGGTTGTTTGTTGCATTAAGAGGGTTGCTGTTTGCTAAAAACTTGGCATATGCTTTAGAAAACAGTCTGCAGTGGTGTAAAGTATTTGTCGCTATTGGACTAAAACATGTAAAACCACTTTAGGGTCCTTATTGAGCAGCTGTATTGAGCTAAATTGTGTAACTGACTCCTTGCCCAAATTAAAACTTGGCCAATCAACCAGCAGCATACTGTGAGTGGAGTCAGTGTGTGAATCCTGCACATCAGCCAGCAAGTAAGTCAGTCAGCCTCGCTGTGTCACATGTGTGAAGTTATCCTGATTAAGGGAGAGAGAGAGGGCTTAGATTGGAGCTTAAGGTTTCTCCTCAAATAGCCCAGGTCACTAACAGCGATCTGATCCACACACGTGTCTGAGAGAGAGGAAGAGGGGGAGGGCGACGGGTGTGAAAGTGGGAAAGAAAGCGAGGCAGTAGGATGATGAAGAGGTGAAAGGAGAGTGAGGGGGACAGTGAGCGAAGAGACGGACAGAAAGGTCACTGAGGATCCTGCGCAATCAGCAGCAAAGTGTATTAGTCGCTACGGTCTCTACCTACATGAAGTAACTTAAAGATCAAGGTCGTTTCGCTACACCTTTCTGTGATTGATCTATTATTCACTGTGCAGAGGCCTCTGCTGTTGTTTTATGTCTCTATTGAAGCTACATCTGCAGCCTGTGGGACCTATGCAGTTACATGTGGTAAAATGGCCTTCAAACATACAGTATCATTACATCTTACTGTGACAGGGGCCATGGCTAGGATTCAGCTTAATGTCCATATTAGGAAATACATGTGAAGGTCACACTTTAGTAGGAATGTAAATGCTGAGCTTGTCATTAACTGACTTCAGTTGTCTCTCAAATATTACTGAGTTTCAGGTGATATAAGACTTTGAAAACGATAATCTTCAAGATATACTCCCTGATTTTGTTGTGACAAATGATAGCACCCATAAGTCCCTGTATTTCTCTCTGAGCTTAGTGCTGCTTTTTTAAAGTTAGTTGGAAACTGCACTGAGTTTCAAAACATCAACAGAGAGCTGGCAGGAACTTTGGGGATTTGTGGCATTATTGGATGTTTTAACAATATCAGGAAGCATACGTTTAAGGTTTAGGATGTCAAGGTGTGTAAATATGCCGCAAACAGGCAAGACACTGCTTACGGTGTGATACTTGAGTATCGACAGTGAGCTCAAATGATCATTTGATATATTATAATAATAATATTCTTTTAAAAGCCTACTAAAGCATTGTAACTCATATTTTCCATTTGAAACTGATTTACAGTTTCAGGGATTTGTCCAGAATATAAGTCTGTTTCAGCAATATAATGTTGTTTTGGCAAAACTGGATTGTTCAGTTGTCCGTCTACTTTTTTACATTTACAGAGTGCATCAGAAAAACACAAAATCAATGTCCCGGAGACCATGAATGAGTTCCTCGACATGTCAGACGATGAAGGTATGTGAATAATGCTAAAATGTTCACTTCATTCTCATCATCTTCAGCCACTGAGTGCTAAAATTGAAATAATTGATACTTGCAAGATGTTGTTGTGACTTGATTTTAATTTTTTTTTAAAGTAATATCAACATGCATGATTTCCATACACTTGTGACTGTGTGCTATGTTATGTCACTTTCAATAACGTGCATGTTTCACTGTATGTGTATCCAAATCACACAGTCCGGGCCAATGTGCCAGAAATTCTCAATGAGGAGTCTTTTTCAGATGTTGATGAAGGTATTTGTCACCAGTTTGCCTCCACCACTCTGCTGTTTGCTTGTTTGCCTTTAACATGAGCAGAACTCACCTGCCCTGTTGAAGAGCTAACCGTCAAGCCTTTGCTATACTACTATTCAGCTTTGCTGTTAATTTTCACTAAAGAGTCTCCAGGCAAAAACAGCCTCAGCAACCTGAACACACATACTTTCCAAGTATACAGAATGCTGTGGTTATGCGCTGTAGTTATTATGCAGTTTAAGGCACTATGAGTCAGACAGGTGTAAAATTATTCTCATCCCAGGAGCCAATAAGCAGATATTCTATTTCTGTGATTTGTTCTTGTTTGATTTACTTTAATTCTTAGTCTTCCATCAGCAAACAAAGAATAGAGTCTCAGCTATATATCAATTTTGTCCAAGAAATCCATCAGCGACCATTAAATTATTGAACGGTTTTACCTCAAATCTGGTCTTGGTTTTCTGGCAGGTTTGACTGTCTCTGTTCACAAACTGACACTGCTGATGTTATTTTCACTGCGACTTCAAAACACATTTGTTATTTTTAACTACTCATCCTGCGTGATTCTCCTCATCAAAGACACGTTGTGAAGTGCCATCCTAACTTCAGCCCTGCGATCTCTTTGAAGGAGTTGCTGTAAAAAGATGAAAACAAGGTCAATGTGATTCACTTTATAATTCAGATGACAGACAGTGAAGAGGCCTGCGTACATTCAGTGAAATAATCTTGTTTTACTGTGTGTAAATGTTGATAAATTACACAACATTACTAATATCATAGTTAGTAGAGGAATAGCTGCTGTAGCACTGCAGAGCCAAATATCGCTGCCAAGTTTATGGTACAAGTCACATTGTTTCAGGCTGCCCGCTTCAGTCTTCTGTCCTTTGTTTTGGAACCACAGAGCCAACCGGCCTGTAAAATTGATGAGCTTGTTCATGGGCTGTTGCTTAGGGGACAGTCGGGGGGGTGAGTGTGGAGTTTCTATGTCAGGTGATACAGCTAGACTCAACAAGTTACGTACACACACATATCAGGTGATAATGGATGAGTTTGTACTGTAGCTGTATGATGAAGATCCTCATTGGCACATATATGATTCACTTTGTTATCACTACCACGCAGGAATTATAAATAACAGTATCCATGGCCTCATGTACTCCACATAAACTGTTTATACTGTGTGCATAATTCAACAGCATTGCACTCGTGCAGTGTGGCCTTGATATTCACAATATTAGCAGCAGCAGACTGGCTTGAGTTAGCTGTCGCATTCAGGCCTGAACTCCTTCATCTTTGTAGGATGTTTTTTTTTTTTTGCTGTGTGTGTCTGTGTGTGTGTGAATGTGTGGACTTAGAGGAAGTAAAGAGTTTCCACGTCTCTCTTTAATCCTATATGGGGGAAGCCAATCCTATTAAGCTGTAGGTTGGGGTGAGTGTGACGGGTCACTCCTGCTCTCCGGCTGTTGTGTGTGTGTGTGTGTGGCCTGCCTGTGCCATCACACACTCATCTCATGCTTTCTATAGACTACTATAGCCACTAATAGTATACCATCTTTAGAGAACAACTTAACTCCTTGTTGTACTCTGCTGTCATCACAGTGTAGAGTATCTCCATAATCCCTACAGCACCTTAGAGGATAGTATTACTACAGTTGCTGTTCTGTGTACTGGCAGTCTTCAACTGTCACACACATCTTGTGTAATTGTTCTAAATGTACTTATTCTTGTGCAAGTTTCAGTCACTGTGTGCAACATGCTGAAGGAAGAACCAGACAGTGAAATGTTGCTCAAGAATTTAAAAAAAAAAAAGGCAAAATGATGCCTGCTGTGGTTATTTCATCATTATTTTAGCCCCACTCCCAGTTTGACATGCAGCCAGCCTCCACCACAGAGGAAGAAAAGGCAGGAGGAGTGTTCACTGAGAGTGTTCTTCTTCTCTCCTTCTCTCGTCTCCTCCACTGAGGTTTCCCAAGCATTTGCTGGAGCGACCTGTCAGCTGATTGTGCTCTCCACAGAGCGGTAAACACTTTTCAGTGCGGCCCCTGTTGACTCTCCTCAGAGTCTGCTGTGGATGCTGTTGAGCCAGGGACGCACCGAGAATCGTTCTCTCCTTTAAATCCAATGAGATGAGCTTTTTTGAGCCGCCTGCAGGGGAATTAACCCCAGTGTGTCCGCCCATGTCAGATGGCTTGGACTTGCGCTGTTTCTGCCCAGCGATGTGAACTGTTCTGCGGCAGGGAGGCGCAAAACTTACACGAGTTTGAGTTTTACTTCTTTGCGGAGAGAAGGCGGCAGAGATGTGCGCACCGGCAAACAAACGCGCAAGTTGGGTCTGAGTGGAGTTAAGTGCATGGGGGTGAAGAGAGGGCAACATTTTCCATCAGCACCAGAAGCACTGAATGGACCACTTGATAGTCTTCACCTCTCACTGGATTTACTTTTCATCCTGCGTTTTGTGGAGCTTTAGAAAAGTAGAAATAACTACTAAGAAGAAAGCGTAAGAAGAGCTGTGTTCAATATGGCTGCGTTGGACAAAGGTAAGTCGTTAGAGCATCAGAGGAAGTTTCAATGGCCGGTGTTTGGAGATTTCAAGGCTGCGATGTGAAAAGGATCGACCGACAGACAGAAAGTGGTGTCATCTTGTGAGAACCGATTTGTCACTCATAATTATTTTTCTATTTTATTGTTTTTAGTTCTTTTAGAGGTGGATGGCAATTCACTCAGCCTTTTGGTGTCTGTGGACATTTTTTTATTGTTGGAGAGAAAAAGGGGGGCAAAGAGAGAGAGTGTGTGTTTCATGCTTCAGGGTCAAAATATGCGTGTGTGTGTGTGTGTGTGTGTGTGTGTGTGTGTGTGTGTGTGTGTGTGTGTCGGTGGTGAGGTATCTGAGCCTGAATGGGACGGTGATACATTATTACAGCAGCGGGGAGCCGATTGTTTTCCAGTTGTGTCAAGTCAGACAGACAGAGCGAGAAAAACAAAGGAAGTGAGGTGATCAATTTTACCATCCGAATAAAAGCATAACATATGCCTCAGGAAGAAAAATATATCTTTTCAGCTTGTCATGAATTATAAATCCATATTATTACGTTTGTTGGTTAGTTTTCTTCTTCTTTGCTCTGGAAAGCTCTGGAATTTTTTGGCATAAGTGGTCACAGGTGGTGTATTTATTCTGTGTCAGTGTTTTAGAACAAAGGTGCATGGAAAGCTCCAGACTGGACTGGACATTTCGCTCTCACACCCACCCATGTCACTGGGACAACATACACTAAATGTGCAGAGATAACAGTTTCTCCTGCAATTAAAGTCACAATGTTTGCTCGTAACTGGAAACATGTTGCATTTGTCATCATCCTCTTAACTTAAACTGATAAATGCAAAATGTTCACAACCCTCTCTTCAGATTAGTTGAGTGTCATTTTGGGACTAGGAAATTAAAATAATAAAGAGTAAACAGAAGTAACGAGCAGACTTACTAAAGAATTTACTAAACTTCTTAGTAAAATAACTACATTGAACATAACATTTAAGTTTCAAGCTTAGATTTATTTGAAAGTGTTACCTTTATGGAGGCCTAGATTCCTGCTGTAGACAGCAGGCTACAAGTTGGTCATTTATGCAATAAGAAGAATGGATGTAAATCATTGTAGATATCCAGAAATACCTAATGGAAGCATATGCATGTAACCAACTTTAACTTTTAAGTGAATATTTATTTGCCTAATGTAACAATATTGCTTTTGAGGAGTTGATTTGTTGACGTAGTTCCATGAGAGTTGAATTGTCGGTGTTGGCCATTTACATTGTCATACTGTAGGTGAGGGTTGACAACCAAAAACCCTTTCACCGCTGGTTTTATTTTGAAATTTGACACCGGAAACGCTTACTTTTAATGTCATCTAACTTGACACTGGCGCTGGTGTCTGATCGGAGTGCGGCAGTATTGAAGGTAGGGGGGAGGGGCTGCGGTGAAGGAGCAGAGTGTTGCAGGCAGGACAGAGCCGGACATGAGGGAGAAGGGGAAGCACTGTAGCCGCTCCGCCGGCTTCGTTGACCGGCGTGTCATCGTCCACCGGTCCGCCGATCGAGGTGTGGTGCGGTTCTACACTTTCTGCTTATTCTCTGCTTATTGTGCTCAGGCTTTGGTAGCTGTTAAACCCTCCGCTGCGCTCTGTCTTTGAGTGTTGTGAAAGGAGCTGCGTTTGGTTTTACAGGAGAGCTCCAGATATACCGCAAAGTGGCTTTGTGGCTGCCTCTGATGGCATCTTTCTCTAAAATCATTACGGTCTAACCTTTAAAACAGCCAAGCATCGGCGCTGCTCAGTGATTCAGCTTCATGTTGTTGCTCTGCCTCAGTCAAATGAATAGACAAAAAGAAAAGTTGCAGTGGGCTATGCAGTTGCAGTGAGGTATGTTGGGGTTTGGATAAATGGTCCAAGGCCTCCTCTAAGTGCCATAATCAAATAAGTGAGGGCTTGTTTTTCTTACTGAGGTGCCGCATCGCCTCTCTTGCTCGGATTGGCTTTTGAAGTTAACAGGAGGATTTTATGATTTCATCCCCCCCTCCCACACCCCACCTCCCACCTCCCACCAGGTGAGGATGCGATGACCGGGGACACAGACAAATACCTGCGGCCTCAGGACCTCAAGGAGCTGGGGGATGACTCTCTCCCTCAGGAGGGGTACATGGGTTTCAGCATAGGAGCCCGCTCAGCCAGGTAAGCACCTGTCGTTTTTATTAGATATATGAAAACCACTGATGTACTCTGGTGCAGTGCTGTCAACTATTTAGTCCAACTTATGTATTAAATATTGTGGCCACATTATGTTTATCTGGCTACAGTAATTGAAGTGTATTTGCTGTTGACGCTGTGGTTGTTCATCTTACTGTATGCCCACAGATTTATGATGCCATATCTGATATGATATATACAGTTTTTCTACACTGTATAGTGCATGTTGGACTGAAAGAGATTATATAATGTACAGCCCCTCCAACACACACACATACTCAGACACACACGCACACAAAAAAAAACAGAATAATGGAAACCGCCAGGGAAAGCAGCTGGAAAGTTGCCATCTAATGATTCAACCTGACAAAATGATTCAGCGTTTTGTGTGGCCTCATTCAAACCCAGGCAAAGATTACAAATGGCCCATAGTATGACACAAGAGATATAAGCCGTATCTTTGATATCTTTGATACTCTGAGTGAACAGCTGCACATCGGGATTCGACACAGGCCCGACCACTGTTTTCAAATAGTGGACAAAGTATGTAGTGGAAAACTGGCAGGCTCCGGTGAAAACACATCAGCAACACACAGGACAAGTGTTGTGCAGCTCCACAGTGTATTGTAGGCACACTAACAGATGGCAGATGCACTGTGATGGTTGGATTGCTAAAAACAACTACACTAACTGTGACAGGAAGCTGCTGACATCAGCGGGCCACAGCAAACAAGGGAAACACTGAATTAAATGGAGAGATTCCATGTAAACAAGCTTGTTTGGTGAGCCTCATGGGTTGATATTGGAAAGAGTTTTGACAGTTAATGGGTGAATTATGTGAGTTGGTGTTATCAGTTTAAAATATTAAAATGATAAGAAAATACAAGAGGTTGGTGACCACATTTGAGGGTTCAAATTTTCAGTTATTTGCTCAAACTGCTGTTTGTTTACTGCTGTCAACAAAACAAAAAGGGTAGTACAGATAAAGTTATTACTGTTATTTTTATGAAAACTACTAATATCACCATCTGCTACAAAGTAGAGCTACAAACACTAAACCTGTTCCTATTATACTGCTGCTTTATGAAGTAGTAGAACATTTTTGTAAGCTGAAATAGGTGTGATGTCTCTTTGCAGGTGTGTGGATGTAATACTGTGAAATACTGTATTTTATTGATCAGTGAATATGATGCTGAGCAAGTTCTTTTCTTTTCCTTACCTTTCTGTTTATGACATCGACATTGCATGGTTTGCTTTTTGACTGGGCTGCACACACGAGCGCACGCACTCGTTAAGAAAACCTAGAAGCACTTGTGCCTAGTCGCAGCGTACAACCATGCAAACAGCATAAATGTCATATGGAAAAAAAAGAAAGCCACATCATGCTTGAATGTCTTCAAAATGCTTTGCTTTTCACTCTTCTATTTTGTTCTTTTCCTTGTTTTCCTGCACCCTGTTCCCCATTCTAGCCCTAGAATCAGGTAAGGAAAGAGTAGTAGTTGTAGTAGTAGTAGGCAACATTAGCTGTGAATGGTGTCCCTCCTCTGTGACCCCTGAACTACTGTTTAACCCCAACCCTGCACCCATAAAACCACTAACCCAAACCACAAGTCACCCATTATACATTGGTGTCATCCAGTGTTGCTGTCATTCTGTTTGTGGTCGCGGATTTGTCACTTTGCTGTCACGTGTTGTATTTCGAGATTGTCACTCCATTGTAGCTGATCACCATTCACCTTATTTTCTTGCCCGTCTACGAAAATCATCATATGTACAACAAGAAAATGTATTTATGTCTCGATGCAGGTGTGGAAAAGGGGCGATCTTGCTGGAGATGAGAAAATAAAAGCCGCGCTTGTGTTTTTTTGCAGACTTTTCTTCAGTTTCAGTTGTGTGGTCTAAAATCCCCTAACTTTTTTTGATGTGGCTTTTTACCAAGTGGCACTTTATCTGTATTTTTGTAGTGCCACTGAGTGTAACTTCCAGGGATCAAACACGTCACTTTATTCATAATCCATCCCTTTTATCCACCCTATTTACATGTTGGTAATTTGAGATGTCCCAGCAATATTTGGGATGATTCTGGACGTTAAATCATGGTTTGCAGAGATGGAAACTTTATGGCCTGAGATTACTCTGGAATTTTGATAAATCGCCACATACATCAAGGACAGACGCTCGGTCACGCATACACAGATGCACTCACACACAAACACTCATATGGACGCACAATGACTCAACAATCTTTGAGTCCACACAGTCCTAAAAACATAGGGCCATTGGTATATACATGCGGGACAGAAAGAAACAAGTTGTTTGGATAATGGGAAGTGTAGTTTGCAGCAAGGCAGACTTGTTGATCAACAGTAAAATGAATGAAGTGGTGAGGAAAGAGGAAGAGAGAAGGATGGGGTAAGAGGAAAGCAGCAAGGTAGAGAAAAAGTGGAAAAAGTCTTCCATTGAGTGAATTTAATGGTAAAAACAGGGGAGTCGAAGCAGCATGACTCTGAAATGGAGATAATAGAGAGAGGAAGAGATGATGGGACAGCTTTATATAGAAGAGTGCTAGTAGGTGCCATGACATGCAGAAATGGATGAAGGAAACACAGCAGGAAATGGAAAAGCATGGATATGCAGGGAGGATGGACAGAATGAGAAAGAGGAGGAAGCTGTGAAGAACAAACAAGAGTCCGGCTCGGGGGGTGGGGCGGGAGGGGGTGAGTGCTGCCATGCCAGCGAGTCCATTCAGGCCATACAGAGTTGCTTGGTAACTTCGATGGCGGGGTAGGCAGCCTGTGCTGAATAAAGGGCTTCTCTCTGTGCTGAATAGTGTGCCCACTCAAACACGCTGAGCTCTGCATTTTCTCCCCCTCCCCTCCTGTCCGCACTCAAACACAGGACACATCAATAGACACATACAGTAATGCACTCGGACAAAATAAGGCACAGAGTTGTCGGCTTTTGTCGCTGGGATTTTTCATCTTTTTGCAGGCCCCTTTATAGAGCACAAACGCATACAAAAACACACTCATCATACATGTTATTTACATGCCGATACACACAAGCGCACATATTTCAAGTGACTGTGTAGCGACTGCGCTTTCACACAAACATTTTGGCTCTTCGGCGCTAATCAAATCCCGGTAACAAAAACACAGCACAAGGTGAAAAAAAAACCTGAAAGGAATCAACAGCACCGCATTGAGCCTGAGAGGCTGCAAAAATAGGCACACGTCACCACACACACACACACACACAGCCATAAAGCAGACTGCAGCAAGACAGACTGAAAAGACGAGCTTCCCTTTTGTATTTTACTTCTCTGAAACAGGTCTAGGTCAGCTGCTAATCTTAGAATAAAGCGATGTCAGTCTTTGAGCTTGAGTCGAATTTAACAGTTTGAAACACTTTTGAGTAAACGTTATTTCTGTCAATACAAGATCTGCTGAGACTTTCAGACTATCACCTGCCAGCCAGGTGCTTATACGCACAGTCCGCTAATCTGTCACATTTCGTCATTTAGACACACTTAGTTACATCCGTGTTCATGATGCACAACAACCACACCTTCATATAGGGACGATCACAACAGCCGTCTGTGTTTCCTTTCAGTCCTGTCCTCTTTCCCTCTATCTCGTAATGCAAACAAACTGACCTCACTCTCATTTCCATCTCTGAATAACCTGCTGCAGTATCTTATCCTTGTTCAACTGCGGGCTCTTCCGCCTCTCTCTATTTTCCACTTTTGGACTCTCTCCGTCCAGTAAGTAAAAACCTGGTTCCCTGGAGGTTGCATGTAGTAATGGATTCCTTGCTTTTTGTTTTATGTTGTGTTCCCCTGCCCGTCACTTGTTGTTGCCCGCGGCGCTGGGTTGCGTGGTAACATGTAGCCTCCGCTCCTTCAGTTCGGATAGGTCCAACACACTCAACCGGAGCTCCTTTGCACGAGACAGTATGATGATTGAAGAGATTCTTGCCCCCACAAAGGACACGGTAAGATCCATTTTTTTGTCTTTCTCGTCATCTTTTGTTTTGTTCTCCGCAATTTCTTGCCCTTTTTCACCTTCTATACCCAATCTTAATCTCTTTCTCTCAGTCTCTGATCACTTTTTCCTTCCTTGGTATCTGTCTGTTTTTCAAGCGTTAGCTTTCTGTCAATGGCCTGGTGAAAACACAGGCTGGGTAGAATTAAAACAGGGAGCAGGGTAGCTTTACTTGTCTTGCACAAAGGTCATAACAGAAACAGTGCTGATGCCGTGCTTGCTTTTGCCAAAGTGCTGAGGGTGAGTGTGTGGCACCTTCACGAAGAGTTTATTCAAACTTAAGGGCTTTGGGAGGCCCCCCTTTGCTTTCTCATGGAAAAACGCAGGGCTCTGCAGAGCTCGTCTAGCCTGTTCGACGCTTGTTTTGGTGGTCAGGAGCAAAAACAGAAACTGTAACCTCTTATAAACAATATTAGTAATGTAACCTGCAAGTTCAATGACAACATCACCCAAGACCTCAAACTATACATGGCCAAAATATGCACTTACCTCAACTCTCTTCTTTTCTGAAATAAGCAAATGTGTTGGATTTCCAAAGAGCTTTAAAATGATATCTAACTGAAAAATATACATAGGTCAATCGATTAGTTTCAGTGCCATCGTACTATAATCTGCATATGATATGTGAAGTTTCAGTTACAATAACATCTGCTACAATCTGTAGTGGGATTGTTTGAATTTAGATGCCTAGATTGTAGAGCCATCTCATCTTCACGGAGATAAGATCATGTTTTCTTTGGTGGAAATTGAATCCTTTAGTGAAACAAAGCACCATAAATTAATTTGCCTGGACCACACAGTGCCCTCAGTGTGACGTCTGAACTGTCTCTCTTCTCCCCAAAGCTTCAGAGTGTCTGTAAAGACATTTCTTACCTGGTTGACCCACTCAATAAGGTATAAAGTGTTCACAAGATGTCTGATACATTTGTCAGTTTTGTTTGTCACTGTCACAGCGGTTCAGCTCCCATTTCTCTCGAGTTTTGGTCATTGTATATTTGTTTGTTTTGGGTCCATGCCATTCTCATCTCATTCATCAGTACTGTGTTTAGTGAGTGGTCGTTCCCATGCTACTTTATGAGTTCCCATGACTTGGTGTTCACATACATAAGAATTCATTATGGTTGATTTCCAGTTTCTAGTTTTTCAAGCATCATAATTGTGGCACATTTTTGTTACACGTTTCAGTGTATTTCTATAGTCGCACATTTACTGTGCTATTTATTGTGTCTTTTTGTCCTGATTGTGGATAATGGTGACAAAAGAGTCAAGAAGCTGTAAATGTTGTCAGCTCATTGCTCCATTCCATGCATGACTCGAGGTCACGAAAAAAGAAGGGAGGGTCATGTCTGTCAACTGTTACATCCGTGCATTGATTAATAACTACCTCTCTTTTGTCTTCTTGGTGTACCTCTTTCCTTCCCTTCACTATTTTTTTTATTTCTGTCCTTTATGATTTATCTGCTGTTGATCTTTCTTATTTTTTTCGATTTCATCCTCCTTGTTCTTCTCATACCCTCCCCACCCGCGTTCACCTTCCTCTTTTTTCACCTCAATCTCTATCTGCTCTTAAATCTCCTCTCTCTCTTATCTTTTCTTCATCCTCTCTTCACCTCTGTCTGTCTCCCAGCACCTGGCTGTCACCAGAGACTACAGCTCAGAGTGCATGCGGCGCTACAGCTGGACTCCGGACACCATGGACCACAGCCACAACACTGTGTCCAGCCCCATCCACTCTGGGTAAGAACAGCTGTACTGTCTCATCCGATCAGTCTAGATATGTTTACCAACACATACACTACATACACAAGCTCCATGTGCGTATGCAGACACATAAACTGCACGTACATCCACATAACTATTGCAGAAATCACACATTTTATATGCTTACTGCACACAACTGTTGTATTGTCTTTTGTTCTCCCCCCAAGAGTCAATATTCAGCAAACCCTGCAGCACTGATGCAGACGAAGTGCAGGGCTGTGGGATTTCTGCAGTGCTGCTACTGTACACATGACATTACAGCAACAACACAGTCCATCCTCCTAAGCTCTCGTGTCATACCATAAGTGCCAAGACATGGTCCAGAAGTCACCCCCATGTTCACAGACATGCTCTTATTTCTGTCGTCACAGAAACAAAGTGCAGACTCATGACTCGTGTGTGTTTCATTTGGCTAAACTGATAAGATTTTCATGTCATTCACATACTTTGAATATATGACGTTATAAAATGTTATGGTTTGCTCTAAGTAAACGGTGATGTCTTTGCATAGAACGTAATGCATAATTTCTTTGGTGTTATGCTCAGAAATCAAATACAGAGATCTGTCATGTCCAATTTTGGTTCTTTATTCCGATTTTTGACTCATTATTATGCCTTTTGTGTTTGTCTGTCTATTTATATATTATTTTGTTCACTGTCATTTTGTCCTCTGTTTCCCTTGATTTTCCACCCCTGTAGTTTTTAATCTTTCTCCATCTTCAGTAGTTATTACAGATCCCAACAGTGATTGTGAAACCTTAATACTAAAACTAGGTTCTGGGGGTTTGCTTCCCGCATTGCCTCCATGTGTTTATTTTGCAGCCTCTCCTCCCCGCTCCCTCAGTATGACTCCAGGTGATGACTGAGTTCGCTGCTTTCACCCATGATGCCGCAGTGATGTCACTCCCTCCTCCACCTCTGTCTCCCTCTCACCTCGTCACTCTCTTTCTCCTCTTCCTAGCCCCCCCCTGCTCCTCCAGTCTGTGCTCATCTCATCCGTGTGGTCTGGTGTTTCATTTGCACTGCCTAGATATTAGAAGTGTGTAGTCAACGTGTTTGGGAGTCTTTTTTCATTTATGTGCCATCTCTCTTTCTCACTTTGCACATTAAAAATAAATCTTCCTCAAGACCTTACGGGGATTCTGCTATTTGTAACATACAGTATAGAAAAAGCATCAATATAGTACATGACACAACACTTGTAGTGACAAGAAGAGCCTCATTTGACTGTAGGCTGCTCATAAAAGTGCATAAACAGACTTTTTCTATGCCTACACCCTACTCCACCCTCACTCTTCACTTGTGTCAATGATAATATTAATGAATGCCAAAACGTGCTCTTAATTTGAAGAATGGGACAAACTTCACATATTAATCACATTAACCCTACTTGGTGAAACATCTGTGCAGGTGTTTAATATTTGATCACTGAATGCTGCTTTAGAGGAACTGAAACCGTGGCAACAGTCTCACCTTCAGCCTCAGAACTGGAAACTAAACTTTCTGCAACTTCATTAGCACCCTGTTTAGTTTCAGACTGTGTTAATGTTCTAAATTGAGGCAAGTGAAGGTGAGAACTGCCAACTTTCAAAACTCAAAGCATCTATTTTTTCTTCTTTCTATCGTTCTGTCTCTTGCTCTTTCTCTATTTTTGTTGTTTTCTCTCTTTTCCTTACTTTGTTTGGGTGTACGGTGATCACAGCATGGGAATCGTCCTCCTCACTTGTGTCCGTGGTATGGCTTCTGTCTATCTTTCTCTCTTTCTGTCTATTTTCTTTTCTTCTTCTGACATTGTTTGTTTTCGTCTCGCAGGTTCTTGGTCAGCTTCATGGTGGATGCCCGCGGCGGTTCCATGAGAGGCAGTCGCCACAATGGCATGCGCATCATCATTCCTCCCAGGAAGTGCACGGCGCCCACGCGCATCACCTGCCGCCTGGCCAAAAGGCACAAGCTGGCCTACCCCCCACCCATGGTGGAGGGAGAGGGGCTGGTCAGCCGGCTGGTGGAGGTCGGACCAGCTGGGGCTCAGTTCCTTGGGTAGGACGCTTTGGGACTTTCTTTTTCCTGAGTTGATGAGTTGCAGTTTTCAGCAGGCCAGGGGACAAATCAAAGGGGATATTCTCTATTATCTACTTAAAATATCATGACTGGTTTAGAGAATGGTTTATGGTTTCATTGACCAATTTCCTCAGACTGTGTTTTAATGTGTTGTATTTTCTGTTTCAGTCCTGTAATTGTGGAGATCCCCCATTTTGGTTCCATGCGGGGGAAAGAGAGGGAACTCATTGTGTTGAGGAGTGACAATGGTGACACATGGAAGGAGCACCAGTCTGACGGCAGACCAGAAGACCTCACTGAGCTACTTACTGGAATGGATGAAGGTAAAGGAAAGGCTATTCAGCGTGGTCCGACATTTACCAGTGATAGTTAAGACTATGGGTAAAAGTGAACTGAACCCCTTCAAAACCTGTACTACATAACCCAGGGCTATATGTCAGATGGTGACCTAGAAAATAAGATTTTCACTCCACAAGCACGCGTTTCTTTTTTATCCAACCTGTTTAGACTATTTAGTGTCCTTTTTTTGTAGTGACACCGACCGAAGTGTCATCGCTCAATAGCACTAACATTTAAATGCATTTATAAAATCAGAATTTGTATTTAGTGACCTCTTTGGAAGTTTATTCTAAGAAATTATTGAATGTTCATATTTATGAAAGTAATATTTTCTGTCACAGAGCTGGACAGTCCTGCCGAGTTGGAGAAGAAGCGCATTTGCCGCATTGTCACCAGAGATTTTCCTCAGTATTTTGCTGTGGTGTCGCGAATCAAGCAGGAGTCTAACCACATGGGTCCTGACGGAGGCCTGCTGTCCAGCAGCACTGTGCCCATGGTCCAGGCCTCGTTCCCACAAGGGGCGCTCACTAAGAGGATCCGTGTTGGCCTGCAGGTACAGCAGAACTCCTTGGATCAGCTCAAATTTAATCTGTTTCATGACTCTGCTTATTATTATTTATTTATACCTGACCTACTTTTGGCTGAGTATTTGATTACGCCTCACAGGCCTGGACCCTTTAACTTTAAGTTCAGGAAAAGTTTGACCGAACATTTCTCAAAGTTTAATCAAGAACCAAACATTGAGTCTGCGTCTTTGCTCTTTCTCTGTCTTCCTGCGTTTCTGTGTAGGCCCAGCCTGTGCCAGATGACATGGCGAGGGCGGTCCTTGGGAACAGAGCCACCTTCAGCCCCATCGTCACTGTAGAGCCCAGGAGGAGGAAGTTCCACAAGCCGATCACTATGACGATCCCCGTCCCACCTAGATCGGCAGAAGGCCATCCCAGCGGCCACCGAGGCGACTCCGCACCCTGTCTGCGTCTGCTCTGCAGCATCACAGGCAAGTAGACCTGTAGACAACTAGAGCAGGACAATGCTGTGACAGTACTTTTATCCAAATCGCTTCTGCAGGACTAGCTTTGAGTTTCAAGTTATTTAATACAAATAGTTTGACAGTCATTGTATCCTTAGATGCTAATAAATGACATAGTTGTTCATCCATTTATTATACATGAAACTGAGTTAGTAACTCAGAGTCACCATGAATTGAATAGCCGTGGACACATCAGGCCTGCTTCGATGTCAGAAGCCACTGGTTGATGGAGGGAAGATGAAGAACTGAGAAGATAAAAGGATGAGGATTATGAAAGCTAAAACACTGACTGGGCAGTGAGCTCATCTTTTGGCCCCTGTTTTATACAGGAGGGACGTCCCCAGCCCAGTGGGAGGACATCACAGGGACCACACCACTGTCCTTCGTAACTGATTGCGTCTCCTTCACCACAAATGTGTCGGCCAGGTGAGACACACACACATACTGTACACACAGACATACTATACACCCTATACTATATGTCTAAATATATGTAGAGCTTAAAATGTTCTGTTGATTGTTTAAGCCAATTATTAAAGTTTTGAGTGCTGGAACATAATGGTGACTAATGGGACACAGTATAGTAATGGTTAAACAATCAATAATCAATTAATTGTCAACATTTTAAAAGATCTAGTAATCGTTTTAGCCATTTATCGAGGGAAAATTCTAAATATTTGCTGGTGCCAGCTTCTTAAATATGAGCATTTGATGCTTTTCTCTTTTATATATAATTGTGGACTGAATATCTTTGTGTTTTGGGCTGTTGGTTGTACAAAACAAGATATTTGAAGTCTCCGCCCTGGGAAACTGGGATAAATCAATCAGTCAAAAAAATAGACAGATGAATTGATAATGACATGAATCGTTAGTTGCAGCCCTACAGTATAGTCAGTTTGATGGCCATGGATTGGAACAAACATTACAACCATTTTTCTCCAAAACTGGTTAATAAATACTTATTTACAATTGTAGTAAAATTTACTAAAGTAATTTAAAATGGCCCCAATTTTTTCCATTTGGATTAATAAATGTGCTTTATTAATCCAAATGGATTGATCTATTTGGCTCACTGTTGTGTCACAAAAAAAGTCAAAAAGTCTTGTTTCTCTCATTCTCCTTGTGGGTTACGCAGAAAAGCAGATTCCAATAGCTAGAAATGAAGTCCTACCTAGAGATGCAACTATTAAAACTATAGTTTTAGTGGTTACTGCTTTCTGAAATTTTTATTGACCAAATGATTCATCAAGAAAATAATTGACAGATTAATCGATAATGAAAATAATAGTTAGTTCACCCCTTGTCCTACCACAACAACAAGTAAATCCAAGGAATGTTAAGTCACTGCCAGAATACATCTCAGGAGACCTTCAAATGGTGACAGTACAGAACCATGAAGCAATGAGAAGTTGGCAGTGACTCCCAAAATCTATCATTAAAGAGAAAAATTCAAATTACTGTCAGTTGGCACTACTCCGAACAGACGTTCATTTTTCCTGTCTTGAACAAGGAGAGCGAGTTCTCCTCTTGTCAGACTCTTCATGTTATTGGCTGACTTTGACCTAGTTATTGTATTAATTAAGTGACTTAATAGTAGTAGTTTTCTCACACATTTAAGTCTCGTCAACCTCACACTGTTGAGGCCTGCCTAGTAATAAGGCTGCTAAACTGACCTCAGCAAGTGAACTTCTTGGTTACGGAACGTAAGTCATGAACTCTCACCCAAACTAGATTGGAACTAGTGGCGAGTGTGCAGCCGGATATTAACTGAGCATCCTTTGGTGCTCTGCAATTAGATTACTACACAGCTGTCATGTGTTCGCCCTTCAGAGAAATAACCCAGTGTGTTTGATTTATTACTTAAGATGGTCGCTTGCACTACAGTGCTTCAGCCCTGTGAAATGTGTGATACAGAAACGGCTTAAATGTGCAGTGCAGAGTTAAAAATGTAAGGCTTTTGTAAATCATCCTCATATTAGTCACATTGTTCACTTGGCTGACTTCCAGATTTGTCTTTTTTGTGTTTTTTCCTCCCTCTCCTCTCCTCTCCTCTCCTCTCCTCTCCTCTTTCCTCCGATCTCCCGTCCTCAGGTTCTGGCTCGCAGACTGTCACCAGATTCCTGAGACGGTGAGTCTAGCGTCTCAGTTATACCGGGAGCTGATCTGCGTGCCGTACCTGGCCAAGTTTGTGGTGTTCGCCAAGATGAACGACGCTATCGAGGCTCGGCTGCGCTGCTTCTGCATGACAGACGACAAGGTGGACAAGACCCTCGAGCAGCAGGAGAACTTTGAGGAAGTGGCCCGGAGCAAAGATATTGAGGTGGGGTTGTGTGTACTGCAATACGATAGTCTAATAAAGAACAAATTAACAAATGAATAAATTATCATTATATTTTATTTATTTTTGGTCAATGGACTTCTGTAGGTTCTCGAAGGCAAGCCTATCCATGTGGATTGCTATGGCAACCTGTCCCCTCTCACCAAAAGTGGGCAGCAGTTGGTTTTTAACTTCTACTCCTTCAAGGAAAACAGACTTCCTTTCAACGTGAAGGTATAAAATGTGCCCCTCCTCTCACTGCTAGCATTTACTGTCTATATTATTCACTCTGGTCTCCTTTGTAAATGTGCCTCACTGATTCAATTATGTCAGAAATGATCTCCTCTGGTAATTAGCTGACATTCATAGCAATTTTCTTTTGTCCACAGCCCAGGAAAATTAAAATGGCCGGGGTCGTATTGTAGAATCAAGTGAAAGTGAATGTTATGATTCTCTCAGAGCAGAGCTACACACTGTAACTCAGTTTTTGTCCCAGTCTTTTGACACGTATGCCGACTGACAAATGAAATGCATCCTTACATCTATATACTGTATGACAATTTCCAATTTAGGAACGTGCAATAGGTTGAGGTAGAAAAAAATACAGAAATTTCTACTCCTGGAGTAAGGAAAAAAAGCTTTTTTCTCCACGTTTTTCACTTTGCAGGGTTGTTCTTGAACTTACCTGTTACAGTCACCTCATGATGCAGTCTTTTTGTTGTCTTCTACAGGTCAGAGATATGGGCCAGGAGCCATGTGGCCGCCTCTCCTTCCTGAGAGAGCCAAAATCCACTAAAGGCCTTCCACAGACTGCCATATGCAATTTGAATATCACACTGCCAACTCACAAGAAGGTAGGGTCACCATGTATGAACAGTTCATCCTTTTAGGCCATATCATATCATCTACATGTAAATGAAATTGAGACGCAGAGTGAAATGATGTCCTGACGTCGAGAGGAGCCATTGACGTTCATTTGGTCTAGAAATGACTGCCTGCTGCTTGTGTCTTTTATTAGTGTTAAAGCCTGTGCCAGTCATAAGACCCCACAACGTACACATGCAGCCACACATGTACATCGTGCTTTGTTCTATTGCCTGGCTCACTGTGGGTACATAAGAATTATGCAAAAAGAACGACATTTGTTTGTTTGTTGTGGTGTTGATTGATCACAAGAAACTGAAATTATTTTGCTTTTGCTTTTGTTATTTTGCTGTTTATTTTTATTAATCCCATAGATTATTTCTGATGCCTTTTGTTGTTTTTGCTGCTCCATTTTCATTCCCTGAATTTTATTTCCACCTCCCCGCTCACTATAACGTCCCTGCTCTCCATTGTGTCATCTCTCTCCTCTCCTGCAATGCATCTTGGAATACCACAGGATATGGAGTCTGATCCTGATGATGAGGTAAAACAGATTCTTCATCATCACATGGAACTGCTTCTTCTTTGTCGTCCTTTCTGTTGGCTTTACTGCAGATGCTGTAGTAAATATGCGCAACGCAGATATTTTGTGTCTGTACAGTACCTTGGTGTGAAAGATGCTTCTGACTGCACGTTTTTACACAGCTACGTCATTGCTGAAGTGACCCCTTGTAGTGCATGAGTGGAAATGGCAGTTGTTTTAATCAGCAAGGATTTATTTATTGTTGTCTTCATCCCAAAGTCCAGTGGAGCCAATTGCTGTGCCACGCCTCAGCTTGTTTTTCATCCCTATCTTCCTTTCCATACATGTTCAACAGGAAACCACCATGTCCCCATCCTTACTATTAACTCATAGGAAGTTTCACACAGGACTGTGGTATCTTTTGTCAGCTAAAGATGAAACCCTAACTCTTATCATTTGTCTACTTAGTCATTGTTTTGTTGTATTTGGGGTTTCCCTTCTCCACCCTTGTCCTTGGCTTGTGTGTAACAGAGAATACTAACTCTCTCAGCTGCATGCCAAAACATGTATAGGAGAGTTTAATCAAAGGGAGATAAGGCTGTTTTTATGTTTTAGTATTTACATTATATGTAGTGACCATGTGTGTTATATTCCTTTGACATAAATATATCCACTCACTCGCCAGGCAGAATGTTGATATTGGACAATTCAGCGCCCAGATTATTAAACCCTGATTATGTTCAGTGCCAACATTAAAAACACAGGTCATAGTTTCAAAAAATCAACGTTGATTATCTGAGAGGGACACACTCTTGTCACTGGCATGAAAAATTAAGCACCAGACCCACATTCATCACGCCAACCTCCACACCTTTACTTTTCACCTTGTTACATAAAGGGCACACTATTAACTGCGTTGACACTGAATGTTGGCATATGCTATACATCATGTAATGCAAAATTGTCCAATATGAACATAATTCCTGGAGACTGGGCTGAATATGTACCACTGTCCTAATAATGAAATTGACACAATTACCACTATTATTGTAAATTTAAGAAGGTGTACCATGTCACCATATTTAACGATGATCTGAGGATGGCATCTTCATGATAAGAGGACATTCATTTAACATACCATACATAACTGGAAATTGGATTTTGCCCATGCTTACCACTCACTGGAGTAGGCCATACAGACGAAGCACATAATGTCTGTAGTTATTTCATTGCAATGACATTGGGAAGTGAAGAGGCGCAGGGAAACAGCCCATTACTCCCCAGAGTAGATAGTACAGTACACCTGCAGTGCCTCCTTGTGCCAGTACTAACAGCATGTACTGATTCACTAAAAACAGGACAGTATTCGTGCACTGCAGTATCTAAGTTCACAAGTTAACATTATTATTTAGACCTAATTCTGATAGATTAGAATTTCACCATATTTTTTATGTTAAAGCATCTTTTGTTCTTTTTTGTTTGTTTCAGACTGAAAAGCCAGAACGACGTCATACCTTTGCCTCCTTAGCTTTGCGTAAGCGCTACAGCTATTTGACCGACCCAGCAGCGAGTGAGTTTGCCATTTTTACTTTTACAGATATTTATGTGATTTTAATCAGTTTTAGTGTCTAAAGGTCCCTTTATATAGTGTACATATTTTTTCATATACCCATAGTATAGAAAGAGGTCTACTTGACAAAACGTGTTCATCAATCATTTATTCCATTCACCTGACACATACTCTTTGATCATCTGTCATTCATCAAACATTTGCATGGTTTACTGTGTGTTACGCTTTGCTTACCCACCCCATATTGACAAAAAGTCTCCCTGTTTCAACTGTTATATTATTTTACATTTGTGGAAACACTGGGATTCAATGTCTGTCTGTTCATTTATCATTTGAACAAAAAATGTTTTAATTCATGTTGAATAAAAATATTCTTTTGAATTGTTCTCATTCTTTTAGTGGCCATTTCACTCTTATTGGCTTTATGATTGTGTGCGGCTGTGTATATTAATGTGGTAACAGGTTGCACTTTACATTAAGTTGATTTCCCCTACAGTGAGACTGTGTTAGAGCAAGCATTTTCCTACAATTTTACATATTTGCCTTTTACAAAATATTGGCATAGATTTCCATACAACCATTATATATATATATATGTATTATATAGGCAGTTTCCATACTGCATTTTGTGTACTATTAGGACACAGAAGCACTGTTGCCACGTTTTGCAAATTCTGAGGCACTTCCTGTGTTTTGTTTAATTATTTCAGCCTTGTACAAATTTTCCAGTCTTTTGTGAAAAGATTATGTTGTTAACAATGATTTGATACAATTTAAAATATAGGCCTATTCATAGGTATGACTTGAGAAATGCTGATTAAACTGAAAACAGATAATTCAAGTATTACTTATATTGCAGGGCATATTGTACAGGAATGAGTGACTGATTTACTGTTGCTTTTTTTGTAAAGTGCAACCTCATATTTTATTTTAATTCATGACCGAACAAGTAAAGTGATATTTTTTTTTATTAATGGTATACACTTGTGGGGTCATCTCTGGCATTGAAAATGAACCAAATGAAAGGATAAACACATGTCAATCAAACATGTACAGTAAAAGGCACTGTTGCAAAGAGGCAAATGGATTAAGCACATCAAAAGTCAATGTATTTTTTGGTTATCGTGTCATTTTTTGTCAACTCTACCATATGTCAAGCATTTTCGTTCCTATACATGCTGTATTCTTTATCAGATGTATTTTGTCATTAGTCACTGATTTTAGACCATCATTTGTCATATCATCCTGGGTTTTTGAAAAGGGGCCTTTCTTACTTTTCATGTGTAAAATTTTGTCTTGCTGCTGTGAATAATGCTGTTTCTGACTGACTCAAATTTCTCTCTCTGGTTTTTATGTTTTATTTCAAATTATTTTACGTTACATTTTATGTTTATTTCCTTATTGTTTTGGTTTAAATTATTATTGAAGAAACAACTGATCGAAGCTCGTCGAGAACACAGCCTTCTAGCTACCCTCACAAACCTGTCTTTTCAACGAGATCTTATCAGGCGTGGTCGCCTGTTCCTGTCGCCGTCCCTGGCCAAGCCAAGTCTGGGTTTGGCTCCCTCTCCAGTTCGTCATCCAACACGCCCTCTGCCTCTCCATTAAAGTCTGTCTGGTCCATCAACTCTGCCTCCCCCATCAAGACCAACATCCCTGGATCACCTGCCTCTTCTGTAAAGTCAGTTAGTGACATGGCCTCTCCCATCCGATCTTACAGAACCATCTCCTCTCCTATAAAAACTGTAGTCCAGCAAGCCCAGTACCCAGTCCAGGTCACCCCCAGTCCCCTGGCCTCACCAGGTAAAAGTGCCCCAGATTCTATATCTGTGAAAGGACTGGCAGCATTGTCTGCTAGGACCTCCCCTATAACTGCCGGAGGAAGCGCTCTTCTTGAGAGAACATCCATAGGCATGACCCCACCAACCTCTCCTAAATCTTCTCTGAGTATGTTCAGTTCACCTCTGCCATACAAGGCCGTTATGGGTGGCTCTAGTGGCACAGCGTCTTCCTCCTCACCCATAAAAACAGTCCCTGGTCTCTCCTCTGTGCGTTCCTTTGCCTCAGATGTCACAGGCCCTGCAAGAAACCTGTTCTCCTCTCTTACGTCACCACTTAAATCCAACACCTCTCCAAGTGCTGCAGCTCTGATCAATGGAACTGTGTCGCCTACACAGTACCGCTCTTCATCCCCAACATCTCTTCTCGCAAGCAGTCTGCAAGAGAGAATACAAGCAACCACCAATGCTGCAACTACAAGTGTCAATGCAGCCTTTGATGAGGTTGAAAAAACATTTAATTCTTGTTCTGCAGGCTATGGCACCTTGAAATCCTTGTCCTCTTCTGCATCCTCCTCATATCAGTCCATTAGATCATCAGCTTCTAATTCCATTTACGCCTCTCTAAGATCTCCTCCTAATGCCACCACTGCTGTAACATCCAGTACAATGACTGTTCCAGTGTACTCTGTCATTAATGTGCTGCCAGAGCCCCAGTTTAAAAAGTTACCTGAGGTGTCCAAGTCAGCTGCTGCCCTGCTGTCCCCGCGGAAGACGGTGCCCGCTGAGGCAAATGCTCAGTTGCAGTCTTCCTTTGCCAGAACTCTTTCCCCTATCAAAGCCCCTCTTTTATCTGCTGGCCTTAAATCAAACACCACATCACCAATGTCATCCAGCCAAGAGATTCTGAAAGATGTAGCCGAAATGAAAGAGGACTTGATACGAATGTCAGCCATTTTGCAGACAGACCCGAATTCCACAGCCAATAAAGGATTTCAGTCTGATTCTCCCAAAGAGGCTAAGATAGAGGATGAGGAGCCATATAGGATTGTGGAGAAAGTAAAACAAGACTTGGTAAAAGTGAGTGAAATCCTTACTAAAGATGCTGTGAAGGATGGTAGGGTTTCCCTGGCAAGGGGTTCTTTGGATGACATACACTTCTCAAAAGTACAAGTTGAACAACCACCAAGCAACTGGAGCTATCCGCCAAGATATGAGACTGTGGTTCCTCAAGTCAAATCAAAAACAATACCAGATAGAGATTTCAATCTCTCCAAAGTGGTTGACTACCTGGTCAATGATGTTGGTAGCAGCTCTTTCTCCAAAATTCATGACACAAAGCATAAAACAGATGAGGGCAAAAGAGAAGGAGAGGGCAAGGAGAAGCAGAAACGTGTCCTAAAACCCACCATAGCAGTTCAGGAGCATAAGCTCAAAATGCCTCCAACAAACATGCGCTCTTCAGCTTCAGACAAAGAGATCAGTAAAGTAGCAGATGCCCTTTTTGGAGCAGACACTGTGCTAGAATCCCCTGATGATATCTCACATGAACAGGATAAAAGCCCCCTCTCAGACAGTGGCTTTGAGACCAGGAGTGAAAGGACACCCTCTGCCCCTCAGAGTGCAGAAGGCATGGGCCCCAAGGCCCTTTTTCAGGATATCCCAGTTCCCCCAGTGATCACTGAGACTAGGACTGAGGTTGTTCATGTCATCAGGAGCTATGAGTCCCCAGAGGATAACAAACAACCTGCAATGGAGGATGCACACCCTGTCAGATATATTGATTCAGATCCTAAAGGGCATCTGAATCAAGGTACATCAACTCCAGAACAGAGTAAATGCTATTCAATAAAGGTCAGCCCTGATGAGGATCCTATGGGAAAAGGGATGAGGGTAAAGGAGGAGACACACATCACTACTACCACCAGGATGGTTTACCACAAACCACCTGGCAAAGAAGCAGCATCGGAGAGGTGTGAGGAAACTATGTCTGTGCATGACATAATGAAGGCTTTTCAGTCAGGCAAGGACCCGTCTAGAGAGCTGGCTGGGCTGTTTGAACACAAGTCTGGCAATGAGGAAACATCACAAAGAGTCCTCGAGGACATCAACTCCAAACCTAAGGTTGAACGAATAATTGAGGTTCATATTGAAAAAGGCAATAAAACAGAACCAACAGAGGTCATCATCAGAGAGACAAAAAACCATGCCGAGAAGGAAATGTATTACTACCCAGGGAATAGACAGGAAGAGGAGGAGCCTGAGGAATCACTTCCAGTTTACCTTGACTCCCCCAGAGTGAACACACCCATGTCACAAGAGGAAGACAGTCGCCCTAGTTCAGCCCAGCTCATGGCAGATGACTCTTACAAAACACTAAAGCTACTTAGCCAGCAATCTGTAGAGTACAATGAGGATGAATCATCAGAACTTAGGGGAGAATCTTATAATTTTGCAGAGAAAATGCTGCTCTCTGAGAAATTTGACCAGTCTCATTCTGACACAGAGGAATATCTGAGAGATAGGTCTCGCTTCCACTCACCAGACAGAAGCAGTCACAGTGAGGGTAGATCAGTTGGGCCAAGGACAGAGTATGTCTTTAGGTCATCGAGAAATGTGTTTGACAAATCTGGAAGAATGGCCAATGTCGATGATAACTTTGACAAACTGACACTTTTGCAGTATTCTTCTGAGCCTGGTAGCCCAAAGCAATCTGTTTGGATGCGTGTGTCAGATGACTCCCAGAGTAAGGACAGAGAACAGCTTATGTATGAGGACAGAGTGGACAGGACTGTAAAGGAGGCAGAGGAAAAACTCAGTGAGGTATCTCAATTCTTTCGTGATAAAACAGAACAGCTCAACGATGAGCTCTCATCTCCAGAGAAGAAATCTCGCAGACCAGACTTCAGAGAATCACGATCAGGGCCCAGTTCTACACACAGCAGTCCAGAGAGGTCAGCTTATAGAAATGGGAGTAGTGGGGAAGAGTGGAGCAGAGAGAGGCTTAGAGACAGGTTCAGCTCCAGTGACAGGAAATGTGCCAGCTTACCCAGTAGTCCAGAGAGGAGAGTATTGCTGCAGTACAGTGATTCAGACCCAAGAAAACAAGGAGATGGTAAATCACAGGGAAACACAGGTGAAAGCCCTAAACCTTTTCAGATGTCTTCCTCCAAAGTCAGTGCAGTGAGGCTGAAGTTTGAGCAAGAGGCTCAAAGGCAAGATAGGAGTCCTCAGGGTAGCCAAAATTCAAATCCTCCTATCAGGAAACTGCAGGAAAGTAAGTTACCTGTGTATCAGGTGTTTGCTGGTTCAAACATTCCAAAAACACCAGACAGTCCGGGAAACCAGAGGAGATGTCTAGATAGTGAATCAAATAAGTTCTCACCCAAGCATGAAACCAGTGGAAAAGATCAGGAAGAGAAGAAGTTATTCAAAACATGGGAGAGCCAAGAGTATGGGAACTATAAACCCCAATCTCCCAAACTATCTCATTCTTTAATCCACGATTCTATGAAAGATGGCAATAATAGTGATTCCCAAAGACAAGAAACCACCAAGAAAATAATCTACACAGAATTCGTTGTCCGAGAAAGTCCAAATAGCAATGATAGTCTAAAAAAAAACTCGGAATCACAAATTCCTGCAAGAAAGCCATCTAATTTCTCAGAAAATCCCAAATCCACCACTTTAAAATTAGATGCCTCTGTTGAATCATATGAGAGGGCAGGGTCTCATATACCTACTTTAGCTAGAAATCAGTTACACAGTAGCTCTGAATCCAACAAGTCTACTCGTGGATCATCAATAGGAAAATCCACAGACTCATCAGACGGTAGCCTGTCAAATGTAGTGTGTAATGGTGTTGATAGTGACCAAGTAGAGTATTTGGATCAAGTAACTCCTGTAGTTGTCACAGAGGGTTTCAAAGATATTAAACCCTTACCTGTGTATGTTAGCATCCAAGTAGGAAAGCAGTATGAGAAAGAAACAGCCTCGGGGCAGCTGGGAACGTATAAAAAGATAGTAAGCCACGAGAGTAGGACAGTGCATGAGACTAGGGGCGCATTTTACACTGTCAAGCAAAAGCAGTCTCCATCTCCTCAAGGAAGTCCTGAAGATGACACTCTAGAACAAGTGACTTTCATGGACAGCTCTGGGAAAAGTCCTGTTACCCCTGAGACCCCCAGCTCAGAGGAAGTGAGTCTGACCTCAAGAACACCAGACTCTGTGATAGGCTTCATGCCTGGCATGCCAAGCCCTATCCCAGAGGAGTCTGAGGAGGAAGAAGGGAAGACCTTCATCTACAAGGAGCCCTCGAAGGAAAAAACCAAGCCAGCTTCCTCAGAGAATCACAGTAAAAAACAGGATGCAGAGAGACAGAGGTCAAAGGAGAAAAGAGTGGCTTATATAGAGTTTCCACCTCCTCCTCCTTTAGAGGCAGAGCAGTCCGAGCCTGAGAAAAGGGGGTCATGTGCTTCCTCTGAGGCAGAGACAGAGATGATGGAGGTGAACCTCCAAGAGGAGCATGATAGGCACCTGTTAGCCGAGCCAATTATCAGGGTCCAGCCTCCATCCCCTATTCCCCCTGGAGCTGATAACAGCGACTCTAGTGATGATGAGTCTGTCTTCCATCCCATCCCTATTAAAAAGTACACCTTCAAAATGAAAGAGGAGGCAGATAAACGCCCTAAACAAAATAAATCTGAGAAAAACGGAAATAATGAGTCTGCGATCAATGGTGTCGTAAAGGGGGAGGATGTTGACTTTGAACAAAATGGCAATGACCAGTCAATCACTGACTGCTCCATAGCAACAACTGCTGAGTTCTCCCATGACACAGATGCAACTGAAATAGACTCTTTAGATGGGTATGACCTTCAGGATGAGGATGACGGACTGAGTGAGGACCCAAAAACATCTAGTCTGTCCAATGATGGAAAAACAACTGACCGCTCATTTAGTCAGTCCAAGCTTGAAGTGATAGAGGAAGAGAAATGCGAAGAAGGGGGTGATAATGGAAAGACTAAAAGCACATCTTCAGTGAAAAGCAGTGGAGATGAAAAAGATTATACCCTCGAAGGAAGACATCCAGATAGGCAGGGCTTTGGAGAAAACTACTTTGGCTACCAACTTGAAGAGGAGCTGAATTCAACTTTTAAAACTGTCGCCACCAAAGGCCTGGACTTTGACCCCTGGTCCACCAAAGGGGCTGATAATGAGGGAGTTTTTGAGTCCAAAACAAAGGATGATGACCCCAAGCCCTTTGGTTTATCGGTGGAGGACAAATCACAGGCTACAACACCTGACACAACCCCCGCTCGAACACCGACTGATGAGAGCACACCGACTAGTGAGCCTAACCCCTTCCCTTTCCACGAAGGGAAGATGTTTGAGATGACCCGCAGTGGTGCTATTGACATGAGCAAGCGGGACTTTGTTGAAGAGAGGCTTCAGTTTTTCCAGATTGGTGAGCATTCCTCTGACCCTAAAACAGGGGAAAAGGGGAGAGGGGGCAAGATCCTGGGGGTAATTTCCTCTCAGTCAAAAACAGGGGAGAGGGCCACTGTAGATGGGAAGGTTATAGATACTACCACAGACAGCAGCACTACACCAACAACACCAGCAGCAACAACAGCAAAATGCAGCCCTGCACAGCCTGGCAGTGACACTGGCTGTACTGATGCCCCCACCTGTGAAGCCATAGCTGAGACCGCCTCCTCATGCACAATCACAGCCTCTAAGGTTGATCCCAAATTACGCACTCCTATTAAGATGGGCATAGCTGCCTCTATAACTGTGAAAAAAGACTCAGGGGATCTCACCGATTGTAAAGCTGAGATGTCAGAGGGGCAGATGGTGCCAGAATACATCAGTATTGAGGGTCAGTGTACAGAGAACCAGTCTAGCAGACACAACGAGCCCAAGTTAGAGAGAAGAGATTACCCTTCTGAAAACTGCAACAACAACAATAACCTTGAGTCCTCCAGTGTTCAGGCCAACTACATTCAGTGTGGTAGTGTGGTGTTTAATTTGCAGTCCTCCTCTGAGCCCACTCTTCAAAAAGCTAGCAGGATAGAAACACTGTGCTGTAGGGATGTAGAAGAGAGAGTGGAAGTACACAACAGCAATCAAGTGCAAGAGCAGAAAAGTGAAATAGTTAAAGAAAGTGAAGTGAAGCAGCCCAAGTCGAGGCTTCCAGTTAAGGCATCTGGATGGTCATTTCACACACAGGGAACAGCCATAGGAAAACAGAAGCCCAAACAAGCAGTGACAGTTGAGGTCAGGAAAAGAGGAGAGCCAGCCATAGCCAAAGTAGAGCCCAGGTCTAGAATACCAATCAAGGATGTTAAAAAGAGCAGCCCTGCTGCCACAGCTAGCTCGCTTGTTTCAGTTCGGGTTGCCTCACAGCCCACTAGGGCATTGGACACAGAGAGAGCAGCCATACAGTTGCCCTCAAGGCTACCACTGAAGGACAGGCATCAGGTCAGCAATGTTACAATTGAGGGAGCATGTAGACAGGACAGGCAGGAGAACCCTAGTGAGGTTTGTAAGCGCACCATCGAATACTTTAAAGGCATTAGCGGGGAGACGCTAAAGTTGGTGGACCGCCTGTCAGACGAGGAGAAAAAGACGCAGACAGAGCAGTCGGAGGAAGACAGCACCTCCCGGAGCACCTCTCTGTCGGACGCCTCCCAGCCTTCCCAGCCCTCCCAGCCCTCCCAGCCCTCCCGCTCATCCAGGTCTGGTAGAGGTTCGAGGGCTGAGGCCGGGGCCGCGTCCGTAAGGGCAAAGGTGGCGACGACGGACAGGGCCTCCGGCAGTGAGAGGAGCAGGAGGAGTAGGCGGACTGGTGGGAAGGAGGGCAGTCAGGGACTCACAGGGTCTCGAACGCCTCCCATCGCGGAGATCAAGCCTAGTTTGTAAAACTTTCACACTATGTTTAAAATACATCTATATATTTATATATTTCACTTTTAGTTGCATGACATCGTTGTGATCGTTTAATGGATTGACTGGAATGCCTGTGGCGTGTTTACATATTCTCTTCAGAACAGTAGCTGTCATTTAAATTTCTTTTTTGTCATTGATGTACTGTGTACTGTATTGTCCTTGTTGCAAGATTCTGTTTCCTCTGTTCCCCTCTTTCAATCCTTCTAAACCTCCGTATAGTAGAGTGAGCATGCCAGTAGTAGTGACTGGTCCACTGGCACAACCAGTCCCTTTTTTGACAACTCCCTGGTCTGTCTGTCTGTCTGTCTGTGCAGGGTGGCTACCAAGTTATTGTAGTAGTTTGTTCTTACAGAATTTTTCATGCTATCAATTGTCATTTAAACTAACTAGTGTCGGCAAAGAACACACAAAAGCGCCTTCGCATGTTGACATTTTAGATTCTAACATAGACCTTTCCACCCTAGATTTGTAGAACTATGAGTCTGTTGTTGAGAGTCATGTTATGCTTTGTTTTGTGTGGTTCTCATGACAGTTACTGCTTGCCTAGAGGATACATACCACAAACAGTCACAGAGCACCACTTACTCTATGAACATATTTAAGTTGCCCATAATGTCTCTAATGTGAAATATCCTTTTCTTGCCATCCTGGGGAAATAATTATTAACCTATATAACAGTAATATGCAAACCACTGTAATGTTAGTATTTTTAACACAACCTTAATTAATGTTTTTAATTCTAACAAAATAAGTGGCCAGAAAAGGAAAATTATGTACATGTTTATTTTTCTCTTACATTAGTGTATAGGGGGAGAAGAATGTGAATGGTATTGATGAGTCATTGTCCTCTATCTTCCCAGGTCCCCAAAGTCCTTGTGAGCGGACAGACTTGCGCATGGCTATCGTTGCAGATCACCTGGGACTCAGTTGGACAGGTGAGAAACATTCTGCATTGCTCTTTTTTTGTCTCTCCTTATCTCCTTCTACCTAAGTTTCTTTCTTTGGCCCTATGAGTCTCAAACCCTGTTATTTACTGCCATCTTCAGGCCAACAGAATAACTTACAAGGAGTCTATGCTGTTATAATGTAGTCCTGACAAGGAGGAGCTAAAAATCATTTAATAAGCACAAGAAAGCATTTGAAAAGTAAATGTGGTGATGAGACAACTACAGGTATAAATTGTTTTGTCAATCACAGGATATGAATAATTTTGCAATACAAACATATGTATTGTATATTACCCTCTGCAGTCTGTGTGTTTGCACCATGAATAAAATGACAGACACTTAAGTACTGTACATTAAAGTTTGAATATTTATGTGTGAGTTGCTGTCTGTTTCCCATCACAGAGTTGGCTCGGGAGATGAACTTCACAGTGGATGAGATCAACCACATCAGAGTAGAGAACCCCAACTCTCTGACAGCACAGAGCTTCATGCTACTTAAGAAATGGGTCAGTCGGGAAGGGAAAAACGCCACAAGTAAGACTATTTTTATATCTGAAAATAATACTTTTCTGTCTCCTTTCACCTCCCTTTGTATCTCTTTCTTTTTCTGTCTGTCTGCTCTTGATTTAAAGTTCATCACCTTGAGAAGACAAACTTTTAATGCAAGCTCACTAAAATGAAGCTTTTTTCACAAGTATCTGTGTAGTTCATCTTAGTCGGAGTATCTTCCCTGTCTGTCTTCCCGTCCATCCTCCTCACTCCCTTCCTGTCTGTCTTTTTATCACTCATTTCTCACCTGTTCAGAATTCCGTTCGGAAAAGCACCAATCTGGACAAGATGCTTAAAATTGTATTAAAACATGTTTATTGCCTCATTAACAAAAGGAAAATGCTAGAAAAAATAGTGTTTAAAAAAATTCTCAGATTTTTTTTTTCATACATTTTGTGCTTATTCCAAAATATTGGAATAAGTAGTTTTGCTCAAATTTACAAACCTTTCATCGTTTTTCAGGTGACTCAATTATTTTTCTTTGTCTTCTTTTTTTCCACAGCGGATGCCTTAACTACAGTGCTGACCAAAGTCAATCGGATGGATATTGTGACTTTACTGGAGGGCCCAATATTTGACTATGGTAACATTTCAGGCACGAGATGTTTTGCCGATGATAACGCTGTTTTCCGGGATCAGGCTGATGGTAAAGTTTAGCTCTGTCTAGCTGACCTCTTACCTCTCCCTGCTACCTTTTTTTGTTGTGCCAATGCATGGATCACATAGTGTAGTCCTAATGCAAATCTCCAGAAAAGTTGATTCACAGTCAGATTTGGATTTTGTTTGGACAACTGGCTCCTACTGATCTCCAAATGTATTCCTGATTTCCATGCTTTAAAGTTTCTGTGCCATTGAACTAATTATAGAATTCTACTTTAAACTTAAATCCTTCTTGCTTTTCAATTTAAATTATAACTATGTTTTTAATAGCACTTTAACACCTGCACTTGAATTGGCTGTTGAAATAACCACCATTTTTATTTAAATCAGGCCTTGCCCAGGGTGAATACTTTTCTGCAAATCACAATAGTGTACCCAGTTGTCACAAATGAGCAATATCCACTGTTAAAATCCTATTCTAAGTGCATGCTGCATACTACATACTGCTTTAAATGTTTTTTCAATTATGTCTGACTTGAGTAGAAATGATATAACCCTGTAGAGTCTGCTTTCCTCTATTGATTTAGCTTAGTTCTCCTAGTTCTCCTCCAGTTCCTCTGAGCCTTCCTTGGATAGATGAGAGAATCTCTTCCTCTGTGAAACCAGACTGCCTGCTCCTCCTCCTCCTCCTCCTGTTCCTCCTGCCTCCCATCACCTCCCCACAGCAGTATCCACTGCTGATAACAGCACATAACAGCTCTTAACAAATTAAGAGTCATGTGTTGCTGATATCTACGTGTGCCCTCTCCTTATCCATCCCTCACGCGACTCCTCCTCCACACAGTCCTCAGTCACATTATTCATTCATTTTCTTGTTGTTCAAGCATGTTTCACATTAAACAACCTTTTATGTTTTCTGTTTCCCTCTTTCTCCAATTCACTTTTTGTTTCTTTTTATCTTCTCCTGCACACATCTTGCCTTATTCCTTTCCCACAGTTTGCGTGATTATCCCCTTAACTCCCAGAAGCACTCAAGCTGCCTTCATCCTGCAGACAGCCAGCCCCTTCTTTCCAACGCCGACTCCAACACCCCCACCCACTCCCCTCACGCCCACTTCTGCACTTCAGTGCCGTCCCTTTTCCCCACGCCGCTCTCCGAGTTACGAGTCCTCCATTTCGCTCAAAGACTTGGCACCTCCAGCGCCATTTGAACCGTCACAGTTCAACTTCCTCTCCATTCCTCCCCCATGCCTCACCCCTCAGTGTCCCCCTGCTGACCCTCGTCAATCCCCCGCCTTCCCTTTCTCACCCCACCCGCCCTCCCCGATCCCCCTCATCACCTCACCTTTACCTTCCTCACCTCCTGCTAACTCTCCGCCACCCATTCTTTCCTCAGCTGCGTCTGTCCCATCCTCCCCCACACTCACTCCAAAGCCTTCACAAGCCGAACCAAACACCTCCTCTCTCACATTATCCGAATCTACGTCTGACCTGTCCTGTCAAACTACTGCCCCCTCCGAAACTGCAACCACACCCAACAACCTCACCCTCGTACCCTCCTCTATTCGCCCTAACCAATCTGAAACCATCGCCATTTCACCCATCCCTTCCTCACCCTCAGGTAGGGCCTCGCCTTCTTTCACTGTCTCCCCAAGCAAGGAGTCCGCCTCCCGCCCTGTCTCCCCTGTCTCCTTGTCTACTCTCCCTCCCGTCTCACCCTCCGGGTCCCGTTGTCCTAGCCCCAGCCCTTCCTCCCTTCCTCCCCGCTCCCTGTCTCCCTGTCCCACTTGCCAGTGTACTTGTGCGCCCTCCATCCCTCCACCTCCCGCTCAGACCCGCATCGACCCTTCCTCAATGGAAATATTCATTTAGCATGCTCTGTCCTTTATCTTGTTCCTTCTCCTCCCCTATTCCTTCTCACAACTCTCATCTGTCAGCTATCTCATGTAAGCATGTAACAGAACGCCCTGGCTAACATTAATATCTTACACTCATCACATCCCACGCTACATAATTAATGTGGCCTTATGTCTCTAATGTGTCCCACTTTCAATGTCTTACCTCAACTGGTGAATGAACACTCACTGAAAATCAAACTACTGATAAACATGACATTGCTTTTATTATTACTGTCAATTTTAATATATTTCTTTATATATTTTATTATTTTTTAATTCATGTTGAATATGGCATTTTCAAACATACACAGTAAAACGTATTGTATGTATTTATTACATTTTACTGCATATGTTTGATATTGGTTTATCATACTGCCATTATACAGTATTGTTTGACATATCACCGTCTTAGCTAGTGGTTGTCTGGATACATGCTTTACACTTCAGCCTCTGTGCCATTGTTCACGTCATACAGTGTATGTGTTAGGGTGTGTGTGTGTTTTTTCGGTGTTATTTTCTTTTGTGGCATGCTTCGGGGTGTGTATGTCTCTACATTTGTCATCCTGTCACCTACAGATTATCAGAGCATTCTAGCGGAGCTGCAGTCCCCCGCCGCACTGCACTCTGACCCCCACTTCCTGGAGCCCGAACTCCCCGTCACACCCAACCCTTCCCTTGCCCACCACCAACACCACCATTACCCAGAACCAGACACCCCTTTGCTGGCCGACTCCCAGCCTCAGCCCCTGCCCTGGAGCCCGGAGATAGAGCCCGGTAGCGGCGAGCCAGACAGTCCCCCTAGGAGCCCCCCCAGACCCTGTGAGCTCGCCCTGTCCGTCCCAGCCTTTGAACTCCCTGATCCAGTTCCTTCCAAGGTCAGAAAGCCCCACATCGCTCTGAACGACCAGCTGCTTTTGAGTGAGGAGGAGGACAGGTCTTGTCAAGAAATGGAGATGAGCCACAATCCCAAGTCTCACTCCCTCCCAGCGATGTGCGAGTTAGACATTGACATGGCTTACTCCACATCTTCCCCTTCACTCTCATCAGTATCATCCATAACCCCTTCATCGCCTGACAGAGCACCAATGGGAGACAGAGGAGTGCAGATGGGTTCCCCCAACGGGGTACAGGAGGATGTAGGTTTGAAAGGAGGTGAAAAGGAAGTGACAGAAGAAATAGAGAAGGTTGTTGAGATGGTTGCAGCAGAGTTAGCAGAGGGAAATGGATTAGTGGAAAAGTGGGTAGAGCAGGACTTGATTAAAAATGTGGAAAGAAAATGTGAGATGATAACAAAAGATAGGTCTCCGTTGGCAGAGGAAAACAACATCTTGGTGGAACAGAAGGAGAGATCTGCAGAGGAAGAGAAAGATGTGACAAATGAGCAGCTCGTCCTTATTCAAGATGAGAATAAGGGGGCAGCCTGTGAGGTGGAGGAGGTGAGAGATGTGCAGATTCTGTCAGAAGAACAGCATAATATGGTAGAAATTGGGCATGAAGTGGAAGAAGACAATAGAATAGAACCAGAGACTTGCAAAGAGAGTATTGATGAAACCCCTGAGGTTCAGAAAGTTGATTGGGGCAGTGAGGAAAGGGACTACCAGGGTGACAGAATGGATGATGTAGATGGAGAACTGCAGTTTAAGGATGAAGAAGGGTTGTGTGGCAGTGAAAGAGATATTTGCGGGGCGTCAGAAGGGGACGATGCAGCCGAGGACCAGGCTGTAGCTCAGCTCTCCCCTCAGGCTTGGGTTGAGGCACTTGGGGAACGTCAGCCCAGTGATTCTGGATCCAATGAGGAAGAGGAGGAGGGAGACGGAGAAAAAGAAATCACAGAAGAGGCATTAGGATCTCTGTTGGAGGAAGTGGAGAAAGAAGAAGGCTCAGAGGAGATGGAGGAGGACGAAGAGATGACCGAGGCCAGTGTTCAGGAGATTCTTGATCAGGTTGAACAGGCAGAAAAAGAAGTGTGTTCGCTTTCAGGTTGGCACAGTGATTCATCCAGCGTCAATGTGGAACCACCAACGCCAGGCCGCAGTGTCAGCTCAGATCTGCTCGACAGGCGGGAAAGGTAAAAGTATTACACAACTACAGACTTAAAACAGAATCCCTTAAAAAATATGAAGTCTCCTAGAATGACCACAGTTTTTTTGCCAAACTGAATTTGAAATCTACTGCTTTCTTTCCTTGAGTATCTCCGATCATCAGCTTCTCTGATGATCTGTTTTTCAGCTTTTTATGTTATCCTACAACTACAGTCCTAATTCTGTGTTTCTCACCCAACAGCCAAGAGAACTCTAGTGACTCCATCACTTCCTCGTCTAGGGGCGAATCAGGGAGGTCCCGACAGAATGGCGACAACTCAAAGCACTCACCTCAGGACGCTTCATCGGAATCATCGAACGGCAGAAAGGAAGAGGGAGCACTGGTGTCGGAGAAAAAAGTCCAGGTAATGTTACAAATAATAATAATGAATAGTAGTTTGAACAGTGCAGAATATAATCCTCTTTATTTTCTGTAGCTACTAAAGCACTATATTTCACTGTGATGCCTAAACCTGTGGTATAGGTTGTGCTAAAGAAACATGAACTTCAGTGTTTTTTCCAGGTTTCTCTTTTTTGACACTGCCTACCATGGAGTTGAAGTACATAAAGAACATCAACAAAATGTCTCAGCTAACTAATTCTTTTGCCCATACACGTGCTTCTTTCTCCTGCTGACTCCCTCCATGTGTTTGTGTAATGACCTTATAACACCTTCCTCAGCAGCGGGTTAGTGTAGATTCCGGTTCAGAGGAAGAACAGACTGTAACCACCAGAATCTTCAGGCGCCGTCTCATTTTAAAGGTACCCTGAAAGCCTGAAGCAGAAGCTGTTCTGAGCTTGGTTTGGTTTGGTTTGGTGTAGCTTAGACTGGTCAGTCTGGTGTGCATTGCAGTGGTATTGCTTGGTGCACTGATAGTTCTACTGTCTTTGTGCGTTCATATAGAAGTTTGTGTACATGACTATTGAGCCTGTCACAGTTCGTGGTACCTCATACCATGGTGTTTATTGGCTGGTTAAAGACTAACCTAGTGCTCAGCCTCTTTCTGACATGGTGATTCTTTCTTGAGGTGTTGTTTCGGTGTGGTGGTGGTGGTGAAGGATTGTTTTATCATGTTTATATCAGCCATTTTTGAGCCTTTATTCATGTGCTAACCACAAACGCTTGCAGGGAGAACAAGCGAAGAATATTCCAGGCGAGACTGTGACAGAGGAACACTATATGGACCATGATGGTAACCTCATCAGTAGAAAAGTAACGTATAACTTCATTTCCATTTCCCATTCAGCTCTGAAATAATAACCATCACACAGAGAGTAGCTTAATGTTTTTATCAAAGCAGACACCATCAGATCTTTTCCTCCTTTGTCGGCATCCTTCTGCCTTGGGCAGGTAATCAGGAAGGTTATTCGGCGGGTGTCTACTCCCACGCCAGACAACCAAGGAAGTGACAGGTGGCACCGAGACCTTCAGCACAGTCCCATTCTGCAGGAAGACGGGTCAGAGGTTGGCATAGAGATACCCTTTAACTGTGTTCCTGGGTTCAAAGTCTGATCGAGATGGGATACTGTTATCCTCCTGTCAGAAAACACCAGTAGTTAGAAGAACATTGGTGGGAGGTTAACAGCTAATACAAAAGTTAGGCTTAAAGCTGCACTGGGCAAGACTTTATGTTAAAAACACCTATTTTATCTCCCTAAATCTGAAAGTGGGACTGTAACAAAACAGAGCATTGTATCTTTTCTTAATGAGAAATGTACATTTTCACAATTCATTGTCTGTGGTCAAGCATTGGTCAAAACCACAGTATTTTATGAACAAGATCTCTAAAGATTGGAAATATGTCATGATGAATTACATGGGAATGTATATAAAATGCTCCACAAAAAATCTATAGAATATTTGCCTTTATGTTATGGTGAAGCCATAAGAACATGATGTCAAATATATAACTCAGTGAGAGCTACATAGCTTCACTGAGGTGTTGCAACAAGCAGATACAGGATGGATACACTATGTGACATTGTCATCCATGTGAATAAAATACTTTTCCTAACTATAAAGCTTATTTAGGAGGAATGTTAGGAGATAAAGAGGTAAAAAAAGAAATACAGTCTTTAAAACATAGCACATGTATATTTCTTGGTATTAAAAACGTCAAAGTTACGTCTCACTGCTGTTTGAGTGCAGCTTTAAGTCCAACAATTAAGCCAAAAAGAGGATCAGTTAAATTTGATCATGTTTTCCTCCAGTGGTGCAGGTGAATTTCTGATTAACACTGGATTAACTGGTTCGGGTTAACACTTCTTGTTATCTCTCTTCTGGGAAAAAATACCCCCAAAAACACAGATGCAGCCATTTGAAGTTCATCCTTGCATGGTGTGTTGTGACACTGTGTGGTGTCTATTGTGTTTGCACAAGAAAGAGGATGCTGACTGCTGACTGTGTTTTTAATGGTCTTTAACCGATTAGTCAACAGTATGACTAATGAGTGCCGTGACTCTGCTGTGAAAATACAATCTGCCTCTTTTCTTTCTAACTCTTTCCATAATAACACAATTATTATTCTTCCAGGTGCCTGGTTGGTGTGTGGTTTTGGTCCTAATTACATTCCTAACAATTACACTACTGCTAACAATTGCTAGTTTCAGATTGCTGTTCCTACAGTGTGTGCAGTTTTTCTCTCTCCTTTGTCTCAGTTTGCTGTTTCAGGTTTGTGTGTTGGGTTGTTTTCCTCCTATCAGAAGATAAGAATACCACATCTAAACTGTATTTCTGTGTATGTTTGTGTTTTGCAGAGAGGAGAGGGGTCGAGGAATAGCAGGCGAAAGGATGACAGAAGATCAGGGGATAAAAAGCTCCACTCATAGGGATGGTTGTGCTCTACCAGGTACAGTAGTTTACTGTGTTTCACTCTCACACAATTAGCATAGCTCCCTTGTCTTCCATGTGTATGTATCAGTGTGCATTATGTATCTGTGCATTACTGTCCTCTTTATCTCTTTATGCTTTGTTCTTTTCCATACATCCATGTCAAGCTCCACTGCTCCATCCCAATTTTTAATGCGCTGCACAGCTGCACTGCTGCACTGCCTTT
>NTHP01000012.1:558053-596320 GCA_003416845.1 Oplegnathus fasciatus | reverse complement strand
ACAGTTAGTACAGGCACAAATCCTCAAAGGCTTTCATTTTTCTGATACCCCTACCTGAGGTAGAACAAAACATGACCATGTTTTTTCATACTTTGATATGTCCCCTTCATGAAATGGAGGCTTTTAAATACAAAGTTGTCATAGGCAGAAACCTCACACAGACACCTTTTTAAAAGAAAGTTACTTTTACTTCAAGGTAATATATGATGGTATGTTTCTCCTGTTTTTTTTAAGATAACGTTTTCTGACTGTAAAAAGTGGAGGGGTGTAATACTGCCTTCTGAAAAAGTGCAGGGGACATGTTCCCTGTGTGCCCCCCATAATTACGCTCCTGCTAGTGGTACTGTCCAATTGATTAATTGTTCTTAGATGTGGAACACAACAGAGAAATGCTCTGCCATCTACTGATTATGTGGCCATGGATATTAACTATGGATTCATTTCAGTATCACCACTGTACCCCTTCATCCATCCCTAAACATAAACCATTCATCAGCACACACACGCACATACATAGAATATACTTTATATATGTAATTAATGAATTGTATGGTTATAATTAATTTTGATGCTTTGGCAACTTTGTTTTGGAAACTTTCATGCCAATAAAGCCCCTTAATTGAACTGAATTGAATTGAATTGACTCATGGCAAGGTTATCCCCAGGGGAAACATGATCTGTGACCCTCTCTTTGTGGTACTTTGATTAAACACAAATGTATTTAGGAATATCCAGCATGCAAATTTGGGCACAGGACTCCTCTAAAAGACAGACGATACAGGACACACTTTAAGGCTCTTACCATTCAGCTCAAAATGTGCTTTGGGATCAGCTGCACAACTTTCCTCGGTTGGAAATCCAGTTTTGGATGGAGTTGATAAAGATGCATCAAATGTTCCAGTCTTATGTGTCAAGGATGCATTGGGCGGTACTGGAGACATCCTGATGGTGGCGCTATGCCGACAAGCGTGAGCAAGGTCACACGGTGTACCATTCTGCTGTCTGCGCTCCTCAAACGCTGCAGCTGCCGTCGTCTTCCCTAGCCCACACTGTCGCACAGCCATGGCGGACAGCGCAAGCGAGAGCGACACCGACGGAGCGGGGAGCAGCTCGGCCACCCCGATGTCGTCCTCCGCTTCAAATTCGGGAAAACCGAGCATAGTCATTTCACAGTTTCGCTTGGAGGAGCTGACGAACCGCCTGGCCTCGTTACAACAAGAGAACAAAGTTCTTAAAATTGAGCTTGAGACGTTCAAACTCAAGTGCAAAGCCCTGCAGGAGGAGAATCGGGACCTCCGCAAAGCTAGCGTCACCATTGTGAGTAACGTTAGCTAGCTAACTAGCTAGCTAGATGCTGTCCCCACGCCACTTATTACATTGCATTTGTCAGTAAGTTAGCTATGGCTAATGTTGTTTGTTTAGTGCTAAATAGTGAGTGGTAACACATTTAATGTGTTACATGAAAATGTTATCTTTATTTGAGCATAACACTCTGGTGTTTTGCTAGCTCTACTAACATTAGCTAGTTGGGGATGTTGCTAATTTAGCCAGTGGGCTAGCTAACGTTTGCTAGGTGGCTGGGCAGCGATAGCCAGCTAGTTTGCTTTGTTTTGTTTTGCGCTGCTAATGTTGGCTAACGTTAGCTCAGCGGCTAAGTTAAAAGGCGTTAAAGAATAGGTGGGCACCTCACGATGCAAGTTACCGGACTGATGTTAGCTATTTGGTCAGCTGATTACTCACTGTTAAGTTAGACATGGTCACCACGTTATGTCCAGCACGGATACGGTAACTGAGTGAAAATGAATAACCCAGCAGCAGCATTGGCATGGGCCGATGCGTCATGTATCTTCATGCTCGGTTAATCAGCCTCAGCTTCATAAAAATGTGTAACCGATCTGTTGGATAGATGGGAAGTATGTAGGCCAAACTTAGCGAGCTAGCTAAATGCCAGGCTCATATGTTGGCAAGTCAGCCCCAGTGCACCCTGTCCTCCCTCTGTCAGTGTGTGAGGCTTAACTAGCTGTTTGCTTTCTATTGTCCCTCTTATTGTTCTTGAACAACTGACAAATTCAGACAGCTTGCAAAACAGAATTTAGCTTTGAGGTCAGTGAAGAACGAGGATGGAGAATTTGAGACTGGTGCTAACAAGGACAGACGTATCATCACACTGTAATGCTAGCTGTTGTAGTTGTCCCAACACATTTCCTCAGTGCCCCCATGTTTCACTCTTCCCCTCACTGTGAGTCGCCCATTACTGCAATACCTCTTGAGTCACTGGGGAAAATTCTGCTTCCTCTTTGGCTGGCAGACTTCACTGCAGCAGATTTTGGTTGACTGGTGCATGTGTTTGCAGCACGCCTATGTGCACTCTTGGTCGTTCCAATTTAATCAGGAGAAATGTGAAAATCCCAACAGTTTGATGTGCCACATCTAAGGGTCTACATCACTGATGTTTGCCTCTGCCACTGTCTCCCATTTATTTTTGCCCCACAGCAAGCAAGAGCAGAGCAGGAGGAAGAATTTATCAGCAACACCTTGTTCAAGAAGATCCAGGCGCTCCAGAAGGAGAAGGAGACCTTGGCGGTCAACTATGAGAAGGAGGAGGAATTTCTCACCAATGAACTGTCAAGGAAACTCATGCAAGTGAGTGATGGGAACAAGATGGGAAAATACCCATTTTTAACTCTCTGGGTGGAGTTGTTTATACCAGGCACAATGGAGAATAGCCTAACATTAGTTTGAACTTTCACCCTTTTGATGACTTATCATGTTGATATCAAACATCACTGTGGTGCAGAGATGTTTTCCTAATGATTAATTATGCAAATTTTTTGGCTGCAGTATTGTGAATCGTGTTCAGCTTGAGCTCGCTGGGTGTGTGTCTATGCACACAACCCCACGTATGAGTGTGCAGCAGCTAGTGCATTATCATCAGCTGTATTGGTACTTGCCCGAAGCCTGGAAAGGCTCAAGATGACTTCACTGCGGCTGCTAGCTACACTAAATGACTCTCAAATTACTCTCCTCCCGTCTGTTGGTTATTTGGTTCAGTCTGTTTTCCACATCTTATTTTCCCAACTGCAGAGCGCACAGCACGCGCACACACGCTCTCACACTTTCAGTGGCTAGCTGTAGGCTGACTAATGGTTTGTTGATGTGTAAAGAAGTGGGAAACTGGAAGGGACGCATGCAAATGCCTCAGCAGACCCTGCTTAAGGTCATACAGATGGACTTGTTTGGGGTTTTGTTATCTTGCCTTGTTGGTTAACATGAAACAGACCTGTGTCTGCCTCTGCTTGGTGCTGACAAATGGCCCATAGTGTGTGTGTGTGTGCGCGCGCGCGCATGTATACATGGGCATGTGTTATAGTCTTGTGATGGTGAAGGGAGAATGAGAAAATGTGGTTATTTATTTTACTGGGCGTGGAAATGCTCCTGTGCAGAAGCACTTTTGTAAATAGTTTTGTCTGACCTGCGTTTTCCCCACCATTAATTTTGATGATGGACTTTTTACTTGAGTAGCCAAATGATGCAAGTGCCTCAGCAGGTATTTGAATCAATGCCCCCCTTTCAGCACACATTATGACCTATACTCAGTTAATTTGATGTCATTTGCGTCCCCTTTCTGATATCTTATGTGCCAATATATGTTTGTCTTTTTAGAGAGGAAGCAGATCAAATGTGTCAAAGTATTTTGGGCTAATTGTTATTATTAATGCACAAGATAATGAAAGAAAAACGTTCACACCGTTACCATTATGTACGGTATGTAAACACATGAGTACGTTGCCACTGTGTCTCTACAGTGAACAGATATATTTTCACACAGACTCGGGCATAGTTGCCACTCACCACACAGTACAGTGGGGTGGAGGCCTGTTATACAATAGCTGGTAGTTGTATTGGCTGAAGGGAGGCACATTATCCAAACGATTCCTAAAATTGTTTGTGTGTTAATTAGATGAAAAATGGCTGCATTGGGTGTGGCAAAACTTGGTGGCCTGTTCTTACAGCCAGGATACCACAGAGCACTCGGCTCTGTATGAATGCAGTAACATAAAACAGGCTGCGTTGTTTTAAAGGTGTTCTAGTCGTTTCTGTTAGCATAATGGAAATGGTTATTTTTCCCTCTGAAGTCTTTTCCTATGAATGAATTTGCATCCCTTTTCCCGTAATGAGTAATCACTTATATAATTCATCACACAACTGTTTCATTTTGAATCAGTGCTGAGCCGCACCCTGTCTTTGTATTGGTGAGCTGCCAAAGGTGGTTACTTTGGTTGCCAAATCATTATTTTACACTGTTTATTCGTCTGGGGAGTTTAACCATGAGTCCGGTAGAATTGTAACACTGGCTTCCTGTTTTATTATACTCTCAATGTGCAGGCTAAATTATCTGACACCAGTGTGTTTGTTCACTGTGGTCATCAAATAGTTTTTATGTGACTCACCACGAGTCTCTTCTTGTGCTCTTGCTCCTCTCCCTTCTTTCTCATCTCTCTCGTTTCATCCACCTCCTCTTCTTTTCGTCTGTCCGTGTACTATCCTCCCTTTTTCCACCCTAGCTCCAGCATGAGAAGGCAGAGCTGGAGCAGCACTTGGAGCAGGAACAGGAGTTCCAGGTTAACAAGCTCATGAAAAAGATCAAGAAGATGGAGAATGAAACCATCTCAAAGCAGCTAACCCTGGAACAGGTATGATTATCATGGTAGAGCAAGAAGATTTCAGCACCCAGTGCGGAACAACATATCCCTGAAATTATGTGTCCAGTTATTGTGTTAGCGTAAGATGCCAAACTTTCACCATCCTTAATTCTTCCCACTGAATGTTTGCTGGAAAGAACATTTTGGTCTGTGGCTGGGTTAAACCTGTGTGTGCCCAACCACTGCATCATGTTTCCATGCTCTGATGACAGGATTTTTCTGTGGATGTGCATGCATGCATTCATTGTTGCTGCTCACTCAATGAATGCATATGTGTCAGAGTGATGCTTGTGCAATGCTGTGCATTTTGTGCATTTTGCTCAGGTAGAGGTGTAACCAAATGGTATGTTTACCAAAAAAAGTGACTTAATTTCACCTCAAAAAATCCTAACGAGCAGCTAAAGAAATCTTTATAGACCAACCTGCATTGTCATTTTTCTTTCACTGTGGCTCTCTCACAATCCGGCATAGGGACTGCAGCTCTATGAAAGAGAAGCTTATCTGGTCAAAGACCTTGGATTCGCAGTACAGTGTATCTGTGCGCAGTCCTGTGAATGTTTTTCAACGTCAAGGTTTTTGTATCTCTGAATGTCACTCTCCGCTCTTTTTATTCTCCAGTTGAGGCGGGAGAAGATTGACCTTGAGAACACATTAGAGCAGGAACAAGAAGCCCTGGTCAACAGACTGTGGAAACGGATGGACAAACTGGAGGCTGAGAAAAGGTATGTAATGATCATATTATGTGTTAACCATTTTAGTATCTAGAGACAATGGACATTCAGAATCTGCTCCTTGTGGGGGTGGACTCAAAGCTTGTTTGTGCCCATATCTATACTTGAACACATTTGAAAGCCAAAATCTCTCCAGCAGTATTAATGAAAGGAACAAGGCTCTTACTGACTGCCACTGTTGACATCATGTTAGTTAGCTTATCTATATAAAGTGAGAAAGTAAGGACAAGTTCCCACTGCTCAGGTTGTCATTTTCCTTTTGCTTATTTTGTCTTAGCAAGAGTTAAGATAAACAGTTACATTATCCAGAGCTTTCAGCCACATCACACCATGAAACAAAACGCACAAAAAAATAAATGAAATTAACATTTTTGAGGCACCCATCACCTGTCCTCAAGGCACCCATGGGTAGACGCAATATCTTGACAGGGCCCAACAGTAAATTTCAGCAATAATTTAGTAAAATTTAGAGAATGGTTGCGATATTTCAATCTTTCATGATTGGACTAATAATGCTTTTGTGCAAGTATACCCCATATATCTTGCCCCTTTTGTTCCTGACAGACACACACTCATTCACAGGCACTCACAAAATGCCTGCCTGGCACAAAAAACAAGTGACTCAGCTTCACTTATGATGCAGAGTAAAAGTACCAGTGATTGACTAACAGTAGCTTTCTGATTCAGATTACACATTTTCAGGGGAATGTTTTTAGAAGAGTAAATTACAATAGGCAGAATAATTACCTCCTGAAGGCAGTCATTTCAAATCAGAGCCATTTTCAATCTGAAGATGCAGCAAACGAGGAAACGTTGAAAAGGTTTTTCATTTTTGAGAATGAAGTAAATTGTCTTGTATTCGGGCGGATAGGCTTTTGTCTGGGCTTAGGTAAAAACTAGGGGATCTCAAATAGATTTTATTTTAAAAAGCTTGTCATCATGCCCATCATTGCTGTTGATAAATTATAGTGACAGTGTGTTTTTTCGTTTTCTAAACTAGAATCCTTCAGGAGAAGTTGGACCAGCCTGTATCAGCTCCTCCCTCCCCAAGAGACGTTTCCATGGAGATAGACTCACCAGAGAACATGATGCGGCATATCCGCTTCCTGAAGAATGAGGTGGAGAGGCTTAAGAAAAGCCTGCGCACCACTGAGCTGCAGCGTAAGTGGCCTCTCAACTTGTCACATGATCCAAGGGAGTGTGGGCTTTTGAAGGGGCAGATGCCCTCAAGTGTTGATTAAGGATGTGATTGGTAAAACTGATCCTCTGATACGCTATGAGGGGTGAATTCACCCTATACCCAAGCATGGGTTGTTTTCCATAGACCAGACAGAACAGGATACTTTCTGGCCTTGTCTGACACAGTTTATAACCTTGTTACCTACCACTGGTCACATTACACCTCAAGATACTTAAGGTTAAGTTATGAAATTAATTAATAAAGACGGTATTCAGATTTAAGCTGTGTTGTTCAGTGAGGTGATAATAACCTTAGGATGATAAGAGCAAAATTATTGAATGGCAAAAAAAACCCCAACAGAATACGAAAACATCCACTTACAGCTCCTGCTTTGTGGTGAAATTATGACTTGACGTATAATTTTAGGAAGCATCAGTAAAACTCCATCGACCAGTGAGACTCTGGTCAGAAACAGGCAAGCACGGTATGTGAAATGCAACCAGACTTTGGATCTTGCCTCAAACAAAATTATCCAGTGATTTAAAGGTATAACGAGTAGGATTTTCCTGAAAAAAAAAAACTATGGAACTATGTATATACTCATACAAAAATAATCCTTCTCAATCATCACTTATGACCCACTAAAAGTGTGTGGTGTCTGTATCTGCAGAGACCCTGCCCTCTACCTGTATTTTCTTATTCCACCACGTTTCAGCAACGTTTCTGGGCCACAGCCTTTGGGCAGTATTGTGTAGCCCCCAGCCAATAACAGTGTGCAGGGTGTGAGGTGTGGGACTGACCAGTTGCCAGATTGTAAGCATGTGGGACCACCAGAAGTGCATGCGCTTTGAGCCAGGGAGGAGGGGCCAACTTTGAATGTTGTGTTTTCAAACAGCAACCGACAAATCCTACTCGTTATACCTTTAAGTAACAAAGAATCCATATAGCTTTCCATTTTTTAAATATTGTTGCTTGTGACATGGCAATGAAATTATATCAGACATTTTGTTATTTATAGATCACAGGCAGCTATGGCCAATTTTTACATAGAAATATGCATCAGGTTTGTCTTTCGAATGAACGCTTATTTTGATAACTTCATAAAAATGTAGGGCGGGGTTATGTTTAATTTGGTCGCTGAAAGCCTGTAACACGATGTACTTGTTCTCTCACACACACACACACGATAACGCCAAACTATCCCCTCGCACTATCCCTCTTCATGAACATGTCACTGATCAGTTCCACCTTAACGTAATTTAGTTTGTCTCCCCTAAACATGATGCCACTCAGTAAGGCATAAGGATAAAGAATAGGCTGGGAATGCATGTTATACTCGGTCGTGGAATCCATATTAGGCCACTGCATTATCAACTGTGTTTGCAAGCACATTTAAAACAGTGTTTCATGTTTTATGGGTTCTACTAAAGCACATAGGGCGTGGACAAAATAACAGAAGCATCTCACAGTACAACAGCATAACAGTAAACACCATGTTGTTGGAGTTGATAACACTTGTTTGTTCAGACAGTCAGAAGTGTTGATCCAGCTTAATGTATCTTAGAGAAATTAATGAATGAACTGAGGTTAGTCTTAACACGTGCCTGGAGTGTCACTCAATGATATTCTGTCTATGCTTTGTTTCTGCCACTAGAGGGAGCTGTCAGTCCAACCTTTAACACATGTTCTGAGAAGCTGAGTCAAGCAGCAACACAGTATTGCTACTGAAAAAAATATCACGACTGTGCTTTCCTTATAATCCGCTGTCTTTATAGAGATCAGCATTGACCCACTTTCACTTCATTTTTTGAAATAGAGAAGAATACATACTGAACAAACAAACTGGGTTGCTCTTGGACATCTTTGGAGGGGATTATGTTATATCTGCACAGTTATTAGATAAGGCCTTTTATTGGGGGGGTTTTAACAAGTGCAGCAATTTTGACCTGCTACGTATCAATGCAGTTGTTGTTCATGTTGATATACAGTGGCCAGGATGTGGGCTTGACAGTATCTCAATTGATGTCATTTGTTCTGTGTGTCCCCTTCCAGACACAGAGAAGCGTGCCCAGTACATAGAGGAGGAGCGACACATGAGGGAGGAGAACATCCGGCTGCAGAGAAAGCTTCAGAGAGAAATGGAGCGCAGGGAGGCCCTGTGCAGACAACTGTCAGAGAGCGAATCCAGTCTGGAGATGGATGATGAAAGGTAGAGGATGAGACACACGATAGGACAGTTTATCTAAAAGGTTTCAAAAACTTAACACTGTGGTGCAAATTCACATGTGTTAGCAAATCAAGTGGTGCGAGAGGCATTTGTCTCCATTGGGCATTTACACTGCTGACATTGCTGATTGGATGAGGGGAGCTTGGAAGCTGTGAAAATAAAAAGATGAAGGAACAAAAAAGGGAGAGATGCAAAACAGCAGCCATGTGTGCCACCTCAGCACACAACTGTTGCTCTTTCTGTTGTCTGTCTTGTGATTAGCACGACATGGTGTCCATTAAGATTAAATGTTTTGAATGTTTAGTACTGCCATACAGTTTTGAGTCAGGCCGTAGATTGCTTCAGACACCAGTGCTGACACGGGCAAACATCAAAATAATAAGCAGTGGCTTAGTTTCATTTGACCAGATCTGTGTTATCCTGATGTAACTGAAAAGGAGCCAAACTATCAGAACCATTTAAGCCAGAGGCTGCCTTCTTTCTTTGAACAAACAGCATATTTGAACTCCTCTGTGATCCCTTTTACTACTGGCAGCTATTAGCCTAATAGCTCAGGCACCCAGAGAGCCCCCCAGTCCATTCTGAAATCAAGACAGGACTGTGAGTTTGTTGTGATGGCTCTAAGGCTTGAAATACAGTCACAAAAACACTCGCTGTTCCATCTCCCTTAGTATGAGGTCATCTAGCAAGGTTCAGTATTGTAAATGTGTAGGTAATCATTATCTTTTTATGTTGGTTATTGCATGTTATGTCAGTGTTCTTTATATTTCTCTTTATGAAGCTGTTATGTAATTTGTGCTCCTGTTTATTGAAGCCCCTTGTGATTTTATAGCTTTTAAAAGGTTCTGTACTGTACAAGTACAATATAATGTATGTGGTACCATAATTAATTAAACATAAATCTTCTAAAGGGTCATACTAGTGGCTTTGCATGCTTTATTCCATGAAGGCTAAAATTAACCTGTAACTTTCAGCATGTTGTTACCCTCAGCAGTGGCAAGAGGGCGTAAAACATGTAAAACCACCAGTAAGGACCTTCAATGAAAAACTATAATATTTAAATATTTATTTAAAGAAACAACTCTATGTAAACTGCTTAAACAGGATCTTCTTCGATCACTTCAGCTGTCAGCTAAAATACCTCTTCCTCAGGCACTGTCGCTTATTTTCATGTTTGCCTCACATACCAGTTAGGCTAAATTGAACACTTTTAAACACCAACTTTAAGTAGGTATAAAAGAGCTTTTCATGTTGCATCTTAAGAGGTTGTCACTGACTGTCCTCTTTGATGTTGCACATAACAGTCTTTTTGGCTATCTCATCCTCTCAGGTACTTCAACGAGATGTCTGCACAGGGCTTAAGAGCACGGACTGTGTCCAGCCCCATCCCCTACACCCCCTCCCCCAGCTCCAGCCGACCCATATCACCTGGTAAGTACCTTTTTTAAGATGGCAACTGTCCAAGTAGTACAGCGCTCAACAAGGTATATTGCATCAAAGAATATGGCCGACACAACAATAAAAAGCACCGTTATCAATTCATATGACTTGTTGCCAGCAAACAAGCTTTATCTTTATAACAAAAGCCTAAGATTAAAATCTATACCTTGTGTCAAATCTGGAACAAACATTTATTGACATTCAAGTCACTTTAAGGTCAGTGAAACCACAAATAAATCCCCAGTGTAGATGGCAGAGAAATAAAAAATGTTCTATAATACACCTGACTGCATCTGCTGCCCTCGTTTTTGTTGAAATCAGGAGGATCATAAAACGTCGTTATGCTTGCATATTAAATGCGTCCCTAACAAATAAATTTTTCTGATTAGAATTTATGAAGGAAAGTGACTGTGTATAACAATTCAGTATTTCACTAGAGTCAGCTGTTGAATTATTCAACACGAAACCAAATAAGAGCATGGTTACACTTTTTTTTTAGGTTTATCAGATATTCAAGAAATTCCTTGGTGTTGTTTATCTCACTACAGTTAATAATGAGTTGTTTGACGTTGGCAACAAAAGTATTTGAAGCGGGTTAATATTGAGTGACTGAGGGTGTGTGAGAAACAGTAAGAAATGTAGAAAAAATAAACGACAAACTACATAATGAGGGAGGGTAATGAAGACAAAGCACATAAAATGTATACATTTGTGCTATTGAAAGGCATTTTTGGTAAACCAAAACCCCAATCTCCTAAACCTAGGCTAAGCCAAGAGTCCTAATACAATGCAGAAGAAAAGCGAGCCATTGCAGGTCCGCTCAATCATGTTTGGTGTGTTTCAGCAGGATATCAGATTACAGCCTAAAGGTTTGCTTAACGATAAGTCGGACCTCAGAACAGAAAAACAGCAGTGCTCTGGCACCGGTCAGTCAAGTACAAATTGCTTCCCTTTAAGTGTCAACAACCAGAGTTGAACGTATATTTAAATATAATGACTTGGAACAAAAGTACATACAGTATGAGCAACTTTCTCTTCATGTCTGTCTTCCTGTCTCTGTCACAGGTCTCTCATATGGCAGCCACACAGTTGGCTTCACCCCTCCAGCAACACTGTCCCGAGCTGCCATCTCCCACTACAACACCCCCGCCCTGCACGTCCACGGAAGCTCCTCTCACGCCGTAGCGGTGAGTAACATCCACCCACACCTCCTTAACCAGACATCTGGCAAATTGTGAGTGTTTTCAGGATCGCTCACAAGTGTTTATTTTCAATTTTTACTGAATTTTTATTTTTACTAGGATTTGTTGTGGTTGTCTGGAGTTTGCAACCCAGGGCTCAACTATTTAGTTCAGAGAGTTGGGAGATCCAGTCAGAATTTTAGTTGCTTCTATTTAAATGTGAAAATACAGGTAAACGGTCTACAAGAATAATGTTTATATTAAATGTTCCACTTTTGGTTATATTATGTTGTCAAAATGACCTCAAACCTGGCACACAATTTTGATGTTTAACAATAAAAGAGAACATCCCACCAGAGCATATGCACTGCCTTTTCTTTTGTTGAATTTGCAGCCCTAGAAGTTTGAATGTCAAGGTCAGTTTTGTTGATAATAATACGGTCTGTCAGTATTGGGACAGTTTTATTTCTGTATTCCAGCATATTAGATTTGAAATGAAACAATGACTATGAAGTTAACTGCTGTTTTTCAGCTGTAATTTAAAGGTGCAGGGTGTTAACATCCACATCTGATGAACTCTGTAGATATTGTATGTATATATATAGTATAAAGGACTACAAGTCCTACACTGTTCATGGGGTTATTATGGGTGTGAACATTTGCACACTTCAAACCTGCCAAAGAAAACTGGCTCAATCTTCACACAGATATTGTTGTTACATCACACATAATAGCCTACTTACATTGATACTAGAATGTACAATAGCTCCATAAATGTCTCAAGGTCCAGTCGTCGGTGCATTTATCTCCTCAATAACACAGAGATAGCTTAGTCAACACATGTGGTTTGCGTCACATATATTTATTTATTAACTTAGCTTTTATAGTTTTATTAATATTTTATACCACGGTCATGGTCCATTAAAACCGTTCTCCTAACCGAGAAATGTGTTTTTAGTTTCAGTTATGACACCTACTGTGTCACATAAGGTCACATCAGTTAGTAGGACCTTAATATATTGCTGTCAGTTTAGATGGTTTTATGAAAGAATCTCAACTTAAGCTCATTAGTTTTAAAAAGTGTATTGAAACCAAATTAATCTTTATGAATGCTCTGACAGTATTATTTAAGGCTGAAGTGCTGCCAAAATGATAAGTTTAGTATTCAGGGGAAAAAGACTTGACTTGAAGATTGAGTAAATGAGATTGTGGTTTTGGATTTTAATGTGTGGATGCACACAGCACTCTTCCAAGAGTAAGCGCGACATGGTTACAGCATAATATAAAGCCATATTACATATAGAAAATGATTTGACAACCAAATGTCCTCAAAGTGACACACTGTATTTCCAAGTTCTTGTGATCAGTCACTGTGGGAAACGGGCTATCGGGCATAAATCGTTGTAAATTGCTCGCTACGTCAGGACTTGTGCGTTGGTGAGCTTGCATGCAATTTGTGTCCTTTTATGTTCAGCCACCCTGTTGGTGATATTCCACTTCAAGAGAACAGCAAGGTGTGGATACACAACTGTCACCAATGTTCAACTTCATGAATGGCTGCACCCAAACATTGTCTGCAGTATACAGTTGTGTTTGGATGGTTTAGTACTTGCTTCACATACAAATTACTTTATGTTTTGGAAAAAAATAACACTTCAGGGAACCGGCTCTAACGTTGTTAGTCAGTGGGCTGTCTGTTGGTTTGACGCCAGTTTGATGATGCAAATGTAGAAGAAGAGTCCTCCTTGACCCGGCTCTTCTGTACCTGCTCATTACTCCTAAATTATGAAATGTGTCTGTCTCACTCACTCATTATCATGGGAACACTGCCGGTACTACTCAGGTGACTGTGAGACACCTTTGAATAATTCCTAATGCTAAAGGAATTAGCTAAATGCTAAAGATTTTGCAGTTTCCTACAAGTGTCCTACTTGAGTTCTCTTGGTTTTCACAAATTACTTTTTTTTCCACATTCAAATCTTTCCATGTTTACCTTGTATTACATCAAGATATATGACCTATCAAGAACTGTCTCACTGTTATAATATTGGCATGTTTTGGAAAACAGGTTTAGGGTAACACCAGTTTTAGCTGACCACTTCAGTGTGATCAGCATCCTTGTAATTGCTTTACAGTAGCTAGTTTTGAAACTTTTGACCTAATGCCTGGCAGTAGCAGCATCCATAAGTATACCATTATGTTTTGAACTTTAACCTTATGTACAGATTAATCCCTGTCAATGCAGCCTTTTCCTTCCACACTTAAACCTTTCCTCCCACTGTTCCGTGCTATTGTATACCCCCGTCTCGCTTGTTTTCTCCCTCTGTGGTATTCTATATCCACTCATTTACTCTTGATGCATGAGGATGGTACAGACCACATCTCTCCCATCACCACTCTAGCCCACCCATGAGTTAAACAGGGAAATACCTCTGTCTGGGAGATCAGAACCTCAGACAGATTAATTTTTTTCTCTAAACCCCTTTTTTCTTTTCTCTTTCCATTCCTCTGACTGGAATTGCAGTTGTCAGGTCCTGACCAACAGCTCAGTGGGGGAAACATGATTGAGACAAGTAACCTTGCCACTCAATCGTATTTTCCTGCAGTGGTTTGTAGCCCTGGAAACCCTGTTGAATAGAAACTACTGCTACAATTACCCCTTTTTTACACTCCATTATTCAAATGTACTTTCCAGCTTTATGTGCCTAAAACTAAATAAAACAAATGCCCATATGAGAATATCTTCACATGATGTTGGTTGGACTGACTTTCTCCACACCTCAGTTTGCCACAAACTGTTAAGAATGCAGTACAGTAATACAGTTGTTTTATACAAGGTGAGGCATATTCAATAATTTATTTTCTCTCTCTCTCTCTCAAACAGAGGCCCTCCCCAAGAAGAAGCACCAGCCCCGACAAATTCAAACGTCCAACGCCCCCACCCTCCCCCAACACGCACTCAGGGGCCCAGCAGGCTCAGCCTCCGCTACCCCCACCAGCTCAGCCCATGGTCCAGTCCATGTCCTCCCCGGCAGCTATGTCGCAGCACGCAGCAGCAGCACAGCAGCCTCCCTCCCAGCCTTAACGCAACACACAGTCTCTGTCTTTGCGCGTGAGCGCGCCCACTGAATGCCACGACGCTACCGCAACAGCAGCTTCCATCATTACCAGCTCTGGAAGTCAAGTTTCTTACTCTTTACCAACTCCACAAAAGAAGCAGCTTCAAAAGTTTTAGAAGGGGAAGAAACAAGACGGCGGCTCACCCTCGATGAAGCTAGCCGCCTGCCAAATCCACACGTGGCGTTACTTAACTACTCTTAAAGGAATGGATGGACTGAAAAATAATCGCTTCTGGGATTTGTAGGCCAATTATCTGTTCCACCTTCTGTCTTGTACATGTTATGTTTTTCTTTGCTTGGGACTTTAGCTGGTTGGAATTGTTGTTGTGGCGCTTCTAAGATAGCACAAACAGCACATACAGTATGTTTCATGGTGGTGTTTTCTGATAGGTTGGATGTTTGAATCAATGGATGGATGTATGGCTAGAGAAATGGATGAATTGATAGATGGATGTGGTCGATTCTTTTCATGCCTATAATATGACACTTGATTGCAGTAATGTCCTCCACTCCCGCTCACCCCCACCCGCTTTGTCTCTGAAGGAGTGTCAACAATTCACCCCGACCCCGAGCTTAACACAGCTTTGATTAGGTCAACAAGAGGTGTCATAGAAGACTGCTAGGAGTTTCTCCATTATAGGGCATTGATCAAACAGAGCTCGCGCCACAGTTATTTTAGTTTCTGAAAGCATTCAAGGCTCTGCTGCTCTTCAGTTGAAATGAAAAGGAAAAAAAAAACATCAAAGAGGATGGACACTGGTACATAAACCACAGATAAATGTCGCCTTTTGAGGTGTTTAAAAATGTAGTCTGAGGTGTTACAACTTAGTCATGTACTCAGTCTCTTCTCTGCTCTTCTCTCTCTCTCTCTGGTGTATTTCTGAAAGCTTCTATCATCCTTGTGGATATTCCTCATCAGAAAAAGGAAAAAAAAACATAATGCTCTTTACACTAAATATACATACTGCTAAAACATTCTAAATGAATGGTACTGTTGAACTAAATTTCTATGTATGATTAAAGCTCTTGAGATGACAACTTCTGTTCTTAATTGTCACTTTTATAGATGGCATTTGCTGCTCATTTGTGATGTGAGCACTATGAGTACTATGAGTTTAACATTGATAAGCAAGCTCTGTAGACTTCAGAACTGTTGCAAAATAACAATCAGCCTGTACTTTGTGATCATATTTTTCCCAGACAAGAGACTGCGATATGATGCACACGCTAAATTTGACAGATCCTAACATGTGCACAGGTTCCGAATTGGATTGATCTTTTTGTATATTTAGCTTCGCTGGAATGTTTCCTTGTGCAAATCATGTGGTCCCACCAAACCCCTGTAGTAGTTGATGGAACATGTTTGTGCCTTAAATAAATCCGCACCATCAAATCTCACTCTATCTGGGAAGGCAGAAAAAATGTTAATATTTCTTATAATGGAGGAATCCCTCTTCAATACATTTGGTGATGTGTCGCACGAGCAAAGAGGCAACTGAAGAGTTGTTTGTTAAACTTATATTTGGGGCTTCTCTACACTGCACCACTGGTAAGACTTCATGTTTTATCGTCGTGTTACTACCATGGTTCATGACCTTGTAATGTCTGACTGAAATAATAGATTGTTATGACATTTGCTAAAGATTGTCACGGACAAATTCTAATTACTTAAGTGAACCCCTGACTTTTCTTCTAGTGCCACCAGCAGGTCAAAGTTTCAGAGTGAAATGTCTGGACGACTATGAAATGGATTGCTATGTCAAAATTTATTTTTGTCCAATACTTTTGTTTATCATCGTATACTTGCAAAACTAACGACATTCCCATCAGCCTCAGCTGTGGTTTTTGTTTAACGCTAATTAGCAAATGTTAGCATGCTAATTCTCCAAAATAGGATGGTGAACATCGGCATGTTAACTTGTTTTTGTAACCGTTTATCTCAAAGAACTGCTGTGCCGAAGTACATCCTTACATAGTTGCTACCATGCTGTGTAGACTCTTAATGTTGTTTAAATATCTGTTGTTGCAGCGAGAGTTCGGGACTGATTTTGGCACTTCCTGTTTGGAAGTAGGAAGCTTTTCGGTGTATTAAGTACTACAATATATATACTGTATGTATACTACTTCCAGTACATCATTAAGTTGTGTCTGTAAATGTCTGGTTAGCAACATGTTGTTTCGTATTCGGGTTCCATATTAATAACACATCACAACAAGATTACTAGAAGTGTATTTTGCTCTGCGTTTCCTACTTCCAGGCCAGTGACGTCTGACCCCCTCCCCTCACATCATCAGTTCAACTTAGACCCCAGCAAGTTGACGTGACTACCGGGCCCGACTACGTGGAGTACATCTGCACTGCCACCATGTTTCATGTATTTCTTGTATAGTGATTTTCAGGATGCTGGAACACAACAAACATGACAATAACATGAAATTATAAATCATGGGGAATGCTAAACAAAAACCTGCTTTTCACCCATGGTCATATGTTAAGTGGTCTAAGTGTGCTATAATGAATTTTGTTGAGTTCCTTTTGTCTTGACCAATGTGGTGGACCGATCAACCAACAGACATACATTTCTGTACTTAGGGCCATACCGCTTGCATGGCTGAACACTGAAATATAGTCAGTTATCCTCTGATCTTACTTTATTGTAACACAACTGCATCATGTGACAAGCCTCTTACACACAGCAGCTCCATTGACTCTTGATTCTGTGCCAGTATCTAACTTTCATTTCCTGCTCTTTATGGTTTTAACCAGTTCTAACTGGCTGAAGACCGGGGGAGTGTTTTCCACAAATCAATCATTCCAGGATCATTTAACATAGTAAACCATTGTAATGTGGATGCAGTAAGCTGTGGTGGGAGGAGAGCAGGGCAAGGATGACAGCCTACGCAATACATCAGGCTTCGTTTAGGTCTCTACAGGTAACTGTAGCCCATTCACACATGTGGCCGGTTCAAACTCACCAGAATCAAAATATACACTCCATCATAAGAGTGACATGAATATATCTTTGTCCAAAGACTTGCTGAGCGTTCTGATACAACTTAAGTGTATCCTGTGTTTTTTTTACCATGTTACAGTGTTCTCTCTTGCTGCTGAAGCCAGCAACCTGAACTAATCCAAGCAGGAATCTGGACCAGAGGCTCAGGGTGGCCATGCTGGGTGCTAAAGTGGCCTTTCACCTCTGCAGCTTTATGGAGCTAGATAGAAGAACCAAGAGACATTTATCCAGACTGCAGGGTGGCTCTGTATGTTTACACCTACCAGGCCTCTTACGGAAAAGAACAGCAGGTTGCTGCTTCTCAGGTGTCACAAAAGTGCGAGAGAAAAAGAAAAGATACTTAAAAATGTCATCGGGTCAGTTGACGTAAAACCGCTGGGAAATATGTGTGTGTGTGTGTGTGTGTGTGTGTTTACTAATGGGCTGTGAATGAGTAATGTGAGCTCTGCAGCTAGGGCAGAAGCAACCAATGAATATGTCTTGATGGGACTATATTCATAATAAGATGATTTTTCATATTTGCCCAATGAATTATCATATTGACTACATTTGAAGGTACATTATACATGAAGAAAGACCAAAACCTTGTTCCAGGGCGAAGTAGTCTTACTTGGCTAGATTAGCAAGAGATTATCTCTAGTTATCTCCAGGCATATTATGAGAAATACCAAACAGCTGGTACCGTTGCACATGCTTTTATTGTTGTTTGTGATCCTCCTGATAGCTGAGAAGGAGATGCTGAAGTGTCTTTAAAGATTTAGAAAAGGTAAATAAATCAATGTGTTAGTATCTGATGTTGCAAGAGGACCACGAACATAAAGTGCTTAGCATCACCAAACAAATCGTCCTGAGCATAGCAAACAGGGTAATGATTAAGAGGGCTGAACAAGGTTCCCTATATGTGACTCAACCCTGATCACCATGTTTACACTAATTGCAACTGAATTGTGGCAGGCCAAATTATGACCAAAAAGGTCGCAGGTCCACAAAAACAGGATATTATGATTATACTAATCTATTTTACAAGGGTTCAGATTTAATTCTCGCTATTGTTGTAATATATTGTGTCAAATGTCACATAAATTGCATGTGGTATTCTGTCACATAGACCATTGGCTTTCAAGTTATTATATGTGGTTATACATGTTATTGATTTGTGGTAGAGCCAATAAAAGACGGCATCATCTGCATAAAACACAGTGCTGAGTTGGTGAAGAAATATTACATGTATTACTATACAGAGTAAATATGAGGGGCCCAAAAATGGATCCTTGTGGGACACCAGCAACATTTCAAAACATCTGTAAGAGTTCTGCCAGCAAATTATGAGTTAAACCTGTCGTGTGCAACTTATCAAACCAAATGTTTTGATAAACAGTATCAAAAACCTTCGACTGCAGCACACTGCTGCTTTTTATCGAGGTCTAAACCCTGACAGCTGTGGCTGGAGGACATTATTGACCTCCAGGAATTCACAGAGTTCAGAGTTTACCGGTAAATCTGGGATTTTTAGACAGCTTAGATATAGGCCAATAATTATTTAGGTCAACAGTGTCTCCACCTTTGTACAGTGGAAATACCTGATGTTGTAGTATGAGGATCACTATGACAAAGAGGGCGCAGATCCAAATTATTTTCTCTGGCAGACTTCAGCCATCTCAGTCTTGAGGTGTTGAATTGTCAGCTTCAGTATTGTTCATTAGGCAATGAAATAGATCACATGATGAGATGAAACAACAAAGCTTCAACCATATCACTTTTATTAACAATAGTGTGGCAGCAGTGTGGAGATTTTAGTCAATTCCAGACTGGTGTCATTACCACTGCAACTTGAAAAGATAATTAAATTTACTTCTCTGTACCAAGATTAGGAAGCCTTAAACTAGAAATTTAAGTGCCTCTACTACTTTTCTAACCCATGGTCCATATACTGAAACTGGGAATGTGTCAATAAATGTATTGAATAACTTAAGCAAGCAAGTGAAATACAGCATCAACATCGATTCTGGGATCAGTCAACAGTGTTAACAGTGTATCACAGACGCTCTGTAATCCACTCCCCACCCTCCCCCAGATTCCTACACACACTGTCCCCCACATGCACTATGTCTGGTTGAAACTGGTCTGAGGCAACATGTCAATGTAATGCCAGTGTAGAGTACAATTAACTGTGCCTCCCTTGTTCTTTTTTCTCTTAATTTTTCAGGCAGAAGAGGATTATGAAGCCTAAATCTTTTCTGTAAGACTCTTTCTGGCAGCAGACCTCAGCTATGGGAAAAAGTATCAAAGTTCCTGAAGAATTTTAGGTGCATTCAGTGTGAAAACCGGTTTCACCTCTGGTCTGCTCTCTTCTTTCCTCCCCCTTTCTCCCCCCTCTGCTCCCCGTCCTTTCATCTTTCATCTTTCATGTCTACTTCTCTTTGAGTTCTTCTTTCCCTTCTCTCCTCCTCTCCGCTCCTCTTTTTCTTCTACTGACTTGGTTCAACAGTGTTCCTGACCTGAGGTTATGAGAATGGGTGCAATCACGTGGTGACATCATTTTATGATGCTGCTGCAGTGTGACTGAGAGCAACTCTTGTCTCTGCTCTCACCCCGCAGTGTGAATGTGTTAAATTACCAAACGCAAAACAAGAAAGAATATTTGTCAGTAACCGGCTGTGGGCCTGTGTTCATTCAAATGTAATTAAAAATGTGTGTGTTTGTGTTTCTCTGGGTAGACAGAGGATTGTTTTTAAGTTGGAGCCAAATAAACTCCACCACAGTATGTAGATCTTCAAAAATAAATATGTAAAAAATTTGACTTGAGAAATTCGAAAGTGGAGCAGTATTAATAAATTCAAGCTGTTCTGTCAGGTTTTAGGCCCATAATTCACCTGTGTTTCCTTGGCTACATCTATTTTATTTTACCACTGTGTTGTGTTTACAGGTCACTGAAATATTCCTATAATATTCATGCGTGAACTGTCTGTATTATCTCCCCTCCTGTAAGATTCCCTTAAGGCTATTTTTAACTCATGGTAGCTGCATGGCAGACTGTCTACATGTTGCTGCCTATTCGTGTATCTGTCTTATATTCCTTCAGGTTTAATCAAACTCCTGTTATTTTCGAGTGATGGGGAGGCCGATTAAGATTTGATTCAAGAGTTTTGTGCATGTATTGCTTTAATCAGTGCTCACCAGGGAGAGGACCTCCAGGCAGTGCGCTCTGCTGGCGCAGTGTGGAGTTGTTATTACCATCCATCAACCGGTTCAGACTGGACTGATGGCAATATTAACAATGTTCCTAAAGAGGAGAAGCTCATACACCCAGACCCCATACTTTCAGCTTGACCAGGCAGAAGTATATACAGATGAGTTAATAAAGCAGAGTGGGCTCAGTTTTTCTATAATTTTTCAAATTATTATTTTAACTTTTTCAATTGAGTTTTCAGGTGTTTTATAAACAGAACCTGATTTTTGTTGTGTGGCCCAAGGATCAGGTAAATAGTTTTTTGTTTGTGCGCGCGCGCGTGTGTGTGTGTGTGTGTGTATGCACGCTCGTCGTTGAATTTTCATTTACTCAAATTTTTAAATGTAGTCTAGGGAAAATAAAAAATGATGACCCATAAACCCGCAGCCGCCACAAGCGGAGAGACTGTGTTCTCTCTCTGCTGTGCGCTCCAGGCGCGCAAGAGGAAACAGCGCTTTCCTCCGTAGCTGCGTTCAAGCTGCTGCTGGACCAGCAAGAACAGCTTTGAACCGGTTTTGTCGCCGGCTACAGAGCAGTATGAAACGGATGTACAATGCGCATTGTTGATGCAGAGCGCTCTCTTAACACAGGGACATCATAGACCCGCGTCCCCGTGCGAGGCTTTCTTGTTTATGTCATTTGTAGTGATTCTGTAAGACGAGATTTTAAAAGGGAAACAATCCTACATGGAAAGTTCCCGCAGAACGCGCAGCTCTGCAGGGTCCTGCTGCTGTTTTTGTAGATGCTGAGGTGAGTGCCGCATGTGTTTTTAACAAAATTGCAAGCACAATGTGCATGTGTTTGTAATTTAGTAATAAGATATGATGAGAAAATACGTTGTTGGTGCATATAGTGAAGATGTCATTTGAATCATTATCATATAGTGATTTATTATAGGATGTTATTGTCTTAGATTTTGATGTAAAAGTAGCATTTTTACTGTCAACATGCTGTAAACCTGCTTTGTAAGCAAATAAATCTGAAATCTGATGAGCTTTGCACCAACTCTCTCCCACTAAGAAGTAAACAAAGTGTGACCAAAGGGGGTAATGCTGCTGCAGTGATGTATAAAGTTGCTCTGGGCTACAAATAATTAATAATGGGGGTCTGAAAAACTTAGGTCAGCACAGGAGACAAGTGTGTCTATTAAGGATCAGAGCTGAATAATAGAAGAGGCAGGTTAAAGGTGCAGGAGAGGCGGAGGGGCATAAAGCAGTGCAGTTTTCTTTACTTTCTCCTCCTCCAAGGTGTGGTTATAGAGACAGGAACAAAAGGGGCAGTTGCCTGTGAGTAAGTTGCAGTCAGTCAGTGTTCAGGACCTCACACAGGTGACCGCCTGTTCGCCCAGGCCAAGTGCTGCAGCAGCCTTCACTACATCAGGGCTTTGCGTAAGTGTTTATTTTGAAAGCTATTTTAGGACCAGTTTAAAAATACTGATGGGCAATAACTTACAGGTGCTCCACTTGTCATCTCTTGAATTATTCTGCAGTCAAACTCCCAACTGTAATGTTTGTTTTTATGTCCTTCCCAGGAACCCTTCCTCTGTCAAAGCTGTAGCAGATCCCAGAGGGCAGCAGTAACATCAGCACCATGGCTCCATCTACTAAAGTGCTGGACGGAGGCTGGGGATGGGCGATCGTTGTGGCCTCCTTCATGGCCCAGCTCCTGGCCTATGGATCACCCCAGTCTGTGGGCGTCCTGTACCCTGAGTGGCTGCACGCCTTCCAGGAGGGCAAGGGCATGACGGCCTGGGTGGGCTCCCTTGTGGCTGGAGTGGGACTAATAGCCAGTAAGTAGCGCACACTGTAATAATGTAATAATCCTCGACATGGGTCCACATTGCGGATAAAGAGCCAAACTAAATACCAGTTGAATTAGATCAGCGGGATGGATCGGGGAGGGTCCTGACACTGCTGTGAAGTTTTGGAGTCACGTTAGAGCGGCTTTTTAGAGAGACAGATGCAAATGGAGAAAGATGGGTGTAATCTCTCGTCGTTTTTTTCCCTTCAGATTATTGTTTTTGGCATCTGTTAATTATGTGCTGTGCAGTAAATTGATGTTTTGGCATTACACATCATTACAGGCAATATATCTGCTGACATGGGGGATTGAGGGAGAGATATCTGCTTAGTGCTAAAAGCAAGGCAATAAACACATACCTTTACACCTATCTTCCCCACCATTTCCCTAGTCATGATACCACATGATGCCACTGATAACAAAGCAGACATAATACTTGTTCAAAGTCTGAACAATGGTTGGCATGTCAAGGGACAATACAAACCATCACAAAGGAAAAGATGTTTACTATAGCTACAGGTGTTAAAGAGTTCTCCTTACTGTAATGTTTCAACAGGATGGAGAGAAAAGGCAATGCCGTGACAAAGATGGGCACTTTGTGGCTCCCTGAGCAGAGTTGCTGTTATTGATTTTCTAGGAGAGCAAAGCAAGTGCAAGTCATCCATGCTATGAATGTAGGAGGATCACTTAGCCCTTAATCTAACCACAGAGGGAGGAAAAGAAAGACAGATTGAGAGACAGATGGGGAGAAAAACAGAGATTTAACAAAAACTGTATTTGTTGATCAGGGTTGTGTATATAAACTTATTCAAACCCAAACAGAAACGCTGGCGTACAACTGTAAGAATTGCTTGTTAAGAGAAAACATTTTTCAACAATGTCTGGAGGTTATTATAACGGTATGCCCTAAGACTGTGTTGAGCAAACAGGATCAGTGATAGATAGTGGTCTTGGCTGACATTTCCCTCTAAGGCAGAGCTCACCCGCAAGCCTGGCTTCTTGCTTTCGACTTTTTCAAAAGGGGTGAGGTGAAAATCATGACTGGACAGATCTGGCCGCGAGCCTGGCCAAGTCCTAGACACGTGTCCCAGCTGTCAGACAGCTGCAGCACTGCAGTTCCTGCCGCACATCAGCAGGGTCTTCCCCCTGCTTAGAGGGGAAGGAAACAGTAAATGTCGCATGATGAATGAGTCAAGCAACCTCAGGATATGGGAGTATTCAGCAAGCACTGAAAAAAACACTGCGTCTTGGGAATATTGGACTCAGTATGCATCATGTAGCTCTAGTGAGGAGGTGGAACAAGCTGATAAATATATATGTGATACTGTCAGACAGACAGAAATAAGTTGATTTTTCTAACCTTAAAGCTAATTAAAGTGTAAATTAGAGTATGTTGAGGAGTTACACTACAAATTGGTTTGTGTTAAATGTTTAAGTAAAATGTTAACACTGGACCTCTCAAGATTCTCTTCAGTGATGTGACCACACCTCTGACCACTGACAGGTTGCTAGTTTGAACCTAATGTGATGTGGCAGCATCATGGTCAGACGCAGCAGCGCAGATGCGCTTTGATTTTCTCAGAAACTCTGTTCCCTCTTTGTATCTCTTCCACGTCATGACTGTCGTTCCTCTGCCCCTGTCTGCCTTTCTACCTCTTCTTCCTCAGGCCCTGTCTGCAGTGCCTGTGTGGACAACTTTGGGGCTCGTCCCGTGACCATCTTCAGTGGTGTAATGGTGGCGGGCGGCCTGATGCTCAGTGCCTTTGCTCCGAATGTCCAGTTCCTCATCTTTTCCTATGGGATTGTGGTTGGTAAGGAAACACTTGATGATAACCTAGGGGGACAACCTCCTGTGTGTTTTATACCGCACTCTACCCGAGACAAGCCTTCAAAGTTAATGCAGCTAACAGCCCGGAGACCTAATTCACCCAACTATCAAACAGGCAGTCAAGTAGAGGCTTGGGTCTTGTCAGTGTGAGAAAAAATGTGTTTGATGCTGCTGTGGTCATGGGAGTTAACTAAGCTTCTTATCCCTCTAACCTACGAGAATCTCGTAACACATTGTATAATCATTTGAATCAAGCAGGAGCACATGTAAAGTCCAACTATTATGCAACATCAGAGGGTGACTATATCCTAAATTACCAATTAATGAATACCATTACCACGGAAAGTAGAATCACACCGAGATAAGATATATGTTTGAGCAGTGTACCGTTGCTGTTTGTATTAATGAGGGATGTTGACAGAAAAATAACAATATGGCGCAGCCTTATACCCATGCAACCCTTTATTGCCCCTCACCAGTGTGTCTGCGTGGGCCCAACGCCACCTGTTATCGCGTATTAAGTGACAGCCCAGCCACACTTAATCCTGGCGAACCCCTCGCAGTCAGCACTGGCTGTGCAAAAGGCAGACTGAAGAGAGGGGAGGCCATGCATATTTGAAGACAGTCATTTATTTTTAGAGGTGCCCTCAGATGATGGCTGTGGCTGTCCATGCACGTGCAGCTTGTTTACTGCTCATCGTATGCCTCTTTTATGTTTTGCTAATTGCATTGCACAAGAAACCTTATGCACAGTGCCCTCTGAACTAGCAGATTTATGTACATTGTAAATACATCTTTGTTAAGATTTCCTGAGTTCCTCCACTGAAGTACACCAAGCACAATGTTGTTATGTAGTACTGTATGACCAAAACCCACAAAGTAGTAGAGTTGTATACATATTTCTAGAGTTTGGAAGAAATACACATTAAACATAACACATTTTGTATTCTGCAATTGAATTCCCATTCTTGTGTATTTTTAGAAGTGAAAAGCTAATGGAAATTCTTCTTCTGTCTGTCCTTGTCCTTGTCCTTGTCCTCCATAGGCCTGGGTTGTGGTCTGGTCTACGCAGCCACGTTGACAATCACCTGTCAATATTTTGACAAGAGACGCGGCCTTGCCCTCGGCATTGTCACCACAGGTACTGCCGCCCCCTACTCTGAGCTCACTGGGTGCACACCAGTTCTCCATGCTCACTTCTTTCATGTATGAGCTGCTGGGAGCCTTGGGATGTTGAGGTAAACATCTGTAGTCTAGCAAAGGCAGAGTGGTCTCTTAAGTAGGGACAGGGACTGGTGACCAGGGACTAGATCTGGTTTGGCTGAGAATCAAAACTTCAATGGTAATGGTTTGGAAAGGTTGACAGTATACTTTGAAGCTATAGTAGATAGAATTGCCTTTAATAAGGAGGGTTATTAGCAGTTTAAATCAGACCATTAATTTAGAACTACTGCGCTAAGAGCAATTTAACATCCCATGAAAATCTTGTTTCTGCTGACCTCCGATGGTTTTACCTAGTGTGCTGATTTAGAAATGTACTCTAGGGTGTGTCAGTACACCTTGACATCACTGTTGGGTGGGGTTAAAGGTGCAACAGAGCCCTCTTCTGACCACACCCATCAGTGATGCTAGGTGTGGTCAGACTAGACACTTTCAAACAGACAGGGCTGTAAAATTGTGATTTTCATTCGCTTGTTAAGTTACTCCTTAAAGTTATTAAAGCCACTGTGCAGAATTTGAACATTTCTGACTTGGGTGCCCGCAGTGGCAGTATCAAGAAAGACAAGTACGACCTGGGAGCACAGAGATGAATGAGCTAAAGGATCATATAGACAGCACCAGTTTTCATTTTTTCAAGATTGTCTCTTTTTTTCTACAAATAAAAACTCATCAGAATAATTTGAAAGACACTCCACTCACAGAAAGTTCTACACGCTGTGGCTTTAATTTGTATTGATCTGTCGCTTTCCTACACAAACACTGAATTTCTTCCTCTGTCTTCCTGTCTTCCTCTGCTCACCCAGGCACAAGTGTTGGAGCGTTCATCTATGCCACCGCTCAGAACGAGCTGATTGTGTTGTACGGCCTGGATGGCTGCCTGCTAATCATCGGAGCTGTAGCACTAAACCTCATGGCCTGTGCCGGCTTCATGAGGCCCCTTAACATGCCAGGGTACTACCTCAAACAGAAGGCCGCCCTGGAACGCAACACAGAGGAGCAGCTTTTCGAGAAGCCCCCATTGGATGACCTGAAGATCACAACAGGTTCCACTGCAACCACTCCAGAGAAAACCCTCATGGTGAAGGAGTTGCTCATTACCATCGATGCCAAGGACTTGCCCATTCAGACAGAGAAGAAGAAAGGCAGCTTCCTGGCTGGGTTGGCCATCATGAAAGTCATCAAGAAGAAGCAGCAGGCTTACTCCAAGTACATGCACTCCATGTATGAGATCCTGCAGGACCAAGCCATGGTAGCCTTCTGTATTGCTGTCTTCCTGTTCAGCCTGGGGGCGTTCCCTCCTGTGCTCTTTATAGAGGATGTGGCACAGAGTCAAGGACTCATTGAAGAAGTTAGCGTCATTCCTCTGGTATCAATAGGGGCCATCGCCACTTGTGTGGGTAAACTAGTGCTGGGTATCCTGGTGGATATCAGGTGGATGAACGGCATCTATCTGTACGCCTTCACCATGTTTGCAGGAGGTGTGTCGCTGCTCCTTATCCCTAGCACTAAGACTTATCTGGGACTGCAAATCCTGTCTGTCGTCCTGGGTTTCTTCTCTGGAAACTGGTCTCTCACCTCCTACATTACCACTAAGATTGTCGGCTTGGACAGACTGACACAAGCCCACGGCATCCTCATGTTCTTCGGGGGATTTGGGATCATGCTTGGACCCCCTGTTGTAGGTAGGAGCGCTTTTCTTTATCTAAATTTGTAAGTGCTGCTACAGTGGCAATTATTGGTTAGATAGAAGAGGTACAGATATTTTTATTTTGTGCAGAGATAAACCCTGTTGTAAGGTCACGTTTTCAGAGACATTTCAAAAATCTAAATGTTAAATCAGGCAGGCAGGCGGAGCAAAGCAAAGGGTATGTCGACTTCAATAAGGAGACAGCTTGTCATTATTTAGCTGACTGCTGTATCTGCCAGGAAATCCCTGCTGACTTTGCTCACGATGTCTGTTTTTCTTGTCACTTTCCAGGGTGGTTCTTTGACTGGACGCAGTCATATGACATGGCGTTCTACTTTAGTGGGAGCTGTGTGGTGCTGGGAGCGTTCATCCTCTTTCTGCTCACCCTTCCCTGCTGGAACAAGAAGCACTCCGAGAACGACAGACCAGACGTCCATTACACCAGCAACTGTGACAAAGTTGCATCTGTAGCCTGAATATGAGCACCTTTCATAAGGACTCAAATCTCACCCCTACTGCCCAGCAACTGTCCGCTGATGAACTATACCTGAACCACCTCTAGGAGGAATTTTCTTTCTTTGACTATACAGGGGTTTCCCCCTTATTTCTGCTGCCAGGTTCTAATATACCAAAATATTTGCCAGAGGTTTTGAAATACAGGCCTTTCCTCTGTACTTTGCCTGCGTTTCTCAGGTTCAAACCATATACTGCAGATCTTTTTAAAGGTTTGACTCTGATGCCTGTGTTGATTTTTTATTATTGCCTCATTTTACGAGGTCAACTGAATAATATTGTTCAACTCCCCAGTTCTACATTGTGTTTACGTACACACTGATTCTCACTTCACTGTAGCTCTGAAAAAAGACATGGTGCCGTTCATAACACTGGGAAGAAAAACATCTGTAAAATTGTTGGGTGTTAATTTAACACAATAACAACATTTGAAACCACTCTGCACAAATGCACAAAAAGTCTCCCAGGAATCTTACTGGAACAGAGAATACAGGGATTGGAATGAAGGAGGGAGCCTTTTTTGATAATTGTAATCTTAGCAATTATTTTGTATTTAGGTTTTAATATATATCTTAATTACACCACTATGTATCTTACCAAAGCATCAATGATAGTCAATGCCTGTCAACACATAATGCCTGTTGGAACAATACAAAAGCCTTGCTTTATAGATAATTTTTGTTTTCAAGTGCATTGACATTTATATTTTTTTTTAAAAATGGTTTGAGTTCAACATACCTCCTGTTTCTGGATCACATGGAGACTTTTTGAATAAGTTATGCTGATTCAAAAACATGTAAAAACACTGAAGAGATCCTACTGTATTTCCAACCATAACAGCATGTTGATCCTCTTTGTGGCATGATTATCATGAACTCTGCTGGCATCCATTTTGACCAGGCTGGTCCTTTTCCATTATGTTGTGTGTGTGTGTGTATATATATGTTTGTACGTTGTGTGTGTGTGTGTGTGTGTGTGTGTGTGTGTGTGCGCGTACACATGTCTGCACACACATGTTCGCATACGTGCACAGGTTTGTGTGTGTGCATTGTTTGATAAACTTTTGTATTAGCACTAGTTTGTAAAGTCCTATGTGCTAGTGACTTTTATATGCACAAAACCAGCCATAGAGCGGTAAAAAAATGTTTGTTTAAGTTGGAAGTTGATTATTGTGATCATAATTGTAATGAATACATTGCAATAGGCTTTTAGAATCACTTGAATGTTGTTAAATATACCACAACAAATGCATTTTTGATAGTTCCAGTTTAAGGCGTAAGGGTAAATCTGGGACATTAGTGTCTGCTTTTTGTGTTTGTAGAGGGTATTTACAAGGTGCAGATGAAGTACAATTAGTACTGACCTAGAGGAGACAGTATGTTTGGCTGTCACCTTTTAGCCAATCTTATTTTTTATGCCAGTATTATAATATTTATGTCTATATTTCTGTTCTTCTATTTTATTTAAAAAGTGCCAATAAAAGATATTTGGATTAATGATATTGAGTGTCAAGGTTTGTAACACGGACTGCGAATTACATTTTGAATCCCAACTAAGTAAACGGTAAATATAGCTAGCTTTGCGGCCATATTTATTAGCAATAACCGTGCACACTGTTGGCAAAGCTCTCATGAAAACATGAAAAACATCATGATTCTCTCCCACTTAAGCTCCTCCAACAGGGACATTATCAAACTGCTCCCTGGGGGAACAGGATACGAACAGTTTCCATACTATACAGATCAAATAAAGTCAGTCGACCTACACTTTAGCATCCCGAGCCAGCCTGCTTCTCCTTCTCCTGGCAACCACACCACAGGTCACCATGGTTACGCGCGTGTCACGTGACTAGCAACATAAACAATTTTCCAGGGAGCCAACGTTACGGTGGGAAGTAAGCTAACCCCACTCCATTTTAACAACAGTATTTTTCACTTATTGTAAGCCTAACGTTGAGATGTGAGGGCGATGGCGGTTTTTACTCGTCGAGCGTCGGACTTTCCGATAGTTTCTGACAGTGGAGCATCATGTCGGGGAGGGAGAAATACGTCTACGGTTCAAAAGTGGAGAGCTGTCCCGGTCCGCTGAGCTGAAAAATGGGAGCAAGCGCTTCAGTATCGCTCTGTGTAAGTTAAGCTGTTGGTAGCAGTTAGCTGCTATCGTATTACATTCGTCGGTGTTTTCCATTACACTTTGTGTGGAGCAGTTTTACCTGCTAATGCTAATGGTATGAGGGGCAGAGCACCTCTTAAACAGTTTTACTATCGAGTAACTCCACACAAAAAAAGATAGCTCACTGTTGTTGGCATGTTAACGTGATACTGTGCGGTATCTGGTTAGCCAAATGTTCTCGCCTTTACTAGTTATCTGCACATTAATTCCTGGACGTGTTGTTTTATCGAGAAAATATGTCTGACTGAGCTAACGCTAACGTTTTCACACCATAACGTGGATCATCAGGATCCAAGTCAAGGATCCTCAAGTAATGAAGTGGACACCTCCAGAACATATATAAGCAGGGTGGGAAATTAANAAATTCACCAGCCACTCAATAGTAAATCATTATTTTGTGTCTGAAATCTACCAGCCACTTTTATATTTTACCAGCATTTGGCTGGTGGCTAGTGGTAATTTCCCACCCTGTATATAAGCATTGTAAAATGGAGGGTTTGAGATGACAGGCTCTCACTGCCATTCCAAAACTCCTCTGGCCATCCATGGATGTGATTAAAATAAGTTAACAATGGAACAATTTGATTTCTGTACTTGAGTCAGCTGCTGCATGTCCTCTTTCCATGCAGAGTGACCCATCTTCAGTGAGAATCCTGAGGCCCAGTGCTAAGGTCAGCCCAGAGCCCATTGCTCCCACCCTGGTTTCAGAGCCTGAACTGGGCCCCAGGTGTATGTTTGGTGTTGCCTTGGAAACACTGAGAGAGGACGGTCAGATGGTCTGTGGAGTACCCCTTGTCTTAAGAGACATGGTGGAGTTCCTGGATAAGAATGGTAATTTATGCATAGCCTTGCTGCTCATATTCTGTGACTCCTCTGCTATTCTTTCTTTTATTTTTATCCCATACATCTCTCCTTACTTCCCTCTTTCTTTCTTTCTCTCTCTCTCTATCTGTCGATGCAAAACAGTACTCAAACATCACCTGTGTGTGACTGAATCTGCTTGTTTCCTTATCACAGGAATGCACCACAGAGGTCTGTTCCGTCTGTGTGGCTCAGTGGTGCGGACCAGGCAGCTGAGGCAGCGGTGGGACCGTGGAGAGAGGGTGGACCTGGAGCTTGAGCATGATGTCCCCACTGTGGCCTCGCTCCTCAAACTCTTCCTTCGGGAGCTGCCCACCCCCATAATTCCCGAACCCCAGCGCAAACAGCTGGTTCTGAGCCTCACAGGTACTAGGAAAGGTGCGGGAAATTATGTTGGACTGACGCTGTTGGGATCAAATTTCATTAACTTTTTCAGAGTAGAATTGTAGGCATAATTAAATTAATGCTGTTATTGGTATTCTTTAGATTTGAGCAGGGTACTGCTGAGCTCAATCAATACGTCACTGTACCTCTGGACCCAATTTGAGAGCTACAGCACAAGCATTAAACTGCTGAGACGGGGGGTGGCAGAGTTGGAAAACTGTCGGTCTAGGCCTGTTGTTGGCAAGCGTCTGCTTGACTGAAGTGTCCCTTAGCAAGAGGTTGCATCCCTTGCAGATTCATCATTGATATTCTGTAGCTAGTCTTCCATTCCACCTTGTGTGTGGAGAAACACAGGGAAGTGAGCATGTCCTAAAGAATAACATATTTATGAGGCTGAGGTAGTATAGACAGTATAAGCTAAAAGTGAGTCATCAGGTAATGNNTTTGCTATAAAGTCGTTTAAAGAAATCAATAATAATGGAGGTGTAGACACTTGAAGAAACACCTCATTTTCTGGAGACAAACATGTTATCCATTTTACGGACGAAGGTATTCTAAGCTTAGATGATTAATATCTCTGAGCTATGGATTAAAGGTCAAATGACTGAAGCCAGTATGAGAACTTGTGGGATGGTTGTTATTCTTATAACATTTTATTGGCAGTGTCTGTATTTCTTGGTATGTTTCCTCCTCTCTAACACTTCTGCTTCTACAATGGAGAACAAATCTTTGCTGGTACATTCCTGAGTATAAATTAATCTCAGTCACCTTCTGTGTAGTAATCTAATGATTGTGTCTTGAGTAACCAATTAATTATTTACTCGATAAAATGAAACTCAATTAAACTACTGACAGATGCCCCTCTCAAATTAGTCCAATAGTTGTTTATAATGGGGTGGTTTGGTACTCCTGTATTAGGCTGCTTATATTCTTATATTTAATGCTATTTTCAAGGCCGTAAAGTGCTGTGTCCAGTATGTGAACATACCAACTAATACTGAGGTGGGTTATATACTGTATATCCATAGATACCAGAGACTAGTAATTGAAGTGCATGTTAATAAATACTGTTTTGATTTTTTTGCTTATTTTTAGGATATGCAGATGAGACAGTGATGGCCCAGTCTCTGAGAGAAAGTCTTTGCCACCTCCCTGGTGACAACCTCGTTATTTTGTCTTACCTCATCCACTTCCTGTCCAGAGTGGCCGCTCACAGCCAGTCAAATCACATGCCTGTGGAAAATCTGGCAACCATCTTTGGGCCTTGCATATTCCAGTAAGTTGCTGCTGTTAATGTCACATTCAAATCCTCTCCAGACCTGAACTGGGGTACAAGGTTCCTCCAGAGCATACAGTTTAGTGACTTGTCACTGTATAACTTTAAGAAAGATTGTTCTTCTGTATGCACATTTTTAAAATGTTGGTTTTCACACTTAGTTTTGAAGATTTCTTTAAAAGTAGAGTTTAGCAAATGAGAGCACAAATGTTCCATTCACAATTACTGGAAGTGAATAGTTATGGTCTCTCTTCAAGCTTGTCTTTGTCAAATCCAGATGTAGAAAAAAAACGCTTTGTCTGTTTGTCATGGGAGCAACATACTAAGTGTTTGGCCCAATTCATCAGCCCCAGTGGTTGTTTGTCTGCTCCATTTTTCCACAGCTGCATCAAAAAGTTGGGGTGGAGTCAGGTTTGTCACCAAGGAAATGGGTGTGGATTGTGGTTGATAGAGCATGGCACACAAAAAGACAGACAAATATAACAGAGGTCATCAGGATTTTGTCGGTTGCTTCTCCCCTCCTGTTTACAGAACTCAGTCATCACTGTAAACACACACGAGCTCTTGGGAGACACACTTACAATTAGACTTGTGTTTTTTTCAGTTTCTGCCGCAGTGGGAAGGACTCATTCAGTCAACTGTTCCCCCATCCCTTGATCTCCCCATCTCATCTATGTCACCCCTGTTTTCTCCCAAAGTTAACGGCATGTCTGTGGAATGTGTTGTTAGTCACGCGATAAAGTTCTGCGTATGAGGGGGAAATGTCAGATGATTATGGCTAGGGGAAGAAGAGTTGGTTAGGAGATGTGGAGTTGGCAGTAGAGGCTTGGAAAAAGTTGGGGGTGGGTTTGGGTTGTGGTAGCTGCAGAGAGTTGGAAATGTTCTGTGCTTTTTCCTTCTGGTTCCACAAGCATTAGAACAACAACAGAGGAAGAGATGAATGGTATAATGTTTTGAATGAAAAAAAGCTAATATTTAACAAAGCTCATATTTAACCTAAAATAGTAGCTTAGTAGTAATGTAGTAGTACATTGTTGTTGTTGTTGTTGTTTTTTTGCTTGTTCCAAGATTTAATTATATTCCTATCAATTTAAGATTAAATGTGTTGTTATGACAGACACTGCAGCACATGTTCTTGCCATGCAGCATGTGTGACAGCTTCTTTGGCAGCGCCACCCCTCCTATAACTCATACATATTTGTCATCTAAGCCTCTTTCTAAACAGCCTGTCGCCTGCCTATGTGTCTGTTATGTAATCCATATGACAGGCGGCCCCTGTCCTGTCATTCCAATTGACCTGCCTGGCACGTAAACATCTATTATCTAAATCTATTAATACTCAAATTCTCATCCCTGAGTGTATGTTCACCTTTACTTACCGTGTTTACATCGGATAAGACCTAAAAAAACCCAGAATGGATGATGTCAACAACAACATGGCATATTTAAAACGGATAGCTACTTCCAGGTAAACATGTGAAGACTATCTTGGTCTGAGGTGGCACTTACCTCCGTATTGTGAATGTCATGACCGGAAGCTGCACATATCTCTTATGACAGAAATATCTCTCCAATTTAGATGTTGCAAATGTCAAAGTAAAGCTTTACAAGCTTTTACTGCTTGTTTTGATCTGAGGTTTTGATTCACCTTATGCAGTCTGACAGGTTCATCTCAGTTCACTGCTGTATATGCCCTTCCACTAGATGGAACCCTTTCTCATTGTGTTTGTTTCAACCCTTAACAGAGGACCATTTTGAATGCACAGTACATAGTATATGTGATATTGTGTTGTTGTTCCCCCATCTCTTCTTTATGCAGTGTTCCAGCAGGACCCAGGATGCTGGAGGAACAGAATGTGTGTAATGCCTTGCTGCTCCATCTTCTCAAGCATCAGAGGGTTCTCCTTCCAACCCCAGCCAAGGACACGGTGGCCTCCTCGATCGCCTCCTCCTCACCCCCTCCTCCTACTCTCTCTGCTCTTTCACACTTTGAGGTGAACTATGTTTTTTTTCTTCCCTTTGATAGAAATTGTTACATCATTAAATGAATTTCATGCTCTGTCTTTTTACACTTTTCCATTACATCAATATCGCAGTAAGTGAGCACTTACCAACAAACAGAAATATTTTGTCTGCAGGGCCACAGTTATGCCAATCTTTGAACTCATGTGCTATATACAGGGTATCTGCAGGTCCTGAGAAAGTCTTGAATTTCATTTACAAAAGTCTTGAATGTTTTTTCTTGCCTCGGGTAGACAGTCACATTATTTATGAATACTTTTTGTATGCGGTTGTGGGCTGTCGGGAGAAATTATACACCTTTAGCGTTGGATTACTGCATGCAAGAGGCTGTTTAAACCTTTTTGTGTTGTCATCAGACCTGTAGCAAACACTGTTGCTACTGCTAGCCACAGTAGCTAGGGAGCTCATGAACCCATAATGGGCAGGTGAAAAATTTAAATGAACTTTAATTGGTTAAACTATCCATCAGTTTTCTTCCACTTATATTGTCCCTAATGGCTCTCTGTCATTCTTTAACCGGTATGAGCATGAAAACAACATTAAATTGCATTCTGTGTGGTATTAAGAATGTCTTAACAAGTCTTTGGCGAACACTGCAGACACCCTGTCTATACTTTGAGGTTGTGTGTGTGTGTATTCAGTCTTGTTGTCCTTTCTAGGTCCGACCCTGCAGCTGTCACTCAGAGCAGAGTAGTGTGGAGAGGTTGGAGGGAGAAACCACCTCAGTCTCAGCAACCTGTGCTTTTAACCAGAAAATACAGGTGCAATCTCAACTCAACAGGTACTGTCATCATTTTAGGGTTAGGGTTAGCTAACTTTGTAACTGTTTTTTCTGTCTTAACCACAGTTCGGCAAACATTCATGTGGTTTGAATATACCCAAGCCTCTCTCTCCCTTTGTATATCTTGTCCTGGGGGAATAATTAGGACCTGACCTTTTTCCCTGTAGCATTTCACTCTATATTCAGCATCGTTTAGTCAGTTGTCAGGTTGATGGTTGTATCATTGGTGATAAGGCTGAGACGTCATTCACAGGGAATTAAGGCCAACCTCTGGAGGTCTTTTGCACTCTGTTCAAGGAAGTCACAAAGATGTCAAACTGCGTCGCTTTGTTTTATCATCGTCAGACAGTCCCACTTCTTCTCTGGAAACTAGAGCTTTTCATTAGTGTTAAACATTTTATTATATGTGCTTCCATGGAGAAGAGAAAATCTATTTAAAAGACATCACTGCTGTTCTTGACACGAGTCCTCTGTCAAGCTTGTGATGTATTTCAGTTCTTTGGGTATTCTTTGATGTCTCGCTATATATATTCAGGAACAGGTCAGTTACTCATTCATTCAATAGCCTAGGACTCTTTGATTTATCTTCAGTATCATGGTCAGTAGGGGCAGATGACAAGTTGTGGAAAAAGTCTTACTTGACAACTCACTGTTGGCTGCAGAGCAGCACCTCCCTACAGAACCTGTGACACCCAGTATCTGTAGTCAACAGGAAAAAGTGCTGTTGCTTGCACAGCTGACTGGCCTTTTAGTCTAATGGCAAGTAAAAATAGCATCACAGTTTTGCTGCTTGAAGGAGCAGAGAAGTGGAACAATGGCAAATTGGTCCCCCAGACAGAATCTACATACTGACGGCCATCTGCTTGTGGGGAACTTTTCCCACTCAGAACGTATTATCTTCTATTTATAAATTGCTAATGTGGGTTGCCGTGAGGTTGCAATGCAGATATTAAATTACATTTATATATTTTCTATTTTCGTCCGCCCCTAGTCAGCATGCCACATGGCATCCACGTGCACTCCCTAATTCATTTTGTAGCTGTCACCCATGTATGTGAGTATAGTTGTGTGTCTGGCATCTTAATTAGGGTGTGTGTGGATGGGAGTTCTGCTTGAAGCTAATGGAGATAAAAACACTTTCTTGTTGTCACTTTAAGCAGTTGTAGTTCTGTATGCGTTGTGATGAAATAGACCTCAGTGGAATTCAGGTTAATGAAGATGTTATTTGAAAACAAGCACGAGACATTACTCATAAGATCCTTGTGGACTAAAGTCGAAATGAGATCTGAAGGTCACAGAAATATTCAAAGACAGCAGCACGGCTGCCAGATGTCAGACTGGCCAGAATGTAATTAAACTACCCACACGTGTCACTTTAAAGAGGAGCCATCAGAAGATGTGGTTGTACAGCTGACATGGGAAAGTGTGTTGGTGGCCGTCCTGGTCTTTGCATATCAGTACACCAGCAGAAAAAGCCCTCCATTTATTTCCACAGCTCACGTTGGTACACAACACTCAATCCAGCTGCCCACCTGTCAGTTTGCCCTCAGCCTGTTTAATAAAACCAGACACAGAGGCAATATCTCCAATAGCCCAGAGCAAGAAAAGGAGTTCTCATCCAGGCTTTAGGCACCCTCTGTGGGCGCATCACCTCAGGTCATTTCATACAACATGGACACATGTGCACACTCCTACATTACACACCTACAGATATTAGATTCTAAGCTGTAAAATCTGTCACACCTGCTGAGGAAGACTGGCAAGCTTCAGGTAGAAGCTATACCTTGCTGGTTTTGTCTGTTCTCACCACTTCTAAGTGTTTGTGTTTCTTTTAGCACTTACAGGACAAACAAATATCAATAATTTTTTCATCTAACCGCTTCCCGCCCTCATCTGTTTAGCAGGGATAAGATGCTGCATCATTCCAACTGTCTGTCTTTCTAGATCTAATATATTGTCTGAAATCTAAGGCACACAGCTTTTAATCTTTCTTCGTTAGTCCAAGACCTGTATCCTCAACTAAATGAGGGAGTCCAGATTAAATAACTAGAGTAAATGTTGGGGTATAAAAATGTATTTTGTTCCTGTATTTATTTATTACCCTCACAACAAGAGCAGCAGCACGGGATACAGAACAAGTAACCACATTTCTCATGGTTCCATGGTTTATTTGGCATAAACATAAAAGAAGTTGGCCTTTTTTTGGTTATTTACTTCTGCACGTCAGACTGGGATTTGTCACTTGAATGTTGTGCTTTCTCCAAACATGTCTGGCATTTGCATGGTGTTCCGTCTGGCCATGTCTGGACCTCTATGCTTCCCACTAACGTCACAGTCCATATTGATTCTAGTCTAATTATACCTACAAAGGCTTTGATTTCAAAACAAGTGTCTGTTTTCTGTCTCTTTCCAGTTACACAAGATGATATTTCAAAAACACAGATTTAACTCTAAGAAAAAGGACAGATGGTTTTCATCAGCTATTTACTTCAATAATATTTTACCAAAAAAGTCCCTCTCATTTCAGTCATTTCAATTATTCCTAAAATTATTCAGTTAAATTAGAAATATATTTCACATAATGGGGTTTGTTGCTCGATACACATGAATAATCTTCCCTGTGTAGTCAGGTTTTTTTAAATCAGTATTGAACTTCTCACTAGTAAGTCTGATTGTGCATGTCAGTGTGTTTGAGTGTGAATGTTTGCAGCTGTGTGCAATCTGTGTGTACTTTCTCGTCTCTGCCTCTCCGGCCTACTTCCACCTATATTACAGTGCTAGAACTGGCATTGTTGACCCCAAATATGTCAAAGTGTTGCTGTATGTGAGTTTATATCTGTGTCTGCATGAATGTGCACTTGTACATAAGAGTGTGTGTGTGTGTGTGTGTGTGTGTGT